>JAZDUA010000016.1:3857500-4232500 GCA_038098605.1 Gryllus longicercus
AGACACAGGATTATTAACGCGTAACAGTGGTTCTCATTATCTATAAACGCACTTATTGCGCACGCACTTCTAAAAATTAATTTCTATTTTCAATTCGCATACATCCTTATTTTATGCCTTGTGAGTTCTAAATGTAATTCGAAAGCCAAGATTATTGTACGTGACACAGGAATTAGTAAAGCCAAGAAAAATACAATTTTGTTTTTCATTGGAGCCATCTCGTTCTCGCATCGCTGACATTTGTTGAGGACCTTCGTGCAGGACTTGAGCTGAGCCACTGGAACTGCGGGTAGCGGTCGTACACCAAAGTCTTTTTTGGCGCACGCCTGTTGTCAAAATAGTGCCTCGCGCGTCGCCCTGATGTGCGGCCTTTTTGCGCCATCCACCGCACGCTGCGGGGAGGCAGAAACGTGACTGGGACGTGTCCAGATAGCTTTAACTATATGTGTATCTGTGATGAAGGTTGCAAAGAGGGTAATAATAATTAACTCGTATTCTCTTAACGCGCGGTGTGGGAGTCGCAGATAATTTTTCTGCTACTGATCAGTATTTGGCAAGCTCTTTCGATTTCATCTCACCTCTCTCTAGTCTCACCTGTTTCTTAACACATTGTTCCTCATTTTTCAGGTCAATAATCTCCCATATGTTGCGCCTTCCTTGGATTCACCCATTAAATCATTAACTTTTTCACTGAACGTTTGCAACCAATTTGCTCCCTTGCAACTCCCTGTCAGTTTGTTAAACACCTTGAAATACGGTTCTAATTGCATATTCTCGTTCGACTGCCTCCTCATTGAACTTCACTAATTCCTCTAACAATTCGTTAGTCCATCCCTTCGTTCGTCCGTCAATAAATCTTGCCGTTCGTCTTCCCTGCCGGCTTCCGATCGTCTTTTCCTCCTCTCCATCCGTCCTCCTCCGGCTGAATTTACCTCGGCGAGAGCATTGCCGTTGATTCTGCAAACGCTCTAACCGAGAGGTCGTGGATTTCAAGTTCCGACGGTGGAGAAATATTCTACGCAAATTGCATAGCTATGTCGAGTTCAGCTGCTGTCTGCAGGTGAATTCTAGCCGTCGACTGCTCTGGTCGGTATTTCTTATGCTTTCTCCTATCAGTTGTAGGCGAATGCTGGAGCAGTAACCCAATAACATGCTAAGGACCGCGCGTGATCTTTCCTTCCTCTTTCTTATTCTATCCTCACCCCTTACTCGGACACACACACTTACATTACCATATATGCATTACACTTCCACTCAAGTCGAGATACCAGACGGGTGCTTAGAGCTTGTCCCGGCTGGGCGGTGCGTCGCTGGGGGAAATGCCTGCAGGAGAAAATTGCCAACAAATGGACATATAGGTCGGTACCGAATCTCAGTATCCATTGAAGAAGGAACAACTCATCCCCCCTCGTTAAAACATTCACTATTGTAACCGGCCTAATGACCCTAGCAATTGACGATTGTGCTTCGCCTTTCTGCCCGTCGCCGTCCGATTTCTGATTATTAAGGGATGAAACATTTGATCAATGGATAAACACAACTTTCCTTTTTGAATAATTCGACGTGTCTACAACTTTTCCAAACCTCTCTCACTCGCTCTGTTGCCCTTTCACTTGCTCCCTCATCCTGCTCCCCCTGTCCCGTGTTCAGACGCACATTCGTGTTCAGCCTCGTCTCCCGAGGAGCAGAAGTCCGTCCGCCTCCCCCCCCCCCCGCGCACGCCGCCCCCACCTGCGGCCGATGGTCGCCCTGCGCTGTTATTCTTCGTATTAGGGATTACGTAGCAGCTACAAGAAGACCGAAAGAGCCCCCGCTCGCATATATGTATTAAAAATTAAGAACAATGGCCTGTGCAAGGTACGCTCGGACATAATATAATTACGCGTTATAAAATGTACAATGCTTCAAAGACGAACGTATGAGAACATTATTAGTCCTCGTTTCGTATTTCTTTTTCGTTCGCCAGTTAAAACATTTTTGTTGCTAAGCCCTCGTTGAAATACTCTTCAAGCTCTCCTTCCATCCCCTCCCTTCTTGCCCCGATGTAATTCCCAGAGTTACGGGCAAGCCTTGTTTCAACATCCGTTAAAATTTTCCGAAAAAAATAACGTCACATAGACTTAAACCTTATTTAAAATGAATTGAATTTTATAGCGTAATTATACGCAGACTGATTAGACACAGGTGGCTTTCGCCTGCTTGGGCTCCCCACCCCTTCCTCGCTCACTCCCTCCCCTGTCCCCATCCTTCCACCTCCCGCCCTCCTTCCTGTAGATTCCCTACCCTACTGCCATTACCTCATTCCCTCACTGATGCAGTACCCTCTTCTCTCTCTCTCTCTCTCTCTCTCTCTCTCTCTCTCTCTCTCTCTCTCTCTCTCCCTCCCTCTCCCCCTCTCTCTCTTTCTCTCTCTGTGTGCTGGTTTTTCAATTCTATTCCCTTCTCCTCTTGGATCGGCCATCCCTTCTTCCTGACTCTGCTCGTTCTGCTCTCTCTCCCTGAATTCTTCACTTCCCCCTCTCTATTCTTCACCTCACTCTATTTCTCACTCTCTTTTTTCTCCTTCCATCACACCTTCCCTCTAACTCTCTTCCTTTTTTCTTCCACATCCCTCATTGCCTAAACGTCTGTATTTCTTGCAACTTTTTATCTCCCAGGATTTTTATTTCGACTTCTCCGCACCTGTAATTGTTTTCCCATTAATTCAATGTGTCTAGCTCACCTACATTCTTGCCGTTCCCCTCTTCCTATGCTCACTGCGTGTCACTTCTGTTATCATATTGGTTTTGGGGTTCATCAGTTATCTCACTCTCATCACTCCCCTCTTCAGCACTTCTCTCTTTCAGCGCATTTTTATTGTAACGAACTGCGCGTCTTTTATTCACCTTTCCCTCCCGCCTAGATTCTCCGCTGCCTTCTATGCGACTTCCCGTAAATCCAGCTCGCCCTCTTCTCATCGCCTCCTCCGTCTCCTCTTGCGTTCCTCGCAATGCCGTCTCCCCCTTGCTGTCTCCGTGGCCTCGTCTTTCAGTCCAGGCCTCCTGCTACGCCGCGGAGCGCCTCGGGTCCGCAGGCGAGGTTTAAATGAAAAATGTGATTTCAAAACGTTATTAGACGGGATTACAAGGAATAAACATCTGCTGCACGATATTAAATTACTAATGAATCGTAAAACGATTATATTTACTTTTGAATTGCGTTCACTTTGTGGCTTTCGCGTTTGGTCGGTTTTCTCTGGAAGCGCGACCTCTTACGCAAAATCAAATAAGATATATTTTTTTTAAACTTTGTGCTCGCTAATATTTCATTAGTTTTACATGATTAGAGTTGCAAAATTAATGAGTTGAATTCTTCATAAACATCAGCACAACTCAATATCAACGATTGCAAAACCTTTTTATAAAAAGCTAAAGTCTAATGCGATCAGCCCCGTTTTTTGTTCAAATTGCTGTTAAACAGAATATTTTGTATTAAAATAAAACGTAAATTTTGGAACAGTAATTTTTTCATTTAAAGAAGAACACGATTGTTTTTCTGGTATTCAAAATACAATATCTATCTTATACATCTAATCATTGCATTGAAAATAATTGTTTTGTATAATATACTTCCTTATTGCAAACTATTAAAGTGATTTTGATGAAGTTGACCTTACGAATTGTAACAATGAATGCTTCTTGTTAAACGAGTAAGATATCATAGTAAATAATAGTACATTTCATAGATTTTGAATCGACTGTTATAAAACCCCTACAAAATGATCCATATTCTTCAGAAGAGCTTCGTCCTGGAAGAGAATAACTCTTTCGCTTGTAAGAAGGAACTGGCGATCCAGGAACACTCTCAAAACTACCATTATATCGGTTTTTGCTACACAGTTAATGGTGTCATTAACAATACCTATATTTATACTTTTTTCCAACGCTGCCCACCTGCCCCCGGCGCGTTACACCTGTTTGGAAAACAGCACTCTTCCTTTCTGTTAATGAGTGCGGCGCAATGCGTAGACTTGGCTATCCCCTCCACACCCGCTCACTCCTTTAATTTCCCCCACCAGCAAAAAAGGCTACTTTTCTTTCACAATTTGATGCTACATAACAATTATTATAAATAATTACTTAAACTCTTTACATTTTATCACCTGCCCTGGTGTAGATTAAAAGTGTTTAGCGCAGTAAAAACTCCTAGACGTGGTGCTCTTAGCTCGCTTTTTGCTCGTGGCCGGGGACGAGCGCTGCTTACGGGGGGCTTATGAGAGATGCATCAATTGTTTACTTTGCAGATGGTGCGAACCCATTATGTCGTCAAGTTGGGCATTAAATGGCGACACCGTTGAGAGGAGTCACAGGAGTCCTGTCTGTTGAAGGCGCCGCCAGTGCATCGAGAGGGGCTTTTTCTGCTGGTGACTTTTCCGACCCGGGTGCCACAGACGACCATCGGCGCAGGGAGGCATATCGCCCGATCAGCTGCTGCTCATACATTACGTAACACAAATTTGGGGTATTTTGGATACCCCCTCTCGCCCTGAAACGCATTCGTAACGCGCCTGACCCCACCCCCTTAACAAATTACATAACGTGTGTGATAGCCCCTATTTACAAGAAGTAAAAATAAATTACATATTTGTAAAAACGAATTATATTAATTTTAATTGTTAAATAAAATACATATTTGTAAAAACAAATTATATTAATTTTAATTGTTAAATATTCAATTTTATAAATAATGTAAGAATAAGTTGGCGATGCTCACTTCACCTGCTATAATGGGACAATTCTTGGGTGAAGGTGGGTCGCGTAATGTATTTACTCTTGTTACTTTAATGACATCTCTCCTTCTGTTTCGATCTGCATCTTCCATCTGTTTTATTCATACCCTCTTCCCCATCCACAAATTTATATCCATTTCCCATCAATTTCGCCGCATCCTCCCGCGCCTCGCATTCCCTGCTTTTCTCCTCAATTTGTTGCTACGTGTCATTTCGAACTCTTCGCTCGTGGTGTCTACGAAACATTTCGAAAGGTGTAATTATATTTCAATTTCATACTTACCTCTCGTCAGTTGCTGTCAGTTTCAACACTACGGTTTTTGGTGTTACATAATAAGAAATTACGCGTAATATTGTTATAACTAAGTGTAGTTGAAACTAAAATATTTAATAATGCTAAACAAACGATTATGGAAATACACATTTCTGAAACATCTAACATTAAAAATGGATATTTGAAGCAATGCATTTGGAAATGGAAATCAATTTCTTGTACTACAAACAATGTAAATAGATAAGTTACTATTTTTTGATAATAAAAGACTTAAAAGCTGCAATATTTTGTATTTTACTTAACATATATTTTGTATCACAAGCACATTTCATAATTCATATAATTCTCAAAAGACAGTTCCTTCCCAACACTTACAAAATCTCTTTCTTGCCTCTTAATAAAGAACCGTTACTCCTTTCCTCCTCATTACAAGTAAACACGCAAGATCAGCGGCTAAAACATTGAGTATGCTCGCTCGTATTATGATGTAAGTAAGCTCAGACTAGTGGACAAGCGACTATTCACTATCACTTATACTAGGAGTGTTTATTGAAACAGCTTGTTCCTTCATTAAAGTAATAAAAACTCAGCAGTCGCATATTCTGAGTGCTATTAGTATCCAACGCACGCGGCAAACGTGCGTCTTCGTAACGGAAACCTGTGGAAGTATCACCGTCAAATGAATATAAATGATGTGTTAATTACATATGTTATTTCATCAACACGTAATTGTTGCTGTAATCCAGACACCGCACAGATACATCGTTATTAATTAATCTATACAAAATACGGTGCACAGCGTGCATATTAAAGTACCATTATCTCTTTTTATCTCAACTTTCGAAAATTGTTTTTTCATGTCGATGCTGATTTTAACGTATTACTTAAATGAGTATGTTATTAGGGGAAATACCTTATAAATTTTAATTAATATTTTATTACATTCATGCTCTATACTTAAAAAGTATTGGACACATTCCATGTTTAAGTAATGTATTGAAAACAATAATGTTATTAAAATTTGTATATGTTCATGCAAAGATCTTATGCAAGCCCGGTGGACATCTTACACCGTAGTCAGATGTTGGGACCACGTGTCCACAAACGGAAAACGTTCCGGCGGCGAGAGAAAGCCGAGAACAGCTCGAAGGAGAGAGGTCCCGCAGGGCAGGAAACACGACCGCGGAGGGAGAAAAGGGAGAGCTCGCGAGAAAGGGTGAGCGCACCCCCTAGAAGGGTCGGCGAGAGCGAACCACCCTCCTTCAGGTGCGCGCAACCCCCGATCTTACCCCCCCCCTCCCGAGCACCTCCTGGCTCCTCGCAGCCCGCCACCCAGCCAGCCGACGATAAATCAACGTGTGTCTCGCCCTTATTTGGACGGCTCGACCGCCATCCATATTGAAGACTTACGAATTAAACGACCGGCTTCTTTTTCTTCTCCGCACTGCCCCCGCCTGCGTGTACTCTCGGCCGAAGGAGAAATAGAAGAAAGACGCGGTCCCATTTAAATAGGGCCACAAGGCATCGCGGCTGGCGCTCTCGCATGCAGATCGCGCGTCTTTTGTCTTGGCGAGGCGGTACGCGACCGTGGTAGACGCACGGGATTTGCATATTTATATGTACGCGTGGAGGTAATGGTACCGAATGCGTTTCTTTCCCGCGGGACGATCATGACCGTTCGATTGTCTCGAATGGGTGAAAGAACGATCGACCAAAGAGGTAACAAGACGGCAACTTGCTACCCCTTTGTTAAAATTTCTCGGAACCGAGACGGCGGTTTAGAAAAAGCGATCTGCATAAGCGGTTGCAGATGGCCAGTAGCGCACATTGCCTTCTGCTGTCATGAATTATACTGAAGGGTTTCGTTATTTTAAATAGTTTATCTTGAATTTGTACAAACACATGGTGCTTCAAAACGGCCAAGAAGAGAAATTCAGCCCTCCTAGATCAAGGGCTCGAAAGACGACTTCAAAACGTGCAGTAATCGTACATTCCTATGATAGAATAAAAAAATTCTCTAATTATTATTCTCGAATCAACATCTGCTAGTATTGCGTTTAATAGAGATATTTGTCATTGAAAATGTGTTTCACTAATAAACACTGACATGTTGTTAGTGGATTGCCCCTGTGTGTATGTTAATCCTTATCCTTCATGAAAAATATGTGCATTTGCCGAAAGGCTCAAACCTGCTTGTGAAGAGAAGAATCGCTTTGAATTTTCCTGAAAATTTCCAAACTCACGTCTGTCAATGCGATTTACTTCACTCGTTTACTTTTCGTCATCAATTTCTCCTTTCAATATGACCAACTCACTCCAGAACTTGTAACACCCACAGCACTATTGTTACATAATTATAATATTTAAGAAGAAACAAAATTTCTTTCTCGAAACGCAATCGTGAAAATTTAAAAATATTTTAAGGTAAAAATTTAAAAATATTTTGAGGTACTTGTACATATTGTAAAAAAGTGCGAGTAAAAGTGAAAAAATATAATGCTAATAAATTTGATTGTTGCGGTGTATATCATGTTTATAAAGAATACATCTAAAATTAAATTAAAAATTTCTTCCAGAATGGGATGTGTATAACTCGTTTGCATGTATACGAATCTCAGACTTCATTGTATTATTGTTGCTTATTATTCGAGGCATGTAATGACATGGCAGCGTCACTCGGACAACAGAGATAGCATTGCTCCAAAATCCAGCCGTACTCCGACGACGGCGCCGAACAACCGCGTATCCGCCCAAGAGATTGAAGTTCTAACGGCGAGCGCGCGGCTGCTGCAGGACAATGGCCGCCGGGCAGTGGGGGCGGGGGCGGGGGTGGAGGCGGGGGCGAAGAGAGTGACACGGACGGAGGCGGCGGACCCGCCGGGCACCATCTGTCGCCGCCGATCGGCAGCTGCGGTCAAGGTGATTACTGCGCCACCGCCAGCTCCGCCGCCTCCCAACGCCCAACGCCTAGCCGTCCCCGCGGACCAGGGCTCGGCCACCATCTCCTTGCGTCACCACCCCGCCGACTACCCCCGCCCTCCGCTCAGTCGCCCCTGCACCGCACTCCTTCGGCCCGCCCTCGTACCGGACCTCGCCCCGTTCCCTCCTCTTCCTACGCTACCAACCCTTTCTCCACCACCCACTTCCCCCTCAGCCACTCCTCGCCCCTGCCACGTACCCCTACTCCCCGCCGTTCCACGCACCGGATTTCGCCCCTGCTCCGACATTTCTGCACCCCCGTTTCCTCTTCCCTCCCCTCCTCCTACGCCACCCATGCTACCATCTCTTTCGCCACCACATTTCCCCTCCTCAGCCCCCCTCGCCTCCCAGTCCCCCCTGCCACGCACTCCTAGGCCGCCCCGTCCCACGCACCGGACCTCGTCTCTGCTCCGACTTTTCTCCCTCCGCTCCACCTACGCCACTTCTGCTACCATCCCCTTCGCCAACTACACTCCCTCCTTCTCACGCTTCCATCACCGACTACACCTTCTCCAACGAGAAATTCTGATTGCTCCTTACCCCGCCACCCTAACCTCACAAGAACGTTCTTTTGGGTCGACGCGTGACCTTTCTATGGGTCCCGTGTCCACCCAAAACTACTCCCTGCTCAACGTATCTCCGCAACCTCCCTACGACCCACCGAAGGTCTACGGGGGCTCCATTCTATCGCCACTCCTCGTCACTTCTGAAAAAACTAAATTTTGTTATAGCAGTTTTCTATCACCACAGCCTATCGCAACAGATATATATATATATATATATATATATATATATATATATATATATATATATATATAAAGGAGGGGGACGTGAGGGAAGGATGAAACTTTTCTGAGAATCGATATTTGATTTACTTGCTTCCCCCAGCACGGTGGTTTTGTCCGTACAATTCTCAGCACATTGATTGTTTATCTGTATTTATTTTTAGATCGAATTATTTTTATAATTTCGATCAGAATTTTATGAAATGAATATTTTTCTGAGAAATATTAATATTTTACGTCTGTCTAATTTTTCATTTTATTGTCATTTTATTAGATTCCTTTTTAAGGAATGATTTTTTTGTTAATTCATAACATATTTTCCAGTTTTTTTAGTGTAGTTAATGCGATATCGAGTTCAATATAATCTTTTACATATCCGAGTTCTCTTTTTTTGTTAAAGTTAGAAGAGATTACGTTAGGAAACATATCATACGCTCTACATTAAAACCAAGAAATCAAGTTAAGAAAATTAACCCAGTGCCCAAAAGTTGTTTTTCAAGAAAGGCCTATTGAATATAAGTTGTAATTTAAAATAATTGAAAGAATTGTAATTATTGAAATCAGTAAGTGCATATTTCTTCTCATATTATGTTTAGTTTTACTAAAATTTCACATTTTTATTATTTGATCCAATATATTAAAAAATAATAATGTATCAAAAATATTTGAAATGAATGTGTATGTCATTTTCGTAAATATTAAATTAATGGATTGTTCATATTTCACCAATTCATTGTGCTCAGTCTGTGTGCTTGCTTTCCAAGGAACAGACTACACTTATTTGTAGGTACACGAAAATTCTGCATTTTTTACTTCAATCATGGTTCGTGAGGGGAATACACAGAGATAGCATAAGTTTTTAATAAGACATTAATTACGTTTCTTGAAGTGGTCTGTCTGTTCGAAGAAAGGATGCTTGTTTTAAGTCAGAACATCAGATACAAAAGTTGTAAGAAATAACCGCGAACAGTTGCGTGTAACGTTTGTCCTGATCTCTCCCGGATTAACAAAAGAAATAACAATGTGCACGCATCGCAGAATTCCTGAATTTTAATAATCCTGCTTAACAGAACTCAATTGTTTTAGGACCTGACATGCCAACTGATAGTTTCAGGCGGACTCTGAAAGCCGCCTCCTCGAATTGGTCGCTAGTTCTGTACATTGTATTGTAGTGTGTAGATTTGTTTCACATCTTTCATTTGCGATATAAATGACTGGACATCGCGGGTCATGCAATTGCATAGTAATAAAATGAAGGAAAAAATATTGGTCATTTTGGCGAGAGTGATTTATGGGGCTCTTCCATCCAGACTGCTCCTTTCTCCAATGTTTCTCGGTCCATCTATGAAATTCGTAATTACACTTAGAAATTTGGTAGTACGATTTCTTGAGTTTCGCCTCGATCCATTTCCCAAATCTATATCGTCAGGTACTCATCTTCAAAATTAGTTCCCGAATTTCATTCACCTACGACATTTTAGAAGCATGGTTATTTCGTAAAGCTTAGAATTTGAAAATGAGCGAGGGAATGAAGAGAGACTCTAAGCTATTGTAACGTCATACTAAATTAGCGACTGCAGATTATAACAGTCATTTCTTCCATCCCGGGGGGTGTGTTCTTTCTGACATTCCCACCACCTTAGACAATCCTAATAGTTAGAGAGGTTATGGTCACAATAACTGACTAAAGTGTGCAAGTGATGTGGAGGTCTCCATTGCATCTCATGCATAAAACTTTATGATGTAACGAGTATTTCGCATTGAACTTGACAATAAGACAATTTCATTTGAGAATCTTTTCTCTCCCGAATACTATGTCTTGGCAAGTATCATAACCTTGTAATGTTTCAACTTCAGTAATTACGAGAACGAAACATGGAAAACTATTGAAACATATTACAAAAATAATACATCACGCGAATTAAGCGAATGAATAAAAATTACTCGTCTAATTTTTTTTTGAAAAATTTAGTGAGTAAATTGGGACCTACAGGTACAAGCCATTGAGTTCATTCTTTCCTCTGTCCGGTTTATGATAGTGCCGAATGACTATCTGATGAAGATGTGACTGTCGTAAAATTTGTAAATTTATATCTGGGAATAAAAAGAAGAAGCCAATGCCAAACAAGTCATAAGCAACTGTAAGGCCCAAGGAAACTGAGTGAAACAAAATGTAAGCGCATGCCCGGTAGTCTCCTTCCTGCGCGGTTCACCCACAGTGAGTCCTGTGCGTCGCTCGTGCTGTCTCGGGCCTGGCGTTGCGCGCGGGCGGGCGTAAGCAATGGCGCGGGCGAGCGCACGGGCGGGTGCGTGGGCGCGTGGACGGGCCCGGGCGGGCGCGCGCCGCGTGCGGTGCGGGCGCGTCTGCCGCCGACGCCAACTCCGAAGGCCGGCGCCTCCCGACGTCGTCCGACGCCCGCCGACCTCGGCGGCGGGGGCGGCGGCGATGGCGCCGGCGCGCGCAGCGGCCGGCCGAGGACGCGCGTTCGAGCCCCGAGCGAGACAGAGCAGCGAAGGCGCTCTCCTCGCCGCCCGCCCGCGGCCCCGGCCCCGCCCCCACCAGCGCCCGCCGGACGGCCGGCGCCACCGCGCGCGCGCCCGCGCGCACCGGCGGAGGAGGACGCGGCGGGAGAGAGAAGGTGCGAGGGGTGGCGCCGCCCAGGAGGCTGCTCGGGGGCGGCTGCGCGCAGTCGCTCGCGCTGCGCCCGCAGGCGGCCGCGCGCGCTGTGAATCTGCGCCCGGTGCGCGAGCACGCACCGACGTGACGGAGGAGGGTCCAGATGAGGGATGCGATTTCGACAACATCGATGTTAATAATGTATCGATTAAAAGCCGATCAGGGTAGTAGTGCAGTAGCGATCTCGGACGGAAGGATCGCGGGTTCGAGTCCCTCCTTGGGGTGGGTGTGGTTGTGTATGTCTCTGTGTGTCTGTCGTCCATTTACCCATCATAATCATCATTATTCCATATCCCATACCGACAGGACTAGCAACTCTGGGGGATAAAATTAAATTCTGCGTAGAAAGCTGATCCCCCGAAAAGGAATCACATACACTTGCCACGGGAAAAATGTAGCTGGGCCTCGGTTAGTGCAGGTGTATGCCCGCGTGCTCTTAGATGGCCAATTCGCGACCAAACAAAAAAACATCGATTAAAAACAGTCGACGTTTTATACATCGATAGGCCACCGCGAGCGCGACATATCAGCGACCGCTGATAGCGAACCCCCAGCGGACGTGATGGAGGAGGGTCCAGATTACTGAAACGACTTGCACAACATGTCAAACACTCATGTTCAAAATAAATACATTGATGTTAATATTACATCGATTAATACTATCGATGTTTTCATACGTGTAACGTGAGAGGTGAGTAACGAATACTATATCATGGATGTATATCAATTGTTTCTATCTATTTTATTTAGTTAATACACCATCATCAGTTTCATTCGTATTTTGCATATACATTGATGATATAAAACACATTTAGTCACCTCTAACTTTAAATTCGTGAGCAACAAAATTTAATTTGACATAGGTATATTAATTTTTAATTAAATTAAATAAGTAAGTTAAGTTAAAAACGCCTGTTTGAAATGTGGGAAAGGCGAAGGAAATGCCGGAGCATGTGGGTTGAGGGATAATCTGTTTGATAAAGGGACCTAGTACAAACTTCATTCGTTTGATTGGGACATACAGACAGCGGATATTTCACATATAAACTTTTACACAATTGTGATTACGGTTATTTTTCATTCAAGAACTAAACGTTAGAACATAACGAGAGACATCGAGAGAGAATAGAACATCGAGCATAAAATATCACCGTTCAAAAAACTTTGGCTTTAATACTTCGATGTTTTATAGAAATATCAATGTCTTGAAATCATCGACATCGTCGCATTCCTAACTCAAATCTGCTAGGGGCGAATATGGCGCCACAGCGGGTGGGCGGCGTTTTACTGGCGGAGAGTCATTCTGTGGGTCCTTTTTTTTTATAAATCGATGTGAATTTACGTTTTTTTCAGGGTACGATTCCTAAAGGTTTTCCCGTTTGGTTTGGCCATTGGATTTTTTTTCTATAGTTGTTTCTAATCATCACAGTCTTCCTTCATTCATGAATATCATTCGCCGCAAAGCAGTGTACCGGCGCCACACATCATTTCACATCATTTCCCCCTTATTCACTGAGACACTTAACTTTTTTGCGCAATCGATTAAATATGGGGAAACTTTAGGAAAAATAAAACTATTATAAATAATAAACATTACAAGAAATAAACAATGGCAAAGAAAAATTAATATGTCTTCTCAAATTAATATGTATTCTTGAGAATTGCTAATGGTCGGGAAAAGGCAAGTATATTCACCTGTATATTTTCATTAAGACAATAAATACATTTTAAGAAACTTTATTTTGTGTTCACTTCAACAATGGATGGATTCGGGAACTTAATTTCTTGGCTCCGAAACGAATTAAAAGTAAGTTGAGAAACTTTCAGTAAATGAAGAATAATAAAACTGATTTGGTGAGCCAGTTCGTCTAAGACCACAATCACGTAAGTTACCTCTATTAGGCGAGTAATGGAAATTAAAAATTGCGACATCGCGTATCTGCATGGAGAACTGCTCTCCGAGAAGTCGGGCCCTTCTAGTCAATTTGTTATTTACAATATCACTCCACGGGTAATGACAAGCGATGGCATCGTTCGCTACATCATTCGCACTTAACAGAACTGGTTGAAGGCAGAATTCTAGGGCAGAGGAAAGTGAATGCGAGTGTGGGCTGTAAGGCTTCTGCTTGTAAAGCCTCACCTCAAACATGTTATTGCAATCCCCGCTTTCCAAAGACCTATACTGACAATCATTACCGGATATGCAAAATTAATTATAAAAACGGAAACATTTGAAAAATTATTCAGTGTATGAAAACACGAAAAGTATTTAGCCACTCACTGATTTCTTCCGGGACTATATACGAATCACTTCATATATTGATTTCGTAGCTTTTCACTTATGAGTGATTTTAATTTACGTATGATTATAATTTATTATTATTATTACCAGCATTATTATTATTAATAAATAATATTACCTTCGAGAATAGAAAAGTAAATTACAGTATTTCAATGATGTATGAAAGCATTTTCATTCCTGCCCGAATTACGTTATTTTCGATCAGAATCCTCAGCCTCTCAGCCTGTCAGCCTCTCAGCCTATCGCCACAGAACCGGGGGAGGGGAGATTTTGACAGGACGTCACTACAGACTGGCGCAAGCGTTCGCTATCACTTAGTATCGGAATAAGAAACTTGGCCATGCAATTTGGGACCTCGGGTAAATTGTCCAACGCACGAAATGTTTTTGCCAGATATTGTAATCTCGGCCGTTCATTTCGTAATAAGCACTTCTTCGGGTATTTGTTATGGACAAAGTAAGAATCTGGCTAATTGCGCAATTAGCAGGTCAACGTTTACATGATTCAAAATGAGTGGGTAATGTCGGAACAGCTTCGAAACATTCGGACTTAAGATGTATGAAGTTGATAGCCAACGCGAGGTGGCCACGGGGAGGTGACGACGCACAATGCGTTACGGTGACGACGAATATCAGATATGTGATAAACGTAATCAATCTCCTATTAGGTTCTAAGGCTAATTAGCAACCAGGTGTGTAGTTTCGAATTAAATCGTGTCTGTCTAAAGTTTCTATTTACACGATCCCTTCAAACCTATCCTCAATCTGTTGAAACTTCGCTTCGCATTTACGAGTGCCGGCCTTCGGCGTTCGACATTTACTTAAAACAACCTTCAATCTGTGTAAAACATAATATCTAACGCATTTTACGCAAAAGAACCTATTGCGAACACCGAAGACTGAACACTTAAACAATCACGTTTAGCCAGCGCCGTGTGGCTGACTCCGATATTAGCCGTTTCGTGTCCGGGAATAATCTGTCCATCATCATTCATACAGATTTACCGCACCGTATGGCTAATGTGTCATTTTACTGGGCACTAGGAACATGAGCCTTATTTCGGCATTTATACGTAATCCATCATTCAATCTCTAATCCCTCACGATATCACACTTCATGTTTGCAGTATCCTCTGAAAAGCTATATACTATTGTTTTCTTCTAAAATACACGATTTCCGCGAAGTAAAAGTTCGGAGAAGTACACACTGCCTTTATACATTACTGTTTTAGAGTGAAACATAAATGAAATGCGAATGCTAAAACATTATTACAATTCAAAGCGTGGAACTGGATAGTGAAAAATTAAAGTTGGTAGAGCTGTTGATAAAATGTTGTCATTTTTCTCTCACTTAGGAATACCCATAATCTGGCAAGGTGACTGAATATTTGGTTGACACGACAAGGAATAACGGCGATAAGGTTCTGATTGGAACGGTGATTAGCATCGTACAAAGACCTTCTGACTCCCTTTATATAGACTTCTCCCTCTCAAAATCAGGTGGAAACAGGTAAACATTGTTGGAACGTGTCTAATCAAAAACTATTATAAAATTTATCAGTCACCGCAGAGGAGATAATGTACTACAGTATCCGGTACTTCTTGCTGCACAAGTGTTTGTAAATATGTGGTGTATTAAATACTGATTTAATTTGCCCCGATATTTACGAACCATTCAAACAAAGCTATCAACAGGAAATTTAATAAGGTAGTACATAGGTTTTACACCTTCTGATTATTGCGGTTATTTTTCAGGGGAATTTCTTTACTTCAAATTTAAATGTATAAATGTGACCATTCAAGTTTAATTTTAAATAAGTTCCTCTTCACACTGTTCTTTCTCTCCCTCTCTCTCCCTCTCTCTCCCTCTCCCTCTCTCTCCCTCTCCCCCTCTCTCTCCCTCTCTCTCTGTCTCTCTCCCTCTCTCTCCCTCTCCTTCTCTCTCCCTCTCCCTCTCTCTCCTATTCTCCCTCTCCTCTCTCTCCCTCTCCCTCTCCCTCTCTCTCCCCTCCTCTCCCTCTCCCTCTCTCTCCCCTCCTCTCCCTCTCTCCTCTCTCTCAACCCTCTCTCTCTCTCCCGCCCTCTCTATCCCTCTTTCTCTTCTCTCTCTCCCCCTCTTCCTCTCTCTCTCTCTCTCTCTCTCTCTCTAAAAAGAAAAAAAGGGTTTTATCATTGGACTAATTAATTGATTTTAATGGATCAGAATTAGTTTTCAGAATCTCGAATTGTATGATAGACAATATTTATTTATTGTTTTTCAGTGCATTAAACGTTTTAGCTTTTTAATTATTGTTAGCTTTAACAAATCTCAATCGTTCTTTTCTCAAAGATGGTATTAAAATCACATCATTGCATTGTTATTTAGAGGCAGCAAACTTAACAAATACGAGTATAAAATAATTTCATTTTGTACCAGCCATTATACTAGCAGATATGGTGCGCATGTTATTTTCAATTATAAGACATGAAATTGTGTTCAACAACTATATTCAAGTATTACTACAATATTACAAGATTTCTATACTAATTTTTCTCATTTGTTCCTGTAAATGTCAATAAAAACTTTTCATATGTTGGTCCATTGTATATGAATATTTTGTCGATTCTCTCTCATTCCTTTTTCATAAAGAACACGGATGTGTGTGTTGTAGTCACAAATGTCTGTAACGTGCATGCAAAATGTTTGCTGTCGCAAACGATTTTCTCCATTTGCTGTGAACAGCAAAGTGTTTCATTATTTTCAATTATGAGAGGTGAGTAGCTGAAGAAAATGAAATACATTATGAGGAGTATTCCACTTGTGAACATAAAACCAATAGAGTTTAACTATACACATAGTAACATAATGTGTCCCAATAAGGATAGTGTATCTCACAAAATGTATCTCTTTTTCTATCGTTTGTCGTTTCTATCGTTTCTATCGTGTTTCCTACCGCCCTTCCTTACTGGCCAATGATCAACTGCGACTCATTTATCTTAGGAGGTATGTATCGATCGTTGTGTGGATATGCAATGAATTTCATATAGACTATAACATAACCTCTTTGTTTTTAACATGCTTTCAGTTATTTTCAATATTTGGTGCATTTTGGAACTCTGTTAGACGTAATTTCAGTTGCTCTTTGAATATTTTTAGATAATCTTCTCGCTTCGAAAGTTAGGGATTTATCGACAATTTCCAAAGCACTCGTGGTATTATCTGTGGTAATGCAGAATAAAAAGATTCCCCCATAAAGTTTCGAAATTTTCAAGGATCTATGTCGTATTTTCCGGCCCTATATATTACGATTTTTTAAAATAATTTATTTGTAGTCGCATCAACATCTGAGCTACCATTACGGGTACTTAGCAAGTATTACAGGTACTGTTCAACATTATTGTTCTATTACCGAAATAATATTTGACAAAAATAGCAATGCAATTAACTTAAAGTTTTTTATCCAATATTTTTAAACTAATTTTAAAGTTGTTAAGACTGCAAGAAAGGTCGTAAATCCTTATTGTAGAAACATTCATTTATTAAGCAAGTCTTCTCAAAAACAAAGAAATAAAATTAATAATTATATTTCACATTTATTTATGGTTTTATTCACGTAAATATCATATTTTTTAGAAAAAATTAGGGGTGATTTAAGATATTATATACATTTTTCAGTTATTACTCTCTTTGGATTTTGTCATTTCGAAAAACCTCCCGGAGCACAACTGCCTACCAAAAATCAGTATCGCCCCCGAGAGCACTTCAGTTTTCTACCACATTCCCATGTACTTGTAGGTGAAAAGTTAAAAGTACTAATTTCCGATGCGCGCAGAAATGAGAGAAAATTATGCAGACCCCGGCATTTTGAGAGAGATTTTGTTCCGATAGACACTAAAGAACTAGAAAAAAAAAAAAAACAATAATACAGCTTCGATTTTGACTAAAAGTGTTGCCCCCTTTCTCATATTGCGCGTACCGACTGAATTCGCATGCCCACTGTGTCTCGGCCATCCACAAAGCTGACGTTATGAGGGGCAAGGCTCCGGGGAAGACACCACCATTAAATATTTGCAGTTCACGCGCTGCGTTATGGAACAGCAACCTTTTTTATATTATTGATATGTAAAGAACTGCTATATTGTGTATCTGAATACACTGTACTAAATGTTATTGCAGTATTGGCGAAGGCTTTTTTTTGAAATATTGAATTTATTGAAATTGTTATATGCGAGGGTATTTTATTTGTTGTTCTTGAGCAGTGTCCGCGCTACTTCTAGGAAAAGCGTTTTGAGTGGTATTGTTCAGCATTATTTTTGCTCATGCAGGCCACTATTCTGGATAGTGTACGTAGTATTGTAATATTTTGTTAAATATCGTCTATTTACATTATAGTATAAAAAGGCAATCCAAGACTATAATTTAACAAATCATCATCATTTCTGTATTATCTTAAAAATATAGTATTATTGTTATTATTATTGTTGTTATTATTATTTGTGAATGATTTATGTTAAGTTACTATTTGCAACATGTTGAATTACTTTCTATGGCCTCAAAGTTGATAGAAGAAAAATATGTTTGTTAGAGCTAGCTTTAACGATGGAGAAACTATATTTCAGCAAAGATGGAAATGATTTATTAAAATTTTGTATTTTTTATCCATTCAACATCAAAAACACTGTCAGAGGAAGTAATGTTGAATGCATCACTAAACACCTATTAAATAACAACAGTGTAATGAGAACTAACCTTTTATTCATTTCATAAATTGAAATCATTAGAGAAATACATTTATAAACGTAACAAACAGCATATTTTCGTTGCAATGAGAATAATAGTTCATCATACTCATTAAGCGTTATTTATTATTATTATTATTATTATTATTATTATTATTATTATTATTATTATTATTATTATTATTATTATTACTGTATTTCGAACCATAATACAAATACAACTTATTATTTTCATTCAATCTTAAGAAGCACGATTCAAGAACGAATCAAAACTTAACACTTAATTTCAGTAAGGGATCCTTTTAAAATAGTGTCTGCAAATACAAATACATAAATATTGAGACCTGGGTAATTGACACAGTCTTGTAATACATTTAGTGTGAAAAAGAAAGTAAAGTAAATGCTGGAAATTGAAAAATTTTAGAAACGAGTTGATTAAGAGCTTTGGTGCACATATTCATTGAAATTTTGTATTTTAAATATAATTTAAAATGTGACAATGAAGAAACGAACCAAATTTAATTTTATTACAAACAACATTAGTCTGAATGTCCGTTATCCATATTCTCATTCCCTCAATTCTGAAGCCACCTTCATTCTGGACCATTTTTCTCCAGAATGATCACTGGCTGCTTGAGACAGGTTTCACTGAAGTATATTACATTTAATGGAAATGCAGTTCAAATTCATATTCTTGCATAAAGAGCAATACTCTGGTAAAACTAGCATTAGCGGGCATCAGATATTTTCTTAGATAAATCATAATTGGTAAATAATTCTTAAAGTGGTATTTTCTTTGAGGACATAAGACGATATTTTTCTGAATGAATAAACAGAATATGAACACCAAAGATAGTACCCTGATTAGTTGTGTCTATCATGCTTTTGAAGATGTAAACATCCCATTCCTCCTAGAAGATACTTTGAAGTGTAAATACCTGTTATTTCATTTAGACGTTAATATTGCAGAAATTGTATTATTATTATTATTATTATTATTATTATTATTATTATTATTATTATTGGTTTGGGAAGGAACATGGAAAACTTCTATTATTATTATTTATTATTCTTTTTGAGATAACTTTCTGAGAAGAAAACTGCCAGAAACTTTACAAAGTCATAGGCAAACCATACTGACAAACCTGCCAATTTGGCGAGTGCTAAAGGCGCGAACGAGAGTACGTGTAAAGTACATCTTGAAGGAGGCAGTATCGCTCCCGGGTCACGAAGGAGAGCAGCGCTGCGCCGCCCCACGCCGCCCCGCGCCGCCCCCGCGCCGCACTCTGTCCCCGCCACCGGCCGCTTTTTATGGAGTCGGCAGATAATAACGCCGAGTGTTGGGCGGTCGAGAGTTTCCTGTGCAACCCCGCGCCCTCCCCGCCCTTCGCCCACCCACGCCCCCGCCCCTGTCACGCCGCCCGCCCTCCCGTCCGCCTTCCTTTCGCCCGCGCCCGCACTCGCCCGCCCGCACGAAAATGGTTTGCGTGCGCTCCTCCCGTTCGAAAGAGCGGAGCTTCCCGCGACGCCCGCCAGATAGCAGCACCTCGAGGCCCCGGTCCGCCCTGACTGCGCCGCCACCTCCGCCGCCAGCGCCACCGCCGCCGCCGCCACCGCCGCGCAGCCGACACCGCGGGCCCCGTAAAGTGGTGAAGGAGCTTTCTGGTGTATATAGTACGAGTATCGAGGAGGGGGAGGGAGAAGATAGGTTCGCGAATTAAAAAAGGACAGCGCGAGAGCAGGCGGGAGTCGAGCGAGAGAGCGCGCGTCCTCAGAAGACGGGGTGGACGACGACAGCGGCGGCGGGACGAGCGGCAAGGAGCGCTGGGACGGGTCGGGACGGGACGGACGCGCGCAGGGGGCGAAAATACCGTAGTTTTAGGATTTGGGTTCGGGTGAATGCCGTCGCCGAATGCAAGCTTTGGCGACTTGCGTGGTCTCCCCTCCACCTCCGCCACCAGGCCGGGTCGCGCGCGCCGCCCGCCCTGCCCGCCCGCCCGCCCGCTCGCTCACTCGCTCGCTCACTCTCTCTCTCGCGCGCACACTCACATCCACATACACGCGCGCGCGACCGCGCACCGCGGCCTCCTCCAGCGCCCGGCGCCGCCTCCGCGCCTCGCCACGCCCCGCCCCCGCCTTTCTCTCGCACCCTCTCGCTCGCAATCGCCACGACTCCCCGTCTCTCTCGCGTCCGCAAGTACGAAATGTCTTCCCTTCTTGTATATAGCGCAGATATGCCCTCCCCGTCCCGTCCCGTCGCGCCTCGCCCCGCCCCGCCCCGCTTCGTCGCGCGTTGCCGCCCGCCCGCCTCCTCCGTCAATGCTCTTTTACCCTCCCTCCGGGCGTCGGCGCGCGCGCCGCCCCCCTCCCTCTCTCTCAGGAGCCTCGTCTTAGCACGCCAGCGCCCCCCGCCCGCCCCGCGCGCCACCGCTGCGCCGACCCCCACCACGCGCCCGCCGCGACCCCCACCGCGCGCCGGGCCCCCACCAATCGCCGGCCGCCCAGGCGCCGCGTCGGGCTGCGCCGGAGGCCCGAGAATTCTGCGTGCTCAGTTTGAGGGAGGGAGTTGCGTGGATAGGATGGGCTTGTTGCCGCACGTGCCAGCATTTCGTCTATCACGTGTTTGACTTTTCTTCAAGACTTTTTATTTCCGACCACGCTGTTGCCCGGGCTGTCACGGGCCGCGACATGCACTGTGCGCCCGACACTCGCTGAGCGGCGCCTGCTGATTTTGTCCGGCTGGCGCTCCACCGCCGGCGACAGCCCCTCGCCCGCGACCGGCCCACCCGCAGCCTCTTCTTCTTCTGGTGCGCCACGCGAGGAGCCACGGCCAAACTGGAGACAGCCTTCGCGTCAGACGACATGCCCGGTGCCCGGCGCCGGCCGCTGCCTGGACGCACCCCCTGCGGCAGGTACGACGACGTCCGACGGCGTGCCGCCCCCGCGGCTTGGGCCCCGTGCCTCGGGCCCCGTGCCTCGGGCCCCGTGCCCCGCTCCACCTGTGCCCAGTGCTCCTCCCCCGCTGACGAGTGCATCGCTGTCACCGAGTGTCACCAGTGACCTCCGCCAGACTACCCGAGGCGCCGACAGTGCGCGGCGAAGACAGCCGCTGTCAGCGGCCGCCAGTGATAGTGGACTGTAATGAGATATGCGGCCAGTTCGCGTGTGGGCGGTGATAAGCGCGCTGCAATTCGGGGCGAGTGCGGGCCGCGGGCGCGGGCGCCGCCCACCACGCCTCCGCCGGCCCGCCGCCGCCGCCGCCGCCGCCACCGCCGCGCCGCGGCGCCGCCCTCCTACGTGAGGTCGCGTTCTTGTGCTCTCGCCGATATTCGTGTTCTCCGATCGGTTCTCCTCCCCGCTTTCTTTCCCCGAGCCATTATCTACAGATTGTTTATATTTCCAGGAATCGTGTCGGTCGCGTTCGACAGTATAAAACTTTTTACTTTTGTCACGCGATCGCGGCCGTCCCTCGGCGACACAATCACACGCAAGAATTAAGACTTTTGTTTTGTGGAGTTGCCCGTTATTTCCTCTGGGAAAGCTCGAAAAAATCGAAGTCGTAAAACTTAGGTTTTCTTGTGTCACTCGCGACAGTGAATAGCGCCGTTTCGGCACGTCAAACGACTTCTGTCGGGGACTCTGATATGTGCCTCACCGTTAAGTTTTAGTAGTGTCGTGTTTCTTTGTTGATGAGTTTTGTTTCGGTGCTGCTACCGCGAGTGAAGTATCTGTTGACGTGGAAGGACGTGCCGGTCGAACCATTCGTGCAACCGTGCAGTGTCCACTTGTCCGTCGGCATGTTGCGCGGCTGCGTGTTGTTGCCTTAGGCCTAAATACCACGGGTGCCGAAGAAACGTTACGATTCGTGTCAGATGTAAACTGCCTGCGGGTGAACCGGAAACGAAAGTTATAATCACATGTGGCTTCAGTACATCATTGGCTTCTTATAAATGAAAGCGTCACTGCAATTATTTATGGTTGATACTGTTTCTTTTAATTCATCGTAAAAAGAGACGTGTTTGGTTAGTCTCGCGAAGGCGGCCGTGTTTTTTCTGCGCCTGTTTGAGTTACGGTTCAAACAGCGTGTCCTCGGATCTTGTGTCGTCTGTTTCCAAGAACCATCAAATGCGAGTGAGTAATAATTTTCTCGTGCAGCGTATACATCTTGCGGGGTAGGTCCTACAAATAGACCGAACGCGTTATTTTGCTTTATTGCGCGCACACGATCTTTTTTTTTTTCGTCGATTCTGCAGGGCAGCTGAAGACTTTTGCTGGTACCTTCGCCCCGCGTGTTCGTCTCTTGACGTTCGCACCGAGCCGTATTCTTTTCTTCGCGGCGGCCGACAGTGGCACTAAATTTAAAAGAAACACAGGCGCTGTCGGACTCGCAGAGATTATATACTTTGATTCCGAGAATAATCAGAGTGGCGATTGCGCCTCGGGCGGTGGAAGAGGCGAGCGCGAATGAAAGGGGAATAATAAAAAAGAAAAACAGCGGTTAGACCGAGGGGGAGCGGGAGGAGAAAATCGAAAAGAGGAAACGCAAGAAGGAGGCCAAAAAGAACACCGGTGGACATATATATGAAAGTTCCGTTCGCTTGCGTGAGGCGAAGCCGTTTTTGTTGCAAGCTGTGCCCCCCGGCCGCTTGCAATATTCGATTTTGTCCGCGGGCGCACGCGATTTCGCCGGCGCGGGCGGCCCTCTTCACCCGGCGATCGCAAGCGGGCGCGCGCCGCCGGGCGAGCATTTGCACGCCCCGGGGGCGGTGCCGTCTCTGCCCCCGCGCGGGGAAGAAACCGAATAACCCGGAATCTTTTACTTCTTTTTCTTTTTTTCAACAGCAGTAAGCTATCATTCACCGCCCGCGCGAGATGAATTCCGTGACAGACTACCGCGCGGTTCCTCCGGAACGTGGAGGTATCAGTTATCAAAATAAAAGTTTTGCCCCCCTCCCCCCCCGTCTCTGGGCACAGTGTTTTTTTTTCTTTCTTGGCGACGCACCCGCGCGTGTGCATGTGTGTGTCTAACGCGTTGTTTCCTGTGCTTTGGTTACAGTGTCTCACCTAAGCGGCGCCTGCCAACCGGTGTTCACCGGCGGTGCGACTTGTGATTGGGAGATGGACGGTGCGAAGGCAGCGACAAGTGTAGCGGGAACACGCGCCCGCCTCTGAGTCCACTTCTACACACTCTCTGCATATACAGACAGTTGTTGGCGAGGGTTCTCCACCGGAAGAGCGAGAAAGAGAGAGGAGAGAGGACAATTCGAACGCCGAGGGGATCCGACGCCGCGAGCGCAAAGTGAAGTGCGGAAGTGAAGTCGTTCTGGAGCGAAGAGCCTGACGCGCGAGGGCGATGCAGCCGCAGCAGCTGGGGCGACGACGCCAGCGGCGGCACCGCTGAGCGGCGTCGCGACGCCCATGCGCCCCGACCCGCCGCGCCCGCCGCCCTCCCGCTTCGAGCGCCGCGCGGACGCGCGTCGCCCACCTTCGCAACCCTGGCCGCAGCGATGGACATCCAGGCCATGCAGTCCATGGACTGGCTTTTCAAAAAGGAGCGCATCTACCTCCTCGCGCAGTTTTGGCAGCAGGTAAGCCGACCGCCGACTCCCCCGACCCTTACACGTGCCGTCTCCCCATAAGTGTTGTGTTTGTGTGTGTTGTGATACGTGTTTTTGTGTTTTGTTGTTGTTGTTGTTGTTTAATGCACGTCGCGTCGCCCTTGCGTGTGATTTCCCTACGTGCTGCATGGTACCGCGGCTCCGTGTCCTGACGCGAATCCACCTCCGCGTGGATGCTCCGCCTCCACAGGGCGGTCCACTCCACGCGCAAGTGGATTTCCTTCCCCGGACACCGGAGCACGCGACGTCTTAGACGATGTGTAGTGCCCTGACAGTGCGATGGACTGGACATTTCCCCCCTTTTTTTATTCTTCCTCCAACAGGCTGTATGAAGTAGTTCTCCCCATGTAGCA
The DNA here is from genome assembly GCA_038098605.1 of Gryllus longicercus. Taxonomy (NCBI): domain Eukaryota; kingdom Metazoa; phylum Arthropoda; class Insecta; order Orthoptera; family Gryllidae; genus Gryllus; species Gryllus longicercus. The sequence goes on from JAZDUA010000016.1 coordinate 3,881,975, forward strand.
GACTTTCTATCACCTCCCTGTTCAGTGAAACTGCTTTGTATACGTGTTCAGTGTTTAGTTCTAGTGTTTCTAATGGGGGTAGCGTGCTGTGTTATCGATGTTTTTGCGCCTGTAGTCGAGCTGCCCGTGCGTGGCTTGGTCGACAGATCGAAGTGCACGATGCATGATTTGCACCGCCGATAACTCCGACCTGCGCCAATTTTATTTAATTTTTTGCCACTTTTTTTGCCTTCGTTGTTGTTTTTTTCGAACCCCCGCCCTGTGTCGTGGTTCTGCCGCCAATCAGCGTCTGCCTTCGGCGCGGTGGGCGACGCGGTTGCGACACGCGTGTTTGCGGCGCGGATGTGGCGCAAGGCAGGCGCATTTCGCTGTCATACGCCGAGCGATACGTCAGGAACTTTATGCACACAATGGAAGGCCTCGCGAGTCTCCTGGTCGGCTACCGACAGCGCTGATCGCCGCCACTGCATCTGAAAAGTCTGGGCTCTACCTTGGGCGAAAGTTCGTCGATATGTCTTGGTAGATGTCTGTTATGATTTTGAAATGAAGGGAATTCGTAGATGGTTCCATGTTTCATGTATGAAATCATCAGTTATTGAGCGAAACGAGATTATTCTTAATTTAAAATTGGATTTGTTAATCAAATCACCTTGCCCAGGGAACTCAAACAATAGTAGCAGTAACAAGCTTAGCCTTATTTCAATATTTCACTAGAGGCTGTGTATTCATTTTTAACATACCTCCGGTGATATTCTTCGCCTTCTGCCCATGACTGCTACCCATCTCGGCAACTCAAATATTCCCCAATAATAGCGAGCAAATGTTAATCTTACATTCATTGCTTATAAATTCACTAACAATATTCTGGAATTTTCTTCTGAACGAAGTAGTTTTTCGATGTCTCAAGCATCCTGAAAGAAATTACAATACGGAAATGCGAATCAAACATTCCAGTCTGACGGAATAGTGCGCAAATGGACAGCGCCCGATCGCGGACCTCCCACAGCCTCCCAGGGGCGCCGTTGAGGGTGTGCCTCGCGGAATGCGGTTCCCCGCTCCGCTTGCGGACACGGCCGCGGCGGCAGCAGGGCGCCAAAGCCACGGATCACTTGGCGGCAGACACGTCGCCCCGGCCTCCGTCATCGTCGTAGGTGTTTTCGACATCGCGTGGCACCGGGGTGGCCTGGCATTGCAGGCGCAGTTCCGACCGCCCCTCGCTCGCCGCCCCGCCCCCGGGCGGGCCCTCCGTCGCCCCGCGTCGTCCGCCCCTCCTATCACCGGGATCGCCTCCTCACGCCGCACGGAGTAAATTGGTGCAATTCCGAGAAGCTCACCAAGCACTCGAAGAATCCGGTAGATTCCATATATTTCTCCGTTTGACAGCCACGTTAGAGTGGCGCTAAAGGTTTGCCCATACCGTGAAATTCTTCCTCGTTTCTGGGCCATTTGTTAAGAAACAATTAACGCAGCACACCGCGGCCTTTGTGCGTCATTTCGCAACGGCCGCGTTGTTGAGGTTATTTCGGAGACGGGCGGCGGCGGGCCACCGCGAGCATTGGGTGATGTGCGAGAGGCAGGCCCTTCTGGTCGCCTGTCGATGTGCTTCGATTCCTGACTCCTTCGCGCGAACGGATAAAAAATGTCGTATTAAAAACGAATGGCCCTCTGCAAGAAACTCGATAGCAAACGGGAGGCTGTCGTCTCCAGGTCGCTATTTAGTGAATGTTTGCGCGAAAAAATGTAGTAAAATATACACAGGAAGTGGGAAAGTGGTGCGATAAACTCGCTTCTTCCTTGTGAAAACAAATGCTCGTGGTGAGAAGTTCTGTTCTATTTTTATAAAATCCAAATCGTATTGAAATGAGTATATCTCTATGGTTGGTCATTGAAGACATTTCCCAACCCACCCATGAAAAATGCTCGATTTGCATGTAATGTCATATTAGAAAATGATTCATTAATGTTATGTAAAGAAAAGATACGTCCTGGTTTTATTTCTTTTGAAACTAGATTTTTTGTAATAGTAGGCGGTTTTTCCGTCCGACTTGAACCATATTTGTACTATTGGGAACAATATATTTGACATATAATTTCAAACAAAATATGTAGGAATATGAGATAAGAATAAAATATTGCATACGTTCGTTTAGAACGGAAGACTGTTTCTACTGCAGCGTAATATAAGATTACGTGTGCTCACGCATAACTTCTGCAAGAATTCCAAAAGCTTTATATCTGTAGAAAGCGCATTCTCTACGTCAAGCAGTGGGTTATTTTTTCGAAAAGTATTAGGAAGACTTTTTGGCATATTGACTAGCTACATTTTCTCTGGAAAATGCTCGAAAGTATCCAACAAGTTTATTCTGGATTATTTAAGTGAATTATGAAGTCGGAGAAAATAAAATAAAAATTGTAAAGAATCTTATAATAAAATGGTCTGGATATTGAACATAATAATAATAATAATAATAATAATAATAATAATAATAATAATTATTATTATTATTATTATTATTATTATTATTATTATTATTATTATTATTATTATTATTATATTATTATTATTCGTTATCACTCCCCAAAATAAGAGAATAAAGCGGCCATGAGACATTCATGAACGGAAAAATATTTTTCTTCGGCTGTTTTATAATCACAAATAGATGCACTGGGTAGTTTTCCTGAAGGCATAATCTATTTCTTTCTTTCCTCAATTGATAATCGTAAATCGAAAGGAATACAGAATATGTTTCCTTGAGCTAATAAGAAGGTATCGCAAGTCAAATACTTCAAATTCAGACTTCGGTGTGAACCTGAGAGTGATATGAAAAGCAATGACGAACCACCTTATTAGCGCTTTTCACATTTTCCTCTTAGTACAAACGCACAAAAAGGCTACAGAACCCCCATACGAGAAATACTGCGCAACGTGGATCTGCACGAGTCGTTGCCCAGTACTTGTCGTACACGCCTCTTCTCGGGCGGAGCTGCCGATCTCCTGAGGGTGATATGAAAACCAATGGCGAACCACGTCAATGCCGCTCGTAAAATATCCCTTTCAGCACAAACGTACGAGAATGCTACAGAAATACTGCGCAACGTCGATCAGGGCGGGTGGTTGTCCGTAACTCCTCCGAAGCTGGCGATCTCGCGACGTCGTTGCCGCCGCCGCCGCCGCTGCCTCCTCCTCGATGGAGCGGAAGCGGAGGGGGCGTTGGCGGTGATTGGACTTCCCCCGATAGAAGCCTCCGACTCCGCGCGGTTTCCGATACGCGCGTGCGCTTCGCGGAACGAGATAATCGCCGGATCGGCAGCCGCCGCCGCCGCCGCCTCCTCCGCCGGCGCGTCCCGCGCGTAGGCCGCCCACGGCGACTGCGGCTGCTGCTGCTGCGTGGACATTCCGTTGCCCCCATGCGTCGGGCGGGCGGACTGACGCTCTGCTCTTTTACTCTTTGCTCGTTGCGCTGCGGCGTGTGGTTGGAGCTCGGAGTTGCATGCGATTCCTCGCTAGATGCTGCATGCGCTGTAGGCCATAAAATATGCGAGGCTGTGATGATTGCTTTCTGCGTATCGCGGTACGTCTGGGAGATTCAAACTGTGGGGCAGAAGGGATGTATTGTGTATATTGTTGCATTACGCGTTAGAGATGATAGCTAATTAGAGATTGAAGAATAGAATGATATTGATATTTATTTACTTTGGTACTTCCAGGCAATTTTTGTTTCCTTTATGTTCTAACATTGAAATCGAGTTTTATGAACATTTCCTGAAAATTATGATTTATTACTGTAAAAGGAAAGCAATGGATGACGTAACATTTGACAGTTATATACAATATTAATGTTAATATTTTGTGTGAAAAGAGAATAAAATGTATTTCGGTTTTAGCAAATCAAACTCAGTTTTGTTGAAAATAGAACTTAGGAGAATATTGCCTAATTATACTCTCTCGAAATACAATAATAGAACTAGCTAAATTTCGTACTTTTTATGTAAACAAAAATACAATATGCAAAATCTCTCCTCTAAAATCATTTATTAGCCAAGTCTGAAAATATATCGATTTTTACTGAGTTCAAACTGAAGGAAAAAGCAAATCAGTTAATAATTTCCTATTATTGATAAACAATTATCAATTCTATCTAGAAATGTAAACGCGAACAGTTTCATTTGTTTATGTCCGACTATGCGAATTTATCATATAAGAGTTTTACGCCTATTCTATAGTTCTAACAAGTTCTTTACTTCATTATAAAAATTGTGATGTCCCCGAATCCTGACACGACGTGTGTTTTCGTAGATACCAGAGAAAATATCGGGGCTCAAAAATACTCATCTTACACAGTCAGTCATTGGTACAACTCTTTCATGTTGGTCAGTAATCTGAGCTGCTTGAGACCCCAGAGGTCGCGTCTGTTGTAGAAACATTTTCTCCCTATGATTTAGTAAATCCGATTTTTATATCTGTAAGGTGAATTATAATTATTACAAATATAAAAAACTAATTATAATTATTCATTGATATTATTTTAATAATTATTGTTAAGAATTCTTGCAGGGAATATTGTCATTTTCAGACTTTTTTGTCAGAAAATGTCCTAAAAATATATATCTTTTCCATGATGATAATTCATAGTTTATACAATGCAGGTATATAAAAAGGTTCTTAGAATAAAGACAGAAAATTGCCTAAATAGTTTTATGATGTAAAAAAACAACTGAAATTCAAAATAAATATTTTTCACAGAAGAAGCTGTAGAAGAAACTTTCGAAGATGATATATGGATCAATGTAATTATGCATTGTAACTCAAAAAATATTTAAACGGATCAATTTTTATTAAACGTTCAACGAGGTAATAATTTATTTTCACGTCCAGCTGAAAAATTTTTTTTTGGTAGATAAGAAATTTTATTCATCTATCAAAAGTAAACGATAAAATCCTCCCTTCAAGTTACGTGATAGACACAAAATAAACATTTAGTGCTTAAAGAATGAATTGTTAAAAATAACATTGCTAAAAATACGTTCAACGGCAAGGCTCCTTCAAAAATCACGTAACTCGAATCAAGTCAATGCCAGCCGCAGACTGTCCGAATAACAACACGCGTTCCGTCTCCCCGGACGGCGTGTCTCCCGCACGCACCCCGACGCGATGGCCCCGACCCACCCCTCACCCCTCCCTGTCTCCCTCCCTCCTTCTCTCACGCATATCGCGATTGCGTCCGACCGGGCACGCAGTGACACAATGCGAGACGATAAAAGGCGACTGAATATTTAATTGCGTTCGATCTGCCGGTTAGTACCGCCCGTACCCGTCTTCTAACGCTTTCTCATCTGTCCCGGTCGACGCGACGCCCGGAACACACCGCGCCGCCCACCCCTTCGCGCGCCCGCGGTGCACCCTCGCCGCCCCGCCCCCGCGCCCGCCCCCGCCCTCGCGCCACCCTCCCGCTCTTGTGCAAGCCCCGATACGGCTTCGGACGAGAACGCCAGTTTCGTAATTTTCGAAACGCGTTCGATACTCCATGTACGCGGACGCAGTTTTGAAATCTTCTGTTTCTATATCGTTCGCCGCCATTATGGTCGGTTGCCATGGGTTCGAACTTCGAGTAAAGGTTTTAGATTTACTCATGTGTGTCGTTTCTTTTCCTCTTTTCTGAGGAACTTTTCATAATTTGAAAGGGTTGGGATACTTTCTTGGGCTTCTTTTCATATTCGAGCGATTGGTTGTTGTAAATTATAAAGCCTTAAACGAAGGAAAAGGTAGTTGGTTGGATGAATAGTAAGTGAGAACTCAATAATGCTTGAGCAACTTGAAGTTGCTGCAATATAATATTGCCGCAATGTGGTACTCTACGTGAATTTTCTAAAATTGAAATTTCTCGTAAAGTCATAGTAACAAAAAAATATATGTTGTGTTTTTTGTAAAATAATTCTTATTCTCCCGAAGGTCTTCTAACATCATAATTGTATTCGTCACAAAATACTATTCGATTTATTTCACAAAACTATTTGTGTGACACTCAGAGGAAGAGTAGACGTTTGAAAAACACATTGATTCGATTTACTAAAAAGCAGTGTGTTGTTAAAATACTTTTGATTCGAATATCTACTGCGTGAAATTGTGAGTCACCCTATGGTAGATGCGCAAGAGAGTATTGCGAACTTTCCTCCTAAGAATTCAAAACTTTAAAGTTCAAAATTCTAGCAATAGCGGTATCTTGATCTTCGGGTGCCAAAAACGAATGTCTTTACCACATATTACCAACAAAACAATGTTTCATGACGATTATTGAGTCGATAAATTTGCGTGTAGTTTAAAAAATGCATAGCAATAATTTAATAAGGAAATTAAATTATATTTAAATTCATGTGTGCTCAATAATCTGTCATTATTTTTTTTATATACTGCGTTAACTGCGAAAATATGCCAGTGTCGTCAAGAAAATGAAATTGTCTTCTATAGCAGAGAAAAATGGCAATTTTTTCTGTATAGGACACTAGTGAGAATGCGTGGAATATCAAAACTCCCCCCCCCCCCCCCTAGTGTCAATTATAAATAAACTTTCTTATATTATCACGCTCAAATAGAGGTATACACTTCTTGTATCTTTCTCGAAAAATGAGTAACGTCACGTAATTTAGAATAGTAATTGCTCCTTCACATACAATTTTAAATTTTATTACAGAACAGAAATGCCTCCTTACTAGACCCTGAGTGGTTACAAAATTGCGAAAGTCAAAGCACGAGAACATTTTTCGTTTTGTTTTCTTTACCTAATATGCCACTGCAATGACCTTTTTCGCATAATCTAAGGCTAAAAACTTACGGGACTAATGACATTTAATAAGCCCAGAATCATTTACCAATCAATCTCATAGTCCAAATATTTTTGCGGGAAAATTAAATTCCAGTACTCCTCATATCGGCGTCCACTGCTCAGGAAGTATCCCGTACTTTGTTGAGCCTTGCTCGCGAAACAGCCCATGTCGGGGTCCGCCGTGCTCGCGCTCGGGGGCTCGCAGCTCGGGGCCTGGGTGGGCGTCGCGCGCCGGCGGTCACCGGTTCGAACTGCAGCGGGGCTGCGGCGTGGCCTATCGGGCGGATCGTGCGGCGTCGGCAGCCGCCCCAAGTACCACGCCGCCGCCGCCTCACACGTCCGTCTCCAGCCCGCTGGAGCGCGCCAGCCGCTCGCACCGTTGTTCCGGGCCGGCGCTCCCCGCCTCGCGCGCGCCCGCCCACCGCCGCCGCCGCACCGTCAATTGTTTGCGTCGTTACGATATCGTTAATGGATCGGAACGAATCGCGGAGGGCTCGCCGCGTCGCCGGACCGCCGCAGTAGCCCGCGGCGGCGGCGGCGGGGTGGAGCGGAGAGGCAGGAGGCCGTATGTGGCGCTGCTACGTGCTCACCCGACTGAACGCCCCGTGCCACCCGCGTTCATCTGGGAGGCGGAGGTGCAGTAGACGCACTAGGTTCGTTCAACGATCGATTATAAAATTGTTTCTAGACGCGAGGTTTTGGATAATATTTTTAGCCTTAACGTCATTAAGTAGAATATTGTCTAATCAAGTACGTAGAGTTTCGACATTTCGTCGTAAATGAATAATATGAAATATTAGACGGCCGCAGAGTATGAAGTAGCAATATTAGAAGAAATATCGAAATTTGAGAACATGTGTTACAATTTTGTATCTCCTCTTGTATTGAACTAGAATGAAAGACATTTTTCTTCTTCTATTTGGCTAAATTTCGCCCGCATTATACTCTAAGAGTACCTGAAAGAATCGCAAACATCCGGCTGCCCGTTGATTTGCGTCTTGTCAGTTTCTTTCGGAAGTCCTCGCAACTGAAATGCGGTACGTTCAGCGGCGAAGGGGGGCGGGGCTTGTTTTCGGAAGCGCGGGTGCGTGCGAGCGTCTCTTCTTCCCGCTCACCTCTCCTCTCCTCACCTCGTCCGCCAACTCTCCTCCTCCTCCTCCTCCTCCTCCTCCTCCTCCTCCGCCGCGCGCCGCCCCCACCGCCCCCGCGTTCGGGTCCTGCCGCGCGCGACCACCGTCCGCCTTTTCTTTTCAACCGCTCGGCTGCTTTGTGCGTGAGGTTAGTTTTGTTTGTTTTCTTCTCGCTTTAAATAAGTACCGCCGCCCGCCCGCCCGCGCTGCGCCGCAGCAGCGGCGGCGGCGGCAATGGTGGCGGGGGCGGCGGCGTCTTCCCCGTGCTCCCGGGGAGAGAGACGAGCTCGCTTGTTTGTTTCCAAAGTCTGCGGCGCGACGTCCTTGCTGAGCGCGGGCCCTCCTTCGCGCCTCGGGCCACTTAACGGCGCGGGTGCGTCTCCTCCTCCCGGCTTCCCCTCCCACGACCCCCCTTCGAGCACCCCCCTCGCCCCCCCCCCGGCCGGCGTCCTCCACGCCGCTGCCACCTGCGGGGTGCGAACGGCTCCCTTCCGCTCCCCGCCCCGCCCCGCCCTTCCCAACCCCGCCCCGTTTTTTGCACACCGCCGCCGCCCCTTCGGGAAGGTCCTGTGTGCGTCGGGTGCGGCCCGCTCACACCTTCCCGGCCGCCTGCGTTTTTGCGTCGGGCCGCGGCGATCCTTTGACAGTCTTTATAGAACACGCATAAACATGCCGTATACAAAGTGTTAACGCGTTCGTAAAATAGAAATGGAGTAGGGACTGTAAATTCGGGATTGGGCATGGGAGGTCCGGGTCCTTTTTTTTTTTCTATCCCGCCCGGTACGGGCAGTTGTTACCCCGGGCCCGCAGATGCGTGGATTGCTGATGTAGAAATCTCCGATGTCGGTTCCAAAGACTCTCCTCCTTTCTCTTCTCCAGGTTTTTTTTTTTTGTCCACGCCGAAGTAGACGTTATATAAATTTATGGAAGAGTCCCAAAGAAAAGTAATCTCGTCCTTTCCGGTCATTACGTTCCAATTAGCGTGGAATCGTAAAGGCGATTACGGCGCCTCCAATGGCCTGGACGCGGGTTCGAATCCAAACAGACCATCTATGGGGCGGTAGGTTTCCCGGGGGCCGGGCGGGCCGCGCGACGGCGTCTGGGCGACCTCGCGGGGCGCGGGCGCGGGCGTGGGCGCGGGCGCGGGCGCGGGCGGGGGAGGGGGCGGCGACTTCAGACGCGTCACGGGCCCCCGCCGCGTGCAACACGCGCTTTATTTTCGAAAAACAAACACCGGCGGTCAGTGGGCCGCTCACGCGAGCGCCGGCGCCCGCCATAAAAGCATCTAATCCCCGGCCATAGTTCCGGCCGCCGCCGCTGGATCTAGGGCTTCGGCCAGCGCGCGGAGAGCGCCGATGTATAATGTATGGCTCTCCTATTCCCTGGCGGCGCCGCTCGCGGCTTCGCTCCGGCCGCTGCGAGTGCTCGCGATTCGCTCGGGGTGGGCTGGCGGGGTCCACTGCGCCGCGTCGCCCACGCGCAAGTAAAGTGACACATCTCGAAAATTGTCGTTTGCAAGGGAACGTTTCGGTCTCCAACAGAGATGTGTATTTCGCGGCCGAAGTGAAACTGATTTACTCGATATATCAGCTGGCTTGTGAACTATTTTTATTTAGTAATTACTAACAATTAAAAGAGACTAGTCTCCACACATATTTCTTTACTTAACAAACAAATGCCGATTTTTTAGATGGGTCAATTTACTTGTGCAGCAATGATACGTACTTTTGTAGATTATTAAGTCTGAGAATAATCAGCAGACGCTTATGATCTGCCCCGAACCTAGAAATGTTTTATCACCCCTTTCGTCTTACAAACTTTATAAACGAATTTACTGTACACTTGATATTTGATTAATTAAATCTAAATCTTCTGATGCAAAATACTTTTTCTTTGTTTTAATTTATTCTTGGTTTAAATCTTATCTTGCAATTCCATATTTGATTAATTAAACAGTTAACTATCAAGGTGTTAACGTTTTTATATAAAGATTTTGTGTCTGTATATCACAAGAAATAATTTATAATAATAACAACTGATGATTTTTTATGAATAAGCATTAGCCCCCCTCCTCACGATTTCCACGATTCCACGCAGTTCCACGATTCATTTTCAGGGACTGTAGAAACGTTTTTTTAATTTGAATTTAAGGCTTTAATTTAATGTTAATTGTGCTGTGCCTTTTTTTTGGAGAAATTCTTAAGAAGATTCAAATATAACATTGAGAATTGTAAATAAAAGAATAATTCTGTGAGCGGTTCATCTTAATATTTCATATTTCATCTTAATATTTCAAATCAGTATTTTTTTTCTTCAAAATAGCATTGGTCATGGAGAAAATATCATTACATCTTGTATTACTTAAAATCGGTTTAAAATGACTCCACCTGAAGAATATCTATTAATATTATGAAATAAGGAGTTGAAAGTAAATTGTTCGATGCAACAGAAAATTAAGCGAAAAAATTGTTCATCTTTTTCTATAAAGTTACACTTTAATTCCATAAAAAAACTCAAATAATAAAAATGTCTTCGGCGAATTATTTCTCATTCCTTTATCAGTATAATGGAAATTGTGAAACGCTTCTCATTTTCGTACATGGACTGTGAAAATACCTCACAAGATAAGAATTTTAGAGGAAATTTTAGCGAATAATAAAAATTTCATGTCTTGGTCATTTTCACTTATCTTAACACAATTTACGGCAAACCTATGGCTATTTGGGGACCACGCAGCTCTACTGCATTTCATTGTGAGCGCAAGACGGCCTTTATCGTTTGGCTATAAGGACTAATATGTGCCTCTCAAACAAAATTGTTCATCGTTTCTTCCTATAGACGATCGTGTTTCCATGACCATTTGCGTTTCAACCTGACATCGACAGTTTCAATCATTGTTATCGCTTTGCTGATTCCAGCAAAGTTTATTATTATCGGTGCTTGCGTGACCAAATGGCAGAGACAGAACTGTGAATCATGCGTTGTCTCAAAGGTTGCTATAATGTGAATTCTTTGTTCGAAGCACTGCAGATATGATGCATCAACTGCAGCATGAAACCGACCGCCTAGAACGTCTATAGTCTTTAAAGTTGAATCCCTAAAATTGTATTTATGAACTTTGTAAGTTATTCTGACAGAAGATAATAGATGTGTATTTTGTTAAAATTATAAATATTTTATTTATTTTTGATAAAAATCATTAAAATGATCCGGCGTTCTAACCCCGAAAACTGCAGATACATTTTAATAGTCGTAATCTTTTCAATTCATTGTAATTGAATGACATTTTTAATTATGTATATTTTTATTTATCATGAAATAAGATTAATATAAATCCAATAATACGGCATAAATATTTCTTTCCAAGCTTGTACTTGTGTGGCAAACAGCTACAAAATTACGCCTAAACCAACGAAACTGCAAGTTCAAGTTATATAAACAGTATCCATTGGTTGACATCACTCATTCACATGTCGTTTTTAATTATGTAATAATTATTTAGAAACGTTGCAAATGGTATGTGCGTACTTCAAGGTCCGAAAAGAAATTGAGAGCGAGTTCCTTTTAAGGAGCGGGATCTTGAGGAGAGAAGAAACCTTTTTTTCACGCGACTCTCGCCTCTTCGACGCTCACGATTGTGTGCGATTATGCCAATTTAATGAGCTTTCTCTCACTCGCGCTCGTATGAATAATTTCCGACGATGCCGTCGTTTCCCTGTTTCGAATTACGTAAGGCGCTAATTTCACTTATTGCTCCACATTCAGGGCCTCTGGGAACTTTTGTAGAGTAAACCTGGACGAAGTGAAACCTTATAGTGTGCGTGTGTATTTGTTGAATGGTGATGTCACCCAGACCGCGTAAAAACTGTGTTGCAATGCTCCAGTTTTTATTGGGAAGTATGATTAAGGTGATAAAAATAATTTCACCGTGAAAAATCGAAATTGCAAAATATTGTTTATGATGCGGTGACAATTCTAGACTTTTTTAACATCGCTCGGTAGCCAAATATTAAAACATATTGACAATCTCTGCACCCATTTCAATTCCAGAAATGAATGTTCAATTAAGCAGAGAATAATAATTGAATTCATAAATTGTGCGTTTATGTTTTTTTGATTTTCGCTTTTAATAGCTTGACTGAGCAACGTGTGATGTAGAATGACAATTTAATGTTATATCAATTCTTACCATTAGTGCTTTGTTTATATAAAAATTGTCTGTAATGTTATTAATCCCATTAACAATATTGTATTAATTTCATAAAGTTCCTCGTTTGCAAATTTTTAAGATAATTGTAACAGTAAATTCTGATGTAAGTTCTGAAAATTATTTAGGCATATTACCTACGTCAACATTAATACAGATACTTTCAGCTTCGATTTAATGCAGGTGGGAAAAACTTTTAACGTTTTTCGAAGTTAGTCGGAAAACTAATTTAGATCAAAAGTGTTATATAGGACTCGAAATTTCTTAAATTTTGCCTCAGGAAGTCAAGCCATTCCTGGTTTGATAACACGCTCGATCTAGGACATTGGACTATTCCCGTGCGGTTTGCAAATCTCCCCCTCCTCGTCCACCACCACCGCACACATGCATACTCCACGCGGCTGGCGCGACGGCTCACAGACGAAAATCCCTCTGACGGAGATGGATTTCTTGGGATCGCCGCCCCGTAATTCACCAGCAGTCCGATTGGCCGCGCAGGGGCTGTCTTTGAATAAACAATCGCGGCTGCAGCAGCGACGCGGGCGCGGGCACGGGCGGGGGAGTAATTATGAAATGTTGGTCGCGCCCGTGTCAGGCCCGCCGCCGGCCTGTGGTTTGGAATCGGTGGCGGTGGCGACGATGACGCCGTGGTGGACGTGTTACCGCAAGCGCTGCTCCGCGCCACGCCGCTCCGCGCCCTTCGGCTTTGGCTTTGCCGGCGCTCTCGCGTCCCCGCCACGGCCCCCTATGGCCCTCGTCGACGCCGAACACCCCCTCCCGACCTAGCCGCAGGCCCCCTGCGAATCCTGTTCCGTTCTGTTACAATCTCAGCAATGCTCCTTCGAAACCAAAGCTCCATTTTATATTTGTATTTAATAATTATTTGGAAGTGTTATTATTTTTTGAACTGTATTTATGCACTAGCGCGATCGCCTTACGACCTGTGTTAGTGATATTACGTGGTCCTAGGGGAAGCTGCATCAGCGCATTTTTACAAGGATTTTTTTCTAGTTAATTGTTATTAATTGGTTATTTTGCAGTAGATGAGTAGTGGTAGACCTCCTGTTTACAACAAATATTTATTTAAAAAAATATAGTTATATTTGATAAAGCGTTTGGATTAATATTTTTGAATTATAGTGTCGAATGGAATTTTTACAAGAAAACCAAGTTAACAAAATTACTAACGTCAAAAACAACTTAGCCCAATTTCATTTCGGTCAGCTTATTTGTAGTACTTCATGAAGAATATTAGCAGTACGAATTATAATTCACAATTGCAAATAAAATTCCTCATTTATTGTTTGTGTTTGACATTTACTACTAATTTCTCCGATAAACCAAAGTAGTACTTTCAAATGTCCCTGTACAGTTTCTTCTTAGCACAGTAAAAAAAATCGATTTCTATTGTGTTTTCCGCGAATTTCGTTCGAAGTTGAACGTCGTCACTGAATTCAAGGAAACAGGCGTTGCCACACGCACATGCATGCTCGTCACGCACTCGGAGATACGCACATACACGCTCGCCTTTCCTGCGGTTTCACCCGAAATTTATTCGTCTGATTACAGTTCGCCCTAAATTGTACGAAGGCGTTCAACTGACATCGAAGTCTCTCTTTTACCGTCACCCATCTTTGAAAATAATAATAATAATAATAATAATAATAATAATAATAATAATAATAATAATAATAATAATAATAATAGAGAGTTTCAATATTAGCAGTTGGCAAAAAAAAGCATTCCATTTTCCTTATATCGACGACGTAAAATACTAGTCTTCTGATGTACCGTCTCAAAAGCCTAATGGTTTAAACGGTGAGACAACAATATACTTTGCACTCTACAATTCGTGAACGCGTAGACCTGGATCAATATAAGGAGGGCACCTATCACTGAGAATGTTGAAGTATTATACATATGTAATGAAAATATATATTGTGACCTTTGCAACTTGGAATTAATATATTTATGCTTTTAAATATTTTTGTGCTAATTTTTTTTTTTTTTTAATAATTGAGGCCCCTATCAAGCGGGGGTCCAGCACGTGTCTCGCCTGCATTTGCACGTTGATACACTGAAACGTTTCTATCATCTGTATCAGCATATAAATACTTGTTACTCGACTATTTTTGTTAACACCCGCGCGCTCTGCTGCTGTGATTTCACCGTGAGTGCATGTGAGCGACGGTGGCGGTGCCGGCGCCCGTGCGGAGGCTTGAGGTAGCGCTCATCCGCCCCGTCGCGTGATGCGCGGTTACGATTTCGTGTGGCGAGGAGAAAGCGACCAGATGACACTGACGGCGGCGGCGGCGGCGGCGGCGGCGGCCGCACTCCAAGTTTCTTTCCGCGTGGCGATTATTTCGCCGCGCGGTGTAATCGCGCTTTTATCCCGCTGCCGGATTGGCCAGATGGCGCCACCCCGACCGCCAATTGGTTCCGCGTGTGGAGGAGGTTTGGCAGGGGGACCTCCCGGCCGTGGGAGGATGTTGCGACATTCGACAACGCGGGAGGGAGGAGGCGATGTGGTGGCGAAGTGCTTGTCACGCGGTGAATTTGGGTGTTTTGGTGAAATCGCAGCTGTCTAATTGTGTCAGTAAAAGATGATTTTATCTTAGTTGAAGGCTTTCAAAATATAATTGTTTACGAGTTTACAAAATATGTAAATTAATTACAATGATTTTAAAATGTATCGTATTTTAAAAAATAATTCAAAAAATAAAATACTACAATATATACTTTATTCCAAAATGCTGTGACATAATAAAAATGAAGATAATGCACACTAATAAAATAATAGCATACAATTATCCGTTAATAATGAAGAAAATCCGTTAGATGAAAACCTTGTGATTGAGATTTTTCTCACGTTAATTTTTTCAGAGGAGTTTCACAATCACAATGAAAGGTACTCCCCAGTTGAGTATTGCAATTTATTTTGTCCAGTTGTCAATCTCAAATTAATTTTAATAGAATTCTCATTTAACAAACATTTAATGAATGAAAAATATATTTCAGTGCTTCTTACGATCAGAAGGCGAACAATTGAATACGGAAACAGTAAAGTGTCGTTCGGGAGGCGAATATTTGAAAAAAGCGTTTGGAAGAGAGGGCGACGTTTTGAAAACAGTCCCAACCGTGACCGGCGGCGGCGATCGGTCGCGCGCGGATTGGCGGAGCGCGGGGGCGGGGGCGGGGGCGACCAATGGGGCGCGCGCGGGCGGCAAACGGTGGCGAACGCCTCGCGCGGCGTAATTGATTCCATATCGGATCCTCCGCCCGCCCGCCCGATTCGATTGCGCCGCTGACGGAGGCGCTGGCGCCCGGCGCCCGCGCACACGCACGCCTCCGCCCCCGCCCCCGCCCCCGCCCCCGCCGCCGCCGCCGCCACAGTGGACGCGCGCGCCACTCTGCACGGCCACCGCGCGCTCTAGTGCGACACCTTGCTGTATTAGGGTACCGCGCTCTCTATTGTGGCTCCGCGGTTTCTAGAGGGTCACCGTGCTCTCTACTAGTGCACCCAGATCTCTGGTGGGGCATAGAGTTTTCTAGTAGGCCACCGAGCACTCTAGTGGGGCATAGACTTTTCTAGTAGGGCGACACGCTCTCTGTGAGATCGCCGCGCTCTCTAGTAGGGCGCCGCGCCCTCTAATAGAACACGGCACGCACTAGTTGGACATTGTGCTCTCCAGTTTTACTGCGTGCTGTTTAGTAAGACACCGTGTTCATCACATTTTATTATGTCCCGTTCGGATAAAATTAGCATATGATCGACAGTTCAAAAAAATAATCTATAGACTTCACCGCTGATTATAGTGATTGGCGACCTCAATGGAGTTAATTTGAAATGTCTGACAATCAGGCAAGTGTCATTCACAAGCGTGTTGTACTGATTTTAGGCGGCAATTTAATCGTCTACGCCGAGAAACATTCCAGAAAATTGTATCAAAATTAAGTTGCATCATCGTTTTGTTACTATCACATCTTAAATACGCGAGTAAGTTTGTAACAATCAAAAACAGCAGTGTTCATTGAAATACATTTCGTCCATTACGTTGTCCGTAAAATTACGAGAACATCGTTGCGGAGATTGAGTGTTCGGCCAGAGCAGTATTTTCGGCCACTGTGCGCGTCCGCCGGGGCCGACGCTACGCGCGCGATGACAGGTTTATGAGAGGTAGTTCCGCGGCGCGGCCTGACGGACGCAAAACCGACACAAGTGGGCCAGGCGCAGGCGCAGGCGCGCCCGCAGGAGAAAGCAGTCCGCGTGGGAGACTGCTTCGCCTAAAAAAGCCGTATCGAGGGCCAACGTTGTGCAAACACGCCGAAAGATATATTGGAGAGTCCCTTACGGCGAGGCCGCAGCGGGCGCGTGTGTGGTTCGCGGTGGCGCCGCAGACGCGCGCTCGCGTGCGGTGACCTGGGCGGCGGTGGTCCGACGCCCCCGCTAGATATATTCCGCCGCCCCCTCCCGCCCCGAGAAGAGAGAAAGAATTAGGTATATTTTGTCGTGATTTCGTAGTAATTTCCGGCCGGTGCTCGATTTCGTGTTCGGGCGCTCCGCACGCCCCTTGAGGGGAGCCTCAAGGGCGGGGGCGGGGGCGGGGGCGGGCGTGGACTCGTGTGCGCGCGCGGCTCCGCGGTCGCCGAGGGGGTGAGCGAGGAGTCGGTTCGACCGAAGAAAAGTGGCGT
Organism: Gryllus longicercus; assembly: GCA_038098605.1. Classification (NCBI taxonomy): domain Eukaryota; kingdom Metazoa; phylum Arthropoda; class Insecta; order Orthoptera; family Gryllidae; genus Gryllus; species Gryllus longicercus. The sequence continues at coordinate 3,898,825 of JAZDUA010000016.1, forward strand.
TGAAGCCGGCGCTCCGCGCCCCCTTTCTACCCTCTCAACGGCCGCGGCGTTGGTCACGCCGCCGCCGCCGCCCTCGGTCGGTCGTTAGAACGGGTGGCTGGCTCACCCCTCGCGCCACCCCGATCGCCGCCAGGAGGGTGGCACTTGTACCCTCGTAACGGACAATGCGCTGCCGCGCGGGATTTGCATGCGGTGGGTCGGGCTTCGACGCCTGGACATTGTGGCGGTCGCCGACGCCGAAGGGTTGCGCGCGGCAGCCTGTTGTGCGAGCGGGATTAGGGCTTTTCATGTTGACGAGATTGCAGGTTCTTACGAGTCGTGATTACATTTGATGGATAAAAATAATCATGACACAATTAGAATGGATGTAACGTTTATTTTTAATCGAATAATATGGAATTTACGTTGTAGTTTCACGAGACATTTTTTTTCTTAAGTAAAGCCTGCTAAGTGCTGCCTGTAAATGATCATGAAGATGATTAAAATGTCTGTAGTGTTCACTTACAATCGAACAATAAGAAATTTATGATAGTCTTCTGCTCAGTAATATAAGCTAAAAGCATCAAGATTTTAGACAAAAGCAATCAGATTTGTTACGATCCTATGCTGATCAAAACGTTTCTGAGTATAGTATTTCTTTCTTAGGTAAACACACACAAAAATTGAGGAGTTTGTAAACAAAATAAAAAAAACTTCTTCCATTTACAGAACCTTCGAGCAGACTTACTTGTGGATAAATGTTTATTCTTGTTTTATTAATTAACCCAGAGAGGAACTTGGCAGACTCTAACGACCTGAGATATCTAGTGAGAACGTGTTCCAGAATTAGGAGAAGGGTATTAAAAAATATTCACGTTCGTATTTCACGAGGCATATGATTTTCAATATCGTTACGTGAAATATCGCACAAACCAAACGACAGTTCTTTGCCGTTGTGATATATTCCTCGGCTGGCAAGTGACCCATGAACAGCTCCTGCTGCCATCCTCGTGTCTGGAAGCGAATGAGGAGGTATGATTTTCGGGGAGGACTTGGCTCAGGCGATGGGCCTAATTGCCTGCGGGATAGTTTAACAGCGGCCCAGGACCGACGTTTAGAATCCAGGCCCTGAATTAGCTTGTACACACGCGATGGGCTCTCAGCAGAAGAAGGGAAAATTCAGAGCGACGAACGTCGCAAGATGGACCGTAAACATGAATCACGAAGAAATTATCTCTGGCGCACATAGCGTAACAAACACAGCGCAAATCGCGAACACACTACTATGTAGTTTCTCGAGACGTTCCACGGACGCAAACTTGGTGTGTATCGAAGGAAATTGTGTAGACTATATACACCGACCTCCTGCACGCTTAGCCCCGCCTCCTTCGTCGCGACAACTAGTATGAAGGCGGCGTTCATGCCACCGCTGCTGCTGCAGACGCCGCCGCCGCCGCGGCAGGCAACTTTGTTGCCGGTTTGTTCCGAGGTTAGACAAGTCTGCGAGCGGTCATGTCGGACAAGAAGGGGAGGGGCGGCAGCGGCGGTGGGGAGGGAGAAGAGCGCGGAGGCGCGGGGGTGGCGGCGGAGTTTGGTGGAACGGGGGCAGGGGAGGGGGGAAGTGGAGGGGAGAGAGAACGGGCGGGCGCGGTCCGAACTGCCCGTGTTGTTGTTGTTTCTCCAGGCCAACTTGGTCGCGCCGAACGTTTGCTCGATTTGACCGCAAGAATACCAACAATTCTGGCGGTCGGAGAAATAAGCAAACTTATACCAAAGCTATTATCGTCCCCGGTTGGGTTGTAGTCGGCCGTCTTTCGCTTGTGGAATACTACTCCTTCGCCGCTGCCGTTGCTGGCCCAGCTCAGTTCACCCCCAGTTTCTCTGGCCCCGTATCAGTAGCGTTGCGGTCGCTGAGTACTGGATTGATTGAGCCCGAAATTTAGCAAGAGTTTACTGCTTTTATCTTAACTGCTGATTGGATTTTTTGTGTGGATGAAGATTATATTGATATAAATCCTTAATTTTTAGATTTCTTCTAACGCTAGAAATCAGAAATTGTACTGTGCTTTACGATGAATAATATTTTGACGCACGAGATTCTAGAACGCTTTCTTATAAAGTGAAGTTTGTTATATATCAAAAGGTGTCTACCTATCTACAAAAAACACACTATGTTTCGTGCCTTCCGTGACAATTTTTAAACTGTTAATTAGTTGCTCGTTTATGACTACTAACGATACTTCTCATTACTTTCTTACCGTTGACGTACCATGCATTTAGTTATCGGAAACTACGAAGAAACAGCGAAGTCCTTGTAGATAGGACTAATCTGCGCATTGATATAGTTCTAGTTCAAAGTCTAGGGAAATAACTCAAACTGCATAAGCCGCTGTTTATTTCACAAAAAATATTTAACCACAATTTTTGAGACATGGAAAATATTTTGTGAATATTAAAAACCTCTAAGTTTATATTATTGTACATTTCTACGATAGTATTTGCTAAAATTAACAAAAACATGTTAAAACGATAGGTAGAAATAATTATGTCTGGTGGAAATTGATTAGTCACTCATGACGCAGAAATTGTATGCTCATATTAAGGTAGGAAAAGGAAAAAGATATTACATTCTGGAAAAGTTCTAATGGGTCCTCAAAATTATTCAGATTTCCAATGAAATTTTAAGTTGAAAATTTTAGTTTATAAGAAATATAATTATTAAAATTTGTACAAAAATGTAAGTATACATATTAATTATTATATATTATTATATTATATATTATTATATTATATATTATATTATTATATATTATATTGTTATATATTATATTATTATATATTATATTGTTATATATTATATTATTATATATTATAAGGTGCTTCTGCTCCCATTCATAAGAAAAATATTGATCCACTAAAACAAATGGAAAATTTCTCAAATAGTATGCATTATAAAAATATTTCAAAATATTACCGCAATCACTATTCCTAAAGGCACCTGGGTTCTCGCGCTCTGCCGAGTGGCTGCGTTGCCCTGCGGCCCAGTCGGTCACGCCCTTGCCAAGAGACCCCCCGCGCGTGATGAACCGCGCTGACGCGGCGGGCGAGTGGTTGCGTCCGCGGGGCTCGATAACAGCGGACTAGCGGCTGGTCTGGGCCCGGTCCGGCCCCAGCGGAAATTGGCAGCCGATAGCCGTGGGCAGGTGTCGGCACGGCACGGCGCGGAGCGGCGCGGAGCGGCGCGCGCCGATCGCCACTGGGGAGTTCCCCAAGGTCTCCCTCGCGACCCGCGCTCCCTCGCCTGCCCTCGCGTGCGAGCACCCACACGCGCTCTTGCCCGCTCCCTGCCACGCGTCGCCAGCCCTCCGACGCCCCTCTCTCCCTCCCTCTCCCACCCTCCATCCCCCCCTCTCTCTCTCTCTCTCTCTCTCTCACGCCCTTTGCGGCGGCGACCTGGGTGTTGAGCTCCTCCATTTTTGGGGAGTTGTGTAAAGTGGGAACAACTCTCCGTCGTTCGATCTGTAACATCTCGTGGTGGTTATGTGAATGGAAATAAATGATTTGGTGAGCGAAGGAGCTGATGTTTGCAGCGCGTTCACCATTTCAGAAGAGCCAAATATTTTTAAACTGTACTATAGAAAATAAAGTGATTTTAAATTTAACGTATGACTATGACACGAAAAGTGTAATATAGCATTAATATAACTATTTGTTAATTATATAAAAAGGTATTGTAGGAAGCGGAAAAAGATGTGACGACCCAACCGTAACAATGTGAAGCAAACTTCAACAGGAAAATATAAAATATAAATATTTTAACGAGATACATGAGATATTGAAGTAAGCATATGGAATGTGTCGGACCACGTTTCGTTACAGTCGAATCTATTTCTTTGATATGCATCTCGATGCGGGTAATTACTTTCTACCATTATTACAGTTCATTTTCCTGGAATTGTCGCCTTTTTTCCTCTAACGTAAGTCTCCCATCCATTTCCGAAATACTTTCGTGGGTGCTTATAAAAAATAATGGTTTAACAATCAGATATACAAATTAATGATTTCCGTGTTGTTCCGCCACACTCGGGTCTTCCCGCTATACTTAAAAGAAAATGAGCCAATTATTTTCCAATCTTAATTATTCAATCTAATGAGTTTCAATTATTTTAATTAATTGTGATTTTTATTTAACGCAAAGAGAACAAACAAAATAACGGTGACGAAATGTTTTGGCTCTAATTCTTTCATTGCTCCACCGGTAACTTTTATTAGTGAGTTCACAAGGAGGATTATTGTTATTTTTATATTGCGTGGTATATGGACGAACTTAATTATCGTTTATTAGTTTATCTGGAACTTACACTTCAAACATTTTTAATGAGATGGATTTAAAAACCAAATTTATTGAAATTCAGTTACCTTCAAAACTCTTTTATGTCGTTCTTTACTTTATTTATTGAATGGGCTCTAGTAAGTTTCTCTATGTCTTTCAGCTGAAACATGAATTCAAAGAGCTCACTCGCCTAGAAGCAGGTGTGAGGAAAAGAAAGTCGGTCGACGAATTAATAATCTTAATAGGACTAATTCACTTTTATTGCAATGAATTACGTATGTGAGAACCTTTGCTATTTCCATCGAAAGCTTTAGTAATAACCGTTCCTTAGGTTTGGGAAAAATTACCCTAATTAGCTAATAATTGTTCCTGATATTTGACCCATAGATCAGACAACCTCCTCGCATTATTTTAATGGCATTTGTCGAGAATAAATCGAAGGTGGATATGACGAAGAAGAATATTTGAAGGAAGTGGACGATAAGCACAAAAGAATTAACAAAGTTGTATGATGAAGGAATTAACTAGTTTTATGTAATAACGTTGATGGTAATCATATATTCATAATGTTATCATGGAAATATATCTTAATGCAACGTGATCACGTATTAGAAAGTTAAAAAAAACATCATCAAATTTTACAAAAATTAAAAGTTTGAAGACATCGTTTACGTGAACTTCAATAAAACCACATGTTTTTATTTATTTATAATATTCATTGTATAATTGTTCGTTTTTAATTGGTTTCCATCATTTTTTTTAAACACTGGTATCTGTATATGGGTCTGATTCCCGACATCAAACCCTATTGGATCATTACCGCTTGCGCACATTCCATCTTCAAAAGAAATATTTCAATATCCTAACTAGCTAATTCATTAAGCCAATCGCTTCTCCCCCTTAATTTAAACGCAAAACACGGAATGAAATTGATGACTTATCCTTAGACGGAACCTGTGCAAGAGCCTTGACCGCCGGGGTTGTCCGCGTACAAGGATATATGCGCCGGTGGCTCGCTCGGCCCTCCGATACATTTCCCCGCCCCGCCCCTCCGCTCCCCGCCGTGATTTGTGGCCATCCGTCCGCGCGAGCCGCTGTAAAACGCCTCCTATCGAAGAATCCCCCGTGCAGCACATTTATTCGAAAATTGCAGGATCGCCGCAGAAATATTGGGACGGAATCTATATCTCGACACGGAGGCGGTGCCGGGTCCTCTCGCGAGAAGAAAAAAAGTCGCTAAACTGCTTGAAAAATCAATGAATATTAAAAGAGAAATTGATTTTAATATCGTAATAAGAATTATGGAGGACGGTTTTAACTCTTTTATTATTTTTTTTTTCACTTGATATTCCGTTCAGGGAGGATCTCTCGATGCCCCTTTTCGCTTCTCTTTGCCAGAGTCCCCCTCCTGGAAAGCCTACAGTAGCTATATTTTGCGATTTTTAATTCCCCACCCCGGTCGTGGGTGACCGGGGACTTTGGCGACCGAGAGCCCTTCCAATCTCTGGCACTTTTTTTTCCCGTGAGGCGGCACAGTCTCTCTCTCCGGTGTCTATATCGCCAATCGAGAGATTATTACACCCGCGAGAAGTAAATCAACCGAAGCTCTCTGCCTGGCCCTCGCCGCCGTCCCCACACAGCCACCTCCACCGCCGCCAAACAGGATAAAACAAAGTACGATCACTTGCCGTCGGAGAGAACGCCGTCACCCAAGTTAGCAATTTTTGCATCGCGGGCTCGCGCGGGGCAGACGGCGAGCGACGAGGGGGAGCGAAGAGAGAGAGAGCAGGAGTGATGGAGAGCAAAAGCGAAAAGAGCAGGATGGAAATAGAGAGCAGGAGTTGCGCGCGCTCGGGTTGAAGAGGACGTTGCGCGGCTCCACAGGGATGAAAATATGCGTTTTGTGACTCATCAATGCGCCTTTTGATCGGTGACTTTGAAAATATTGATGTCATCAATTGGAAACGTTCGCGCCAAGTTTTTTTCTTCCCCCTTGGGTGTTTTTGTTTGCACAGACCGCCTCCCTGTGTGTAAAAATGTAGCGTGTGTGTAAACGTCGAGGAGGCGGCGTGGGATGAAAGAACTTTGAGTAAATTTTACACCAATTGAGCCCCTTTCCCTCAACGATTTTTTTCCCAAGTGAATTAATTTTTAAGAACGCTTCTTTTTTCGCCGTCTACCGATATGGTCGTGTTTTTTAATCGTATTTTGATCGTAAATATTTCCCTTGAAAAACGCGCCTCGCGGTTCGCACTCGCCCCAAATTGAAAACAGAAGAAAGATTTAAATATTTTAATGCGTTTACTTCTTAATATCCTTTTCATTTCCGTCTCGCATTAATTTATTTAGAATATGCCGTATCGATTAGACGAGTTTCGCTTATAATGCAATTTTAATTACACCTTTCGTTTAATGCATTCGTTCTGCCTTCCTTGCGTAAGACCGCGGTTTGAGCTGCGAACGGGAACTCCGTGGAATAGCTGCTACCTGCCGCCGCTACGCCTTAGTCCTTCCCAGCCAAGGGTCTGCTCCCCCCTCTCTACGTTCGTTTGCAGAGGAATTCGTCTTCCTTTCTGGGTACATAAGCGAGTCTTTTGGTGACAGCTTTCAAATATCAAGAATCGTTATGGGTTGTGAAGTTTACTCAAGTTGTTGAGAACAGTTCTTCACTCCCGAGTCAATATTGACCGGTTGACTCTCCTCCGTAGCCAGATCTAATACATACATAAGCAATAAAATAGTTCTTATTTTTCCCCTCCTTACGCTATATATAGTCGTCATTCCAGACATAAAGGATCCTCTGTATTTGCCAATCGACGTATGAATTGGTCGTGGGTTTTTTCTGTTTGTTCGACGGGTCCTTATTGCTTGTTCTTTCGTTTATTGCCCGCCCGGATAATGCATGTATAATTCGTCGAGATGTTTCCGAGTAATTTTTGTGGCGTTTTAAAGATTTAATACACTGTGACCGTGAGATCTAAATTTGCGTACTTTTCCCACCAATCCGTGATTTCCGTCTCTCTCGCCCTTTAAATCTGCTCAATAGCTCTGTCCCTCCTCCATTCTGTGTCTCGCTCGCCGTGTCGTGCGGAGAGGAGGAGGGCGTGGTTTGGCGGTAAGATGCAGCCATTCGCGCAAACTTACAAGTGTTTACACGGGGCATGAGGAAACGATGGGTTCAACACTCGTTCACCACTTCTCGTCCTTTTTTCTTACCTTTTCTCCTACCCGTTAATTGCTCAGAGTATTCTACTCAATTGGGAAACCAATTGCCAGTTTGGCTTTACAGTTATTATATTTTTATGAAGGACTCTTCCGAGTGCCAAAAGTTCCGTGTGACGTTTCAGAGCAACTACGTATTTTTAGTTTGCAATTATGTTCGTGAGCGGTAATAAAGTCACGGAAATGCTGTTGCATTCAGAAAATCAGTTACAAGAAATCTAGGATTTGGCCAGTTTCCATTGGTTCTCGGAAGTGTCTGAGTCTGCACAGATTAACCGGCACTACAGTTCGGTATCCCATTGGCAAGGATTTTGGATCTGCTCTGCTCTAGGTCTGCCTTTGAGACATATTATAAGCCGGACTCATCTCTTAAGACAATCTCGTTTGTTACATGAAATTACATACAACTTACTCGTAACACAGAAAGTAGTTTTAACAAATTTAATGTAATAAGGAAACAGAATCTTCGAGGCATGCATGAAACTATATCTTGAAAATTTAAATTCACATCCTTTGTCTTTTTGGACAACGGATAGGTAGTCGTTTGTGTTCAGAAGTGTATAAAAAATTCAAAATCGTTCGTAGGAAAGAAAAAAAGAAATGGAAGATGGAGATTTTAAGAGTACTAATACAAACATGGTAGTCATTAAGTATCTTTCTTTATTTATTCGAATTTTGTGGAAGGTGTTGTACCTTGTGCGCGCTGATAATTCCGAATATTCGATATACGATATTAGATATACGACAACAAATTTGTATACAAATAGCACCGTGAACACCACATTGTTCGTTGCGAGGAAGAGCGCAGGGCGATCGCCACAGGCTCTGCCTTTTCATTAAGGTCCTCCGGGCCACGGGCTGTCTCGGGCGATTGCTCGGGGCTGATTGGGCGGCCGTCGCCGCTGCAAATGCCGCCCCCGCCTGCGGCCGCCAACTGCTTAAATGTTTAAAGGTAGTTTGTGGAGGCTGACCCGCGGGTTCTGTTGATTTGCGCTCTGGAGAGGATACCTGACTTTCGCGGCCCTGACGGCTTCTGCGCTGCCGGCGGCGGCGGCGGCGGGGGATGGAAGTGCTGGAGAGCGCCACAAGAGGGCAGCATGGGGTGGATGGAGTGCGCGAGGCAGTTCGTCGCCGTTCTCGTCCTCGTCCTCGGCCCCGTCCTCGGAGCCGTCCCCCGTCCGTCGAGGGCCCGGCCGAGTGGGTCCAGCTCCCGCCGCAACTTCGGCCTCAGAATTCGACCGGTGATTGGACGTAATCAGGCGAAGCGACGGCGGCGGCGCTGGCGTCGGGGGCGGAGGTGGCGCCGGCCGCCGTGCTCTTCTGCGCCTACCCCTCCCCTGCCCCGCCCCTGGCTGTCGAGTGGCCCCGCAGCCACTTGGCTGAAAAAGCTCCTCCTCGGGGAGAGTTCGGCCCGCTGCTCCTTTAAGTCCGCCCGCAGGCCGCTTGTGTTTCGCTTCCGATCTGCGGTCGCTCGTGTGACCACTGGGTCGTGTTGCGGACGAGGCAGATTGGCAGGTCGAGGAAGCAAGGTGCAGGAGCCAGGGCTTTGCTTCTTATCGCATTTTTACAATTACATTCTTTATTCTTTTCTCAAGAAGCGAAGGAAATTGCTGTTGTGAATACCGAAATTGGAGACATGCTTCATAATCATTTGAAGGAAAGTGAAGGTAATAATGAATAATTAAATTTTAGCTAAATAATTATGATATCTGCTTTACCACAAAAAACAATTTGAAAAATATTTTAATTGTAGAAAATACTTTTCCTCATGCATTCGTATGTGCATTCAACTGTATTTCATGAGGCTCAAACAATCTTACTCCAAAGAAATAATGTAACAAGCAGCCGACTGTTCCGAGGGAGTAGCGGTATATCTTCCTAGACTTCTGTTTTCAATATTCTCCGTCTCTACATTGAGGCGCCTAACATGTCATTCACGAGGATCGGAAAGCGCTCCAACACACGAGGCTGCTTGCCAGGAGGGTTGGGAGGCGGCGGCGGCTGTTCCCACGTGACGGGAGGAGGCGGCGGCGGCGGCGGCGTCGCAGCAGATGTTCCAAAGAGCGGGAGCGCCCCCGCCGATTTGTCCGCCCTCCCCTCCCCCTCCCCCACCCCGTCCCCTCCTCCTCACCACGTGTCCCCGCCACCTCTCGCTTGGGGAGACCGCTTTCGATGAATAAGCGGGCAAGCGCGGGCGCTGTTGACGGTATGTGAAACACCCGAGATTCCAAACAAATAGAAGAGGAGAATGAGGGAAGTTTGGGTGGGAGGGGGAAGGGAAACTAAACATTTCGCCCGACGCTGCTCTTTTTTCTTTTTCTTCTTGAGTGTCTGTCTTGTTTCTTCTTCTTCTTCTTTTCTTCCATTCTTTCTTTCCCGGTCGAGGAGAGTTCCGAGCGGGAAAAAACGAACGTCTCTAAAATGTTCCCGCAATGTCAAAAGGCATCTCGACAGGTTCCCAGGGCACCGTGTTTGGCTGCGGAGGCTATTGGAAACGCTTCGGTGATCCGAGGGCCCGCGCCGCGAGTCCTCCCCGCGGACACTGAGCGTCGCCCCGCCCGGCGGGCGATCGGGCGGCGGGCGCGCAACTCGCCCCCGAGCGACGGATTGATTGCACTTCTCGCTGTGGACGTTTGTGCACTAATTTGAGACTCTTAGCAAGCGGAGTACACTTTCATCTGGGAGGAATTGCAGTGCAAGGGGTACACCTTTTACTCGTTAATTATTCTATCGAATGTGGCACTTCGCAAACATAAAAAAATAAAAATGTTCTTGTCAAGTTTGTCAGATTGGACACATGATTTATCGACCATTGACTGAAAGCATCTATTGTTTCTCGTTGAACTACATTTGAGTGCTCATTAGAAATCAATAGCACCAGGATCATGTATGTGCTCTATCACACTTTGTAAACACAAAAGGAAATACGGCCATCTTTTGAATTCTTAGTACACTTGTTAAAATGTTTCATCTTGTTTTATCACACGTACGAATACAATGATACATTAGCCCCACAAATGGTATCTTCGGCGTAAAAAAATCCAAGAAATCACAATTTCATTTTTTTTTTATGAAACCGCAAGCGAGGCCATACCCGCATTTCTTGTGAAATCCGCACAACAGCTAGTCTAATCTTTGCTAGGGGGGTAACACCCTTCAGCAACGGCTTCAATATATCGCGTTCTCCGCGTTTAGTGGGCTCATGAAGCGCGTATCTGCGCCGCCGCTCAGGGTCGCGTGTGATTCAGCGGCGGCGGCGGCGGCGGCGGCGGTGTTTACCTCCCCGATCTGCAGCGCTTTCTGGATCATTTGTCAGCCGCGAGGCATTGCGCCGCCGCGTGATTCGGCGCGCGGGGCGCCGCTGCCAAATTCCTTCGCGCGCGCCGCGGCGCCCGTCTCCGCCACGCGGCTCGTGAAGTATGGACGCGCCGCCGCCGTTTCGTGGAAATGGCCCCAGGCCTTCGCACCCACCGTAGTGGCGTTGACGTCTTCGGGAGAAAATATTAAGTATTTGCTGTTGAGTTTGGTTGTCCCGTTACACATTATCGCAGAGTGCTCATTGGAATCCAATAAATATTGGGAACTATCAATATTATTATTCTGTGGGTCTATGCGGATCCTTTATTCAGAGCATGAAGCAAGTGAATGAATAATATTGATTGTTACCAATGTTTATTTGGGCAATGATAGTCTATTAGTATTTACTATTTTATTTTAGTGTGAATGTGAGGGCTGTGGGTTCTTTATATAATTATGATAATAATTATCGTACGGGTCCCTTACATCTGGGGATTCACAAATGGTGTGTCTGTATCTGTCGTAAAAGTCAGAGGGGGAGTAACTACACTTTCAGGCAACCATAGTGATATTGGAATTTCTATAAAAACTACTAAAATATTTACCATTACATTGTGTTCATTATTATTTTAAGTCTGCTTATGTTTTTTCTGTGATCGCGTGAATCAAAGATCTTGCCTGTAGTCTTTGTCACTTGAATTTATAACATTAGTAAATTCATAATGAAATCACTATGTAATAAACATAATAATTCTCATAGTAAATTTGTTTCTTTTTCTTTCGTGGTAAAATTAAATATTTTCTTGAAATATTTAATCATTGTTTTAAATATTCTGGTAGAATCGCTATAAATAACATTTATATTAAATTAGCCTATGAAACTACTAGGTTCTATCTGTGCAGGCATAATACCATTGCAACTGTTTACATGGCGATAAATAAGTCGTACAGCTTGGTAAGTTGCAGCTTGGTCTGCAGCGCTCATAGATATGCCACTCTTATAAAATATTACTACAAATTATTTGCTTTTGTATTACGAGATACTAAAATAATATATGCTGGTAATGTTAGTAATTGGAGCAAGGAACTTTTGTATACAACGACTTCCTAATTTACAAAATATGTCATTGGGCAGGAAAGAAGATTGGTCCTCAAGCTTTTTCATTATTTTTACAGCATTTTATGATGGACTCTAATTTTGTAAAAAAAATGTTTGAACATATTTGTGGCTCTATATAGCAATGCTGTAGTGCCTTTGAGTTATCACAAACTTAAAAACAAATCCTAACGTGGCAATCTTCTTTCCATGGCCCCCAAAAATGTTTTCCGAAGCGAGCCTCCTTAGTTACACCACTTTTCCGATTGCAGGGTTCCACGAACGACTTATTGTCGGCGAAACCGATTTCCCACTGTCATTGGGTCACGTGCGAGACGTGCCAACATTCAGTTGTCCTTTCGCTTGACTTATCTATTAGAGAAAAGAAAAGAGTCGCAAGCAATGTATCAGACGCTTTGAGTCGACTACATCGCAACACACTTGCGAATGCAAATATTTTAGGAGCTTCGTTCATTTGCGAGTTTGAATCGCGCCGCCGAATTGCTTGCGAACATGCTGCGAATATTTCATTTGTTCGTTCATTTACTGCATTCTTTCATTCGCTTACGTGTAGAACATGAAACGAAATACTGATCTGAAGAATGTGTAGTTCTGAGTGTTCAAGCTGTAGACGTGGACTGAATCGTCTATTTGTTCCATTCCATATATTACAAAAAGAAAAACAAAAAATGGACTCTGAGCAATGTTAATCGCACGGCGAATTAGAAGTTGCTATTAATAATTATTATTATTTTTCAATTTTTTATGGAACTATAGTTTGCACTTCGTAAAATAATTTGCAAGTCCTGACTTCAGTGAAATTCAAATAATTCTTTCATCACGTGACCTATGCGAGAATACCATCGTCGCAATAGTTCTGAGAGATGAATGCTCGTCAAATTTCAAACTCCCTTGTCACAATACAATTGCACTCTTACTCGCCGCCTCCACCTTCCAACCCGTCCCCTGCCTGCGACCAGCGTCTCTGCGCATGCGCCGCTCTTTACGATACCCGATAGCAAGCGACGTGCGTGTGCGCGTGGATGTCAAATTTCACATAATCTTAACAGACTTGTTTACCGACATCTTATCGGAGGTATTGAGATGCCGGGAATTAAACACGTATTTACCGACTGTAATTCTCGAAACAGGGCCTTTGTGTCGAGTCGCTTGAGGGAGGAGGCGGCGACGGCGGCGGTGTCTTACAGGTCGTCGCCGCCTGCACGATTGTGCTTCTAGTCTCGGGTTCGTTTCTCGGGAGTCGGCCGCAACTAGCTATGTTCAGCGCACTCTTATCTGGCGGTGCGCGTGTCTTGCGAAGCGGCGAAGACGGTTGTGTGTGGGAAGGGATGAGGGATTTTATTTGTTTCCGCTGTGACACACTCCTCGCTAAATGTGTTGTTTCCCAGAACGTCGAATGCGTCGTTTGCTCATAATGTCTGAACGGTGATGCGTGTTTTAACAAGAGTCGCAGCTGCACTTCGGCAAGGGGAGGTCAAAACGAGAACGAAGTAATCGCTGTGTGGACTCGATTATTGTAGATTTGCAGACTGGTTTCTTTGTTTGGAGAGTTGGTATCTGCTCGTTGTGCAGAGTCGGGCATGGCAATGCACAGAGAGATTCTTAGGTAAGTGAGCATTCCCGCTTACTCTTGCAAATCAATTGCTCGTAAGAATGAGGAACGTTTTCGAAAAAAAATATTTGCTAATGAACTTGAGGTTGGTTAATGAACCTGAAGGCAACGAGCGCAGTAAAACAATGATAACCCGTCGTGAAGAATAAGTTTGAAACACTGCTGTCGATGGCGGAATGTTCGGAGTTTTCCTTCTGATTTATCACTGCTACTCGAGTGAACTCACATTATCATGGTTAACCTTGGTTAACCATGGTTAACCATGGTTAACCATGGTTAACCTTAACATGGAAATTTTGTTGTGTGAAGATTCATACAAGCACAATAAAATCCATTAACTACTATACATTTCTTAGGTTTGATTTTGCCACTAACCTGTAGATTTTACGTTTTACGAATAATTATTTATTGACCTTTCATATAAAAAAAATTTCGTCGGAGACTTGAATGATAATCATGTTACTGTGTGCATTGGAATAGTTGCACACTTCTTAGATATTTTTGTTTTTTCTTCAATTTCCATGTTTCACGTTTTCAATAAGTTTTATATTTATGCGTTAGCTATTCTTTCACTTGTATAAAAAGGTTATATTTCTTTCTGTTCTTTTTTCTGCATTTTTATTTCCCTGACTCTTAATTTCGACCAGTATATACCAATTCGGCCTCCAAGTGTCATTTAGGGGATCATTCAATTTTTAATAACTGGACTTTCGAATTATTTATAGACTTTTTCAAATAAAATAATTTCCTTCGAAGACTTTAATGATAATCATCTTGCCATGTACATTAGAATAGCTAGTTTTTTCATTTACTTGTATCACTTTTTCGCCAAGTGTTATGATATGCGTTAGCAATTCTTTTCATTTGTGTAAAAAATATTTGTCTATACAAACTTTTTTCTGTATATTATTTCTGCAAATCTTAATTTCGACCTGTTCGACTTATTTTCGACTAATTCGTACTCCGCAAGTGTCATCTCGCGATCATTTGATGTTTAATGACCGGGCATTTCTTTCCTCATTGAACTTCCTGGAGTTCCTGGAGGGGCTGATATTTATCTTTACAACTCGCTTTTGTGATTGATTATCTATATTTTTCTTATCTAATTTTGGCACACGCTTTATTCTGGACTCAAGGAGCGAAGCGTCCTGTGCATCGGCGTCGTGCCGGGGCCCATCAGGTGCTCCTTCGTGGAGGGCCGGCGGCGGCCCCGCAACGGGACTCGATCCGCGACCGGCTAATGAGCGGGCGACGACGCGACGCGACGCGATGCGGCCGCGCGCGCGCTCTCCTCCAGGCCTCTTCCGGTGGCGCGTTATCGCCCCGCCCGCCCACTTCCGCCCACTCCTCCGCCTCTGGCGCACGCGCGCGCGCACGCCCACCCGCGCTCGCTCGGGGATGATACTGCGCCCAGGCACGCAGTGCGAATGACCCTTTTCGGAGCGGATGGAAATGAAGGCGGTGCCGGTAGCGAAAAGGCGCGGATGGCTGCGGCGCTGACCGCTCTGTCCTTGGCTGGTCTGTCCTTGGGATAGGGGGTCGAATCACGCGGAATGCACGCTCTACTTTGTGTTTGGGGTCTGGCGTGTAGGCAACATTAAACCTTTACATTGCTCAGTAAAATTATTTTTAATAATCACTCATTGCTATCAGTAGTATTATTGAAAACCATCGTTTATTTCTTGAGATGGCCTTGTATTGCCAAGTCACAGGTTCTGACAACTCAGCGGTGTCCTCTTAGAAATATGCAGTAACAAAAAGATTAGTGTTTCGGATACTATAAAAATTAGTGTGAAGGAACACTCGAAAAATAATGAATATTTAGCCCTGAAGAAGGCCCCACTACGACAAATATAGAGAATCGTGCTTGGGGTGCGGCGTCTCCCGAACAATCAAAATGCTTTCTTCCCAATAAGATGTTTACATGCATACCTCATTATTGACAGCGCGTTCAGCATGTCCCCTTCACGCCCTCTCTTTACACACACACACACACAACACACGTGACGCGTGCGCGAGTGGGGCATTCCTGTCGTGACGCCTCCCGCGCCCCCGCGCGTGAGTCGGCGAGGCAGCGCGGTGAATCGGGTATGCGCTTCGGGAGGCGATTGGGGGCGGAATGATGATGTCCCAAGGACGCCGCGCGATCTGTGAGGCAGATGCTCGCCGCGCCGCCCAGTAATGGAAACGCTGACTTTTGAACAAGACGTCACGATTCCTTTCTGCTTGGCTGGGGGAACGTGTTACGAATGCCGGGGGACTGGCCGCCGCCATGCCGTTCGCGTAAAAGACGCGCTGGCCCCTTGCGGTCCATTTGTTGTCGCCTCGCGTTCGGCGCTTGTTGCTGTGGACGTTTTGCCTGTCTCGTAATATGAGCAGTCTTATTGATACTTGATATTAAAAAATGTTTTGACTGCTATTAAATCCTCAAGAGTTAAGATGCACACTGAACAGCAAGTTGATCGCGATTTATATTCACGCCGCGGAAGCGAAATTGAAAATGTGGTCAACAGTGAGTGCATATGAGGCCAGTATTACAATTGTGAGGCATCACACGTTATATTATTCCACAGTATATTCTACATTTTAATAAATATTTTATTTCATGGTACAAATTGCTAACGCATTCACAGACAGGAGAGGGGGCGACACGATTAGTGTCCAACTGACTAGATGTTTTATTACAAAGAATTTTCCATTTTCGCTGAATATAAAATGTATTTTTAATTTTTAGATTTATATTTCGTATTTATAAGGTAACAACTGATACTTTGAATGACTTCCATTTGTACCCGAATTAGTGAAAGCTATATCAAAAAAAAAAGTATCTTTGGCTAGTGAGGAGGCTGATACCACATGACTGCTCATTGAGGTGCGCCATTTACATTCAGTACTATTCCGATTCTCTTTTTAAAAGCTACTATTTCATTAATTCAAAGTGTACTTTTTAGTGCATTGCGTTGTTTTTATTGCATATATTTTTTCTGAATTTGTATTCATGAATAATTTTTCATTTCTCACCTTTCAATTTCTTTGAAATGCACGGTTGTAACAATTCTGTGCTCTGAGATCAACCGCTCCGACAGAATTTCGCCGAGCCCATTGTACACCTCTTCCTGTTCCTATATCCGTCGATTTGTCTCTTTCACCTTGGCATTTGCAGCTGCCGGGCTGGGCTGGGCGCGCTGGGCCGTTCCGCGATCTGGAGTAAGTCGTCGTAACCTACCGCAGCGCTAAGGTCAATTCCTCACGGCTGCGACGCGCGTCGGTCCGCTCCAAGTACGAAAAGCCATTACTCCGGCGGCGCCCGCGGCAGGCGCGGTGGCCGTGCTCCATCACGAGCGCGTGGGCGGGGACGGGGGCTGGGGCTGGGGTGGGGGTGGGGGCTTCGATGCCCGGCCCACCCCGCGCGCCCGAGCGCTCCGCTCCAGCGAGCAAAGGCGCGCGCGGGCGAAACGGACTGGGAGTGGGACTGGGAGTGGGAGTGGGAGTGGGAGTGGGAGCGGGAGCGGGAGCGGGAGTGGGAGCGGGAGTGGGAGCGGGAGCGGGAGTGGGAGCGGGAGTGGGAGCGGGAGTGGGAGCGGGAGTGGGAGTGGGAGTGGGAGCGGGAGCGGGAGCGGGAGCGGGAGCGGGAGTGGGAGCGGGAGTGGGAGCGGGAGCGGGAGTGGGAGCGGGAGCGGGAGTGGGAGCGGGAGTGGGAGCGGGAGTGGGAGCGGGAGCGGGAGTGGGAGCGGGAGTGGGAGCGGGGGTGGGAGCGGGAGTGGGAGCGGGAGTGGGAGCGGGAGTGGGAGCGGGAGTGGGAGCGGGAGTGGGGGCGGGAGTGGGAGCGGGAGCGGGAGCGGGAGCGGGAGTGGGAGCGGGAGTGGGAGCGGGAGTGGGAGCGGGAGTGGGAGCGGGAGTGGGAGCGGGAGTGGGAGCGGGAGTGGGAGTGGGAGTGGGAGTGGGAGTGGGAGTGGGAGTGGGAGTGGGAGTGGGAGTGGCTGCGGGAGCGGCTCGGCCTCGCCCCTGCACGTCGATTCGTCTCATCTCACTCGGTATCTTCATTACACGTGTCCCTCTGGTCAAAGATTTATACCATTTATAGTATTTTGTCTATTCATTTGATGCCTGAATCACCTCCAATCATACGAAGAGATGTTAGATTAATTAATTTCTGGAGAATAATGATAAACTACTGAAAAGTATGTGGATGTCCCCTCGCTTATAATATGATTTGGAACACTCAACTTCCATCTGCGGGATCCGAGGTTCAAACCCTGGTCACTCCAGATGAGATTTATGGTGGGTGAAGCGAGCTTTATCGCATTCCCCCCCCCCCCCCGATATTTCATTCCACTGCCTGCTCCATTTCATTTATCATTCACCGTTCCCCATTGCTCCAGCCATTGTCCATCATGGCCGTTCTGCGCCAGCCCCCGCCAGAGCGCCGCCTCAGCGCCCATCGTTGTTCTGATCACTTCCGACCGCCCCCGCGGGCCCCTCCGCCCCCGTCCCCGCCCCCGCCCCTGCCTCCGCTCGGTCACGGGCAAGCGGCTCAAGCTGCGCCTTACGTCATTCTCGCGGCGGCGGCGGCGCCGGGGGCGGGGCTTGCGGAGGCGTGATCTGGTCCCGCCGCCGCCGCCTTCGCCCCCGATCGACCGCCGCCGCTTGACACGCGGCCCTGACGCCGTCGCCACGGGCGTCGCCCCCCTCCCTCCCGCCCGCCCCCCCACCCGCCCGCGCGCACTCCTGTCGTTCGCTCAGTCATCGCCGCCGCAGCCGCCCCACACCCCCTCACCGGCGCACGCCGTCGCCACCCCGCGCCACCACCTTTGCCCCTGCGGGCTTTTCTCTAGCCTCCGCCGCCGCTGCTGCTGCTCCAGATCCAATGCTCTTTTGTCCTAGTTTATTCGTTGTCATATCCATCTTCACTGTCATAGTCATCATCTTCATTGTCATCGTCGTCTTCCCTGTCATAATCGTCTTCACTGTCATCACCATCTTCACTGCCGTCGTCACCACTGTCATCGTCAACTTCATTGTCACTACCGTCATTGTCAGCTTTGTCATCATCCTGGTCGTTGTTATAGTCATTTTCGTTATTTATGTCACCAACATGGTCATAGTAAAGGGGATGATCATCATGGTCATCCCCTTTACTATCGTCACGTCTTCTTTTGCCGTATCGTCATCATTCAATCCATCACTTCATCCATGGATTATGTATTTCCACCACCATCGCCAATGCGTAGGACGCAGCTCCCATAATACATACTGTACCTCTAATGTTGTGACTCTGCTGTAGTCGACTCCGTTGCCGTGACATGTTCCCAGTCGCGTAAAAATGCGACGCGCACCCACGGATCGGCCGCTGAGAGCGACAGCGCATCCCACACGACGTCGCGCCGTTCGATTCCCGTGCGTCACGGCGCGGCGGTCGCCAGTGGATTTCTCTGGCAGATGCAGCGGCTGCTCCTACGACATGGCCGCTGACGGGCTCTGTGGAATTAATCTGAAGGCGCGCGCAGATTTGCTCCTTGGTGCTTCGTTTGCTTTGAACATTCGGCGAATTCGCCCTCACGTGAGACGGGCGCTTTGAACGAGGACTGATTCACCTTGGCTTCTGTTGACTGAACCATTGCGTGCGGGAGACTACAGTCTGTCAGTCAGTCACGACACGTTAATATCTAACTACCATTTGCTTTTGTTTTTTATCATGCGTTGGCCTGTGACTTCTGATGGTTGGATCTCTGATTTCGAATGGGGTTCATAAATAACGAGAATATTTTTCTTGGAAGCGAGTTAAAACATTAATATATTAAATAAATGGGATATTGCGTTCACACACGTCGAAGTAATTAGTGATTAATGGGATTATACAAGAGAAATACATTAAAGTAAAATAGAATGTTTGTTATTGAAATTGGATTCTTCAGAGTAACTATTGAATAGAAGTCACGATATCCAGGTACAGATAACCGAAGTTCCTTCTATGTTGACAATAAATATCGATTGAAATACTTCGAGCATTGAGACGTGTAGGAAACAACTAATACGAATACCAGTATCAAACAATAGTTTTCCAGTCTAGAAACGATTGTATGGAAATGTCCGTTGTCGTACAAGTATCTCCTGCATATTTATTTTAACCAGAGAGGAGTTTTTTCCTGGGGAGTCTTCACTGTAGTTCTGCCCCATGCCGACCACCCCACATCGAACCTTGGCAATCTCACGTGGCCCCTGCACGTCGCTGGTACTTCCACGGGGCGCGGATGTGATTTCCGCGAAGGCCGCGCCGAGCCACCCGCCCGCCCGCCCGCCCGCCCGCCCGCCCGCGGGGCGATGGCCCCGGGCGGTCAGCGCCTCGGCGGGCGTCACCGGAGCGGCCCGCCCCGCTGGCTCCTGGGTTATCAGCCGGCGGAGGCTGCAGAGCTGCAGCTCAGCCGCTGCGTCGCTCGTGGGAAAACGCGAACTCAGCCGCGCTCTCCTCGCGAGCGCGCACGCGGCTATCGCCCCGTGTGCCGACGCAGCCCCGCCCCGCCCCGCCCTCGCCAACCCGCGCCCCTTCTCGCCTCGCCCTGCGCCGCCGTGGAATGCCTGACGCTAGGGCGACGCCGCGACGCGACGCGACGCGACGCGACGCGCCGCGCCATGTGCCCTCCGCGGTCGCCGGCCGACGCAGGCCGCTGCCTGCGATGAACTCCAGCGCAAATTGAGAGAGAACACTGATTGTTCGTAGGGCAGCCTTCACCATCAGCCTTTTCTCCTTCAGAAGTAACTTAATGTCGATTGTATCCCTATCCCGATCATTATAATAACAAAAATCAATAAATTTATTATTATTATTATTATTATTATTATTATTATTATTATTATTATCAGAGTTCTTAAGATCTTCATGAATGAATATAGTTAAAATTTCCATTACTCTCACCTAAAGTGTAGTGAAAATAATTCTACGCATATCAAATGTGTGAAGATAGGAAGTTTTGTGTTTCTATTGCAATTTTTTCCCCAAATTGATTGAGCTGCTTTAGATAGGAAACAACTCACATCATAGTTGTCTGATAATACCTAGTACCACTTCTGTCACTTGGTTGTTAAAGAGATCACCACGTTGAGTGTTTTAAATGTTTTCACATGAGAGTTATTTTTATTTTGTTCGTTTCAAAGAAGTATAATGGCCCCATAGTGTTTCAATTTAACCAATATATAAACGAGAAAGTACTCGTAGTTTGTCAAAAAATGAAGTGAAAATAAGAATTGAATTCATATTTTAAATGCTTCATAATCAACGTAATCCTGGGAGGAACTGAGTTAAGAGTGGAAGAGAAACTAGAAAAACTCTTCATCCAAACATAGATAAAACATGACTTCGATGCAAATTGGCTTATGTAGTCTTAAGTCCATCTTATAGATTTGTAGCTGTGCCATCTTGAACCGAGTGCTTCGACCAGCACATATTTTCCCCGTCGCAGAGGATCAAGTGGTATTTAGCGCACTTAGCCGCGGGCGAGTCACGCGTGCTCTTAGCGCTCGTTTCATCACCACGCAGGAACTCACTGGTGTGTGCCCGAAGCGAACCCCCCACCTCGCCATTCTTTCCTCGTAGGCTTACCAGCCACGTCGCCAGTGTCAAAGCGGTATCATTTCGACGACTGCAATTCGCGGAACTGGAATATTTAGAAAATGATATGTTGAAGACGGAAAATTACTTTTGCGTCTTCAAACAAGCGTGAAAGTGGAAGGCGTCTAGCGTCTGGAGTGGGACTGTTTGATCCCTCAAGGACTTCATCGCCAAAGCAGATAGGAGATCTAGGAATATTCAAGAAACCACAAGACACAAAGGGTAATAAGCAATACAAAGGAGTCCTTCACAATCGAGCAGAACAAATGATTGTCAGAAAGCGTGTGTACATTCAAAGCAATTTTATTCATATAAGCGTATTGCCGGCGGATGATTGTTAAATTTCCATACGCAATTATGTTTAAGAGACACTCTTGCTTGCTTCGTCTGTTCTAAAGAATACTGATTCTTTTTTCTCTTGGAATGAGAAGCAAGAAAATACGATATTCCGGCAACTAGCTGCACGACGTGTAACCTTCAGTTATTACCAATTCCTAATGCCTCTTGTAGCCAATACATGCATATGCACCCAGTGACGACCTTAGGCAAACAGGTAGGATTCTTGTGGTCAGGGGACAGAGCAATATTTCCTAAGTCTCATCATTAATAAAGATATTATTACTATTATTTCAGAGGCAGAATTTCACGTTGCACTCAAAGAATTTTCTTCTGTTTGATTACAGATTCGTCGTTCACCCAAAACAATGAATTTTGCCATAAACACAGCAGTTAGTTTTAAGTCTCCGTTTTTGTACGTTTATTTTTATTTTATTGTATATTAGTCAATGGTGCCAGCACATCCGCTCACTGAGAAGGCACGGCTCGGCTCGATGTCGTACTAACATATTTCTCAATTAGAATATCGTTTGGTAAAATTATATGTTCCTTTTGTTATTGACAGTCACATTCCTTTTTCTATGAAATTCTTAATTTCATCACTTCGATGATTCATCTCGACGATTCGGAGCGAGATTATTTATTTAATTTATTTTTCTCATTATTCCAATAATTGGAATATCGTTTCCCTTCTTTTTGTCGGAAACCGCCTCCTGGAGGTCGACGCCTTCTGGAGCTCTCAAATAACGCCAGCTAGGCGGCGCTCATATTGGCGACATTGGCCGTTTTCCGCTCGCAGGAATTGACGGCGGCGCCCCGCGTCGCAGGGCGTCGCCCCCCCCCCCCCCCCGGCGCCGCCGGCGCCGCACTTTCCCACAGCGAATTTGACGCTTTCCGCTGAGGCGGCTGCTTGATTGGCGAGCGCCGATAAGGGCTGATACCCGAGCGCGCCTGCCGTTGTCACCGCCCGCGCCTCAGTGGGAAAATGCTGCCGCACGCGGATCGCGGCGTGCCGACGCCCCTCGTAAAGAATTCGGGCAAGTATGTGGGCTATCAGACGCTGCGTAAGGCTTCGACGCGCACTTGACATGCTCGCGACGTGTCAATTGCGTCCTTCGTTTGAATGTAGGGCGTGGAACTGTATTGTTATAATTGATGAACAAAGTTTACTGTTGATTGCACACAAAAAAAATAACATTGAAGTAATCAGTGAATATCTCTACAAGGAGATTCTGAAATTCCAGGGAAACAGTTGCGTCGATCAATAAATAAGAATAGAAATAAAATCCTATAGAAATGAATTCGGAACAAGAGAAAAAGTGTAATTCTTTTCGCCAGCTGTTACGTGCATTCGTGTGTCTTCAATAATTTTTACGTGTCCTCCTTTCTGACGTTTGAATTCTTATTTCTTTTTTCCTCATATCTTTAAAGAACAATATGTAAAGGATACATTACGCATTCCTAATTCCTCCCAAAAAGGGCAACCCATCACAAGCCCTGATTCTCGCATGACACCCGTTCTTCCCAAAGCGACCGTTAACGCCCTTCACTCCTGCTCTCTGGTCCACTCCCCCAGACGTTCCACCCCCCGAACGGCCCTTGGCTGTTTATGTCGTCGTTTAGAAAAAGCTTCATTGCACATTGTGTCCGCGGGGCGCGCGCGGCGCGCGTTTCGTGTGGGAAGCAGGTGACGCCCCTGGCCGACGACGAGGCGAAGGGCCCCGCTCCGGACGTCCGCGGCTTTTCCCACGCGCCTCTCCGGAAGGACCTCGTCTCCGGTTCCACACCGCCTCCGCCAGCCGACCGGAAAGGGCGCTCTTCGAATCCGGGGAACGGCCTCTTCGGTTCCGAGAACGGCCTCCGAACGCGGCGGCGTACAGGAAATGTTCGCAATAAAAGGAGGGGTGTTGCTGTTGAAGGTCTTCTTGTTTTATGGTAAATTCGCTTCGTAATTAACCGATACTTCTGTTATAAATTGGGCTGTAATAAGGCGAGGAACGCTGTGTTTTTTTGTGTTTGGATTTTCGATGAAGTAATTATAGTTGGTTCTTTTCTTAATTGAAGGATTTTCGGGAAGAATTTAAGTTTTCAAGAAATCAATGGAAAAGTGGGTATTGGGAATGACACAGACTGGCCGTTCGAGGGAAGTAATTATGTCCTTTCTCCGATTTATAATGTCTGCCTACTACTCCGTTATATTACAAGCTTGTAAAAAAACTAAATTCTAGAGGCATGTATACAATCAGTGTCCTACGTACAATCTGTATCCGGGTCGGAGAGTCTGCTATCTCATGAATAGGAATGAGGGCGTGGAAGGGATAGGAAGGAAGCAGGGGAAAAAAGATACTTTGGAAGGAAATGTCAGATAGTCATGGAGATGTACGAAGAGAGACAGATGAATCTAATAACTTCACACTAATTTCTAGACAGAACGGAACTGTCAGTATGACAGCATTTTACGCACGAAGAACAATATAAGCGACCATATGCAGACTGAATAAGACAAACTGTTCGCTGGAAAAGTGTATTCCCGTATTTATAACGTCGTAATTTCGTTTTGCAGGCCCCCGGTCGCGCGGGTCATCAGCGCAGGTTGGTCGCGGCGAGCGGGTCTCGAGCGAGTGATTCACGCTGCGTGGAGACCGTCCAACCGCCCGCCGCGGCCTCGCCAATTTTCGTCTCGTCATGTGTCAGCCGCAATATTTCTGCTGTGTCAAAGTAGTAACTCGGATGCGCTTAATGCGTCTCGGCCTTCCCAGGTTTTCCCGCCGCGCCGCTGCAGCTCGTCCGTCGTGCCGCGGTCGGCCGAAGCCATCGGCTGCCACAGTGATTTGGTCGCCACCGCTTTCGGGGAAAACCTATAATCGGCTTACTCCAAACCCTCTCAAATTGACGCCTGTCAAATGTTTCGATCAGTGGTTCCCGGGAAATTAAATGGACGTGGCAGAGTTAAGTAGCTTGCTTGAAGGTTCTGTTCGTGATTTTCCTTGAAAGCATTGCATGGGTTTTGGTATGTTTCTATAAAAATAATATTTTTCGAAGGTAATTTCCAGAATTTTTATTGTACAGGTGAGAATTTGGTATTCAATATTTAAAAGTATTATTTCATTTTATTACAGCCCTCAGAACAATTGTATTCTTGGTTTTACAAACGGTATGATATACAAACGGTGAATTATAATTTTAAATCATATTGATAATCTCTTAAATACATTTCTAGAAGGACAATTACTATTCTACATTCTCGTCATTACAATAACGATATTCGCATTCCGTTGTTTCTAACGTAAGCGCTCCAGCAATTTGATGCGTTTTAACTATACGTCGCAATACTACGTGCAAATGAGCTCCCAATCCTGAAGTAGACATCAATTCTTTTCTTTCGTTAATGTGAGCGCAACCGCAATCGATGCCTGCGGAATCAGGTCAGGAGGAAGGGCTGCGGCAGCTGCGGCTGGGGGCACCCGCTGCAGTCGATTTCCGAACGCCCCCACCTTTGCCTCTCCTTTTGTACGCGACGACCCCGTTTATGGGCGTCTGCGTAAGAACAAGAGCGGCGATTATTCCTACGCATGACTTCCCGTGAATTTGGTGCCGGTCGCCCCCGCCCCCTCGCGCAAGGGGGCTGGGGGCGGCGGCGGAGGGGCGAGCGCGTATTGGAGACGTGCTCCGCCAGCACGGGCCGCGCCATTTTTCCGAGGGAACAAAAATCATAAATAACGCGAAGTGCTTTTACGTTTTGTTAATTTTCCATTCCCGCTCCCCAGCCGCGGACCGACAACTGATCTGTTTAGCGACAAATGTGTCGAAAGTAGCGCGGCCATTGGTTCGCCGCTGAAAAATCAGTCACGCGTTGTGCCTGCACCGGCTGGTGTTCTGCGGGGCTGTATTCGCGCCTGCCACCCTCCCCTCCGCTCCCCCCGCCACGGGGACTCCCCCTCGGTCGCGCTCTACGCGAGGGGTGGACAGCCTGGCTCCGGGGCCGCACTGACCTCGCCCTGGCCCCCGGCCTCCGGGCGGGTGCTCCGTTTTATTTTTTCTGTTCTCTTTTGTGGATATGTCGATGAGAACCGGCTTTTTGGTTTCTCTCGCAGCAGTCAACGTCTCCATAGCATTTCGCAGGGGAAAAATGTGAGTTCCCACTCGTATGAATAGGCGCACGCACCTGTCCCTTTAACCGCTAATGGTTTTTCAAAGGAAATTAACATGCGAGCGCTCAAACTAGATATGGATATTCATATATCTTCTTCATGTTACCCGTCGAACGACTGTTGCCTTGTTTGCTGCTATCCGTTTATTCGAACAGCCTGCTCAAACAGTTCTTTGTCTATTTGCGTAAGGTTTCTTTGTGAAGTTTTCAATTGAGGAGCCATGCCGGTCTTTAGGTTCTGAGCGACTTTTTCACATCGGAAATCTATCGGCAAAGTACAGCTTATCGATACAAACTCCTTAGTTGGATATGGGCTTGCAACAATTCCCATTGGTCATAAACTCCCGAAGACTGTCGTAAATGTGCTATTGATAGCTATCGACCAACCATTTGATGTAAACCTATTTTTTTCGTTCTCCTTCACTAGAAATCAATCCAGGTACTGAAAACAGTCTGACCGTTCCATATCTCCAGCTAACGGAGTATCATGCGGCAGCCGCAAATGGTCTTCTCTGCAATTGTTCCTCTACCAACGTTTATGCAGCAAAGTCATAACCAGGTATATAAATGAAAAAATAATAATTAATCTTTTTATGAACCCATAAATATTACAAGTGGAAGACTCTCCGAATTTTCGACTTTCTTTATTTCGCTTTCTTTAATTCGTGTATTTTGCTGTTACTTTTTGGCCACAAACAAAAAAAAAAGTTAATTGTAGAATCGTTTAATTGAGCAATAAGTGGTGTTATACGATAGAGAATTGAGTACAATGGTGAGAGAATTTTCATACAGATACATCGTTGTCTCTGTCCTATTATATTCTCATGCTAGTCCTTCGCTCTTCTGAGGCCTATTAACCATTTTCAAACAGCATAAAAATGCAAATCATTGAAAAGAACCGAGGCAACGCCTCATCGCCGAGAGGGAAGGGCGAGGAATTCTCGTTTTAACAATCGCCCTTTGTATCGGCGCGAGCTGTCCTCTGTGCGACGCGCACCCGATAAACGCGTATTGGTCGATCCGTCCCGAGGCGTCCAGGGACCGTCACCCCCTCGCCGTCCGTTCGCTCGCCCCCTCCCCCGTCGCTGCCACCCCTGGCCGGTGTGCCCCTAACACACTTTCCCTCTCCGTCGGCTAACACACGCACGCCGCACGGCGCGCGCTACACGCCCCTCGGCACCGCGCACACACACACAACACATACCGCGCCGCACCTCGCCGCCCCGCGCCGCGCTGCGCCGCGCAGGCCACTGTGAGGGCTCGCTCGCGTTCTTCGTCTGACTTAACGCAGGTAAGTGCTTTTGACTCGAAAACAATACGGGCGCGACCGCCTACATCCGCGTTGGTGGTAGCCGGGGGGGGGGGGAGAGCGGTGCGGGGGCGGTAGCCGCGAACGTGCTCTGGGGCGGCGGCGGTGGCGGACGCTGCTGCGCTGCTGTTTTACGGCCTCTTTGCGGTGTTTATAAACACCCCGCCTCTACCTGCACGCAGCCATCGCCGCCGCCGCCGCCGCCGCCGCCGCCGCCGCCGCCGCCGCCGCCGCCGCCGCCGCCGCCGCCGCCGCCACCGCTGCCGCTGCCACTGCCACTGAACGGCTGCCGGAGATGGGAATCGTTCGCGCGGGAGAAGTTCGCTACGCGACAAAAAAGAGAAGACACATACCGCGAAATTGACGGGTTTTCATCCTGCGTTGTTGGAGATTCTCGTGTCGTTAATTGTGTTGTTAGATTGGTGTGATGTTTGTTCTCGAAGAGGTGATGCGGCTGGTCGATACTACTTGGTTAAAGTTATTTTATTCCCAACCACTGGTATTTCACTTTCCATTGTCATTGTCGCATTCTGTGGTGACGTCTTTGCTCCCTTGTCGTTGCTATTGGTTTAGGCAGTACGCGAGGTTTGCTTAAAGATTTAGAGTGCTGGAGGTTCGTGTCCGAACAACTTGTCCACAGGAGAGATGACTGATTTGTCGTGAGGACTTCACCTGGCTGGGAAAGAGGATGTAGCATTTCTCACAGGAAACGAAAGAACAAAAACAAAAAACCCGCGTCTCCATCTGTCGTGGCATCATTCTGCGTGTTCTCTCTAATTACTTCAGAACAGTCGGCTAATTTTTGTCGTGTCATAGGCGGGACACGTTCTCAAATTATCCATAACCCCACCCCCCATCCCTGCCCCCTTCTCCGAAGCGAGAAACTTCTAGGCGAGGACGGAAATTATTCGTAATTCAAGAAAAAAATCCCTCCGTGAGAGCGACATAAAACCAAAGTCATAACCTCGCCAGCCCAATAAAACGCGGCAATGTGAATTTTTTGATTTGTACCTGGAAAACGGTTTGTTTCCATAGAAACGGAGCATGTCGCCCGATCGGCCGCACGCGCGCCGGGCTGTGCGTGGGCTCAGTCACGCGTGTCCCTCCGCCCCCCTCGCCCCCCTCGCCGCCCACGCCGTAAAAATTCGTCGATGCCAGCCGCCGCTCTGTGCGCGACCAGCCGACCGCCCCACTTTTACAATCACCGCCAGCGTCATCGTTTTCCTTTCGTATAGAAACAATAACGCCTTAGCCAGCAACCAGGGAGTGCGCGGGCGAAAGCTCTCGCTCGGCCGTGCGTTACATAAGGCCCGCGAAGTGCTTGTAAAGCTTAGCAGTGGCCGACTGGCATTCCGCGCCGGCCGGTTCGACAGCTGGCTGCCTTATCGGCGCGGCGGGCAGTGCGCGGGGTGTGAGGGGCGCGGCGGGGAGCGGTAGGCAGCGCTGACGAAAGAGTTACACAGGTTCGCGGTGCGTCCGAGTGACAGCCGATACATATTGAGAGTGTCACTCCACATGGGCGCGATTGCCCGTGGGGCGATAGCCCGCGCACACGCTTCCTCGCGTGGAGGAAACCTGTCCACGCGACGCGCTAATCAAGCGCGACTGCCAAATTGTTATAAACTGTGTGGTTTACGGACTTTTCAACCCTTTTTTATGTTTTCCAGGCTGTACGTCTTGTGCTGATATGCAGGCCATGACATCAGTAAGTCGTTGTCCGTTTGAAAGTTCTGGCCCCTGGTGCATATCTTTCTGTATTTCCAAGTTAGAGTTCGTGTCAGTACTATTAAAGCCAAACCGCTTTGTGTGATTGTGGAGTTGTGCAATTATAGAATTGTGATGGCCTCACATTTGCTTTGTTGCATGTTTGCACCCTTACTTGAAACACGCCTCCGAAAGAAATTGCTGTTTGTCAAAACTTGAAAGTTTAAAAATATCATATCTACTATCAGATACAATGCTGACGTGTAGTGTTTCTTACAAGGCGAATTTTACTCGCTGAACCTTGAATTCGCCTATAATGCAAAGAGGCTTTCGATGCGTAGACAGAAATATTGCTGCATTAATGTCGAAATACCGTTCATAATGTACATAAAGTCACATTATTGCAGATTGTTCTTCGCAATAGTACGCTATGCAGATTAGATATTATATCGTAAACTGCATGGGACTGATGTCCAAATTATACATACAAATTTTATGTCCTAAAAGAGGCAATATTGTATATACACGAGATTAATAAACACTAGTGAATCTCACTAAGATGCCGGAACGCCAGTGCCTGATTTTTGCAGGTAGTTTATTTGGAGGCAAATGACAATGTCTGCTTGCAGGATATTCTATCACAAACTGCCTCCTCGAATCATAGAGAGAGGATATTTCCACTGATAACAGTTACAATCACTATTCTATAGGTATGATATCAATTACGGTTCATACCGTAGGCCAGCAAACAGAATCAAGGACGTGAGGAATCCAAGCCGGGTTTCGAACGACGGTCGTCAGGTAGAGCAACCTCTCCGCGTCGCTTCGCGTGCGTCGCCTCGCACCTTTCTTTTATTTCTCTAATCGCGCCCGCCCCGCCCCGCCCCGCCCCGCCCCGCCCCGCCCCGCCCCGCCCACTCGCCACGCCTTCGCGGCGTGTGCTACCTCACGCGAAGCTCCGAAGGCCCTGGTCCCTTCCCCGCTCACTCCCATCTCGTCACACCCCCATCTCTACTCCCCCCTTCCCCTTCCCTTCGCCACCGGCCTTCCTTGCTCCGCTCCTCCCATGTCAGCCGTCGCTGGCCGCCTCCTCCTCCACTCCATCAGTCTGCCCATTAACCTACCCACAACTCCGATCACTTCTCTGCCCACCACTTTATCTACCACTCTACTCACCGCTCTACCCGCCTTCTACCAAAGGCTCTACCCACCACCCTCCCTATCACCATGCCTAGCACTCCACCCACCACTGTAACCACCACTCCACTCCCCCATTCTACCCACCATTACGCATCGTTCTATGCTACACATAACCATTTTGCCCATTACCCTCTTCATTCTCTGTCCTGCCCTCTATCTTCCCAACTGACCGGCCCATTACCATGGTCACCACCGCCTCCTTTCCTCTCACCCTACTCCCTCCCACTCCTCTACTCCCTGCGGGCAAGTCGCGGCGTTGTTTTATGCTGCCCGTCGCGTCCCTAACGGCAGCGAGCAGAAATTTGTGCTGCCCGCCACGATGTTGAGATTTCATTCCGATTACCATCGTAATTTACTGAAGCATTTCATGCGATTTGGTTTTGTCTTACTGCCTTGGAAGACGTCGGTATAGCACTCGGGTCTTGTAGCACACCGTACATACTGGGCGGATATACGAGTCTCGGCTGTTTATGCTTGGCTTTGGTCGGTTATAAAATATATCTACCTACTACCTGTTTATTTGGCGCCTGTAAAATTCTTATAAATTCTTATCAACAAGAATAACGATTGGGCGTTGGGCTACAATACCCGTGGACGTTCCGAAAAACACGCACGAGCAGTGAACGGCCACTACGATATATAGGCCTACTATTCTGGCGTTCGCAGGTCAGACTTTCCGTGCTGCCGCTTCTTATGTCTGCCAGGCAGCTGCATTTTTCATCAGAAAACACGAATGTAAAAGTTTTTAACTATCATCTGCATTCGTATATATTCCGTGTAATTATTGTCAGGCGTTATAAATCAAGAAGGAGAATTCTTGGTGATTATCATAAAAAAACGTTTGAAAAATTAGCGTGAGGTATTTTATGCTTTTATATATCCGCATTCATTGCGGCTCCAAACTTTCCATTCGGGTACACGTCTTAAGAAGGGTGGGGGAGGATGGCGTTGTAATATAGTGCAGCTTTTCCTCTATAAAATTCTGACGTTTCTCCTTATATTCAAAGTTTAAAATAATGTGCCAGGAATTCGAGCGGGCCAACGCTGTAGCTGAGAAAGCTACTGGGGAGAAGTAACGATCTCTTTAGGAGAATTGGAAATATTTCGTCCAGCATTCGAGAGTCGTTGCGATGCCTCGCTGGAGCACGTGGAATCGATAGTGTTATCCCGCTTATCTCGCCGGGACCGAACCTTCCGTTCCCGACATTGCCCCTCCCCCTCCCCCTCTCGCGTTCTCCGCTCCGCCCCGCGCCCAGAAGTAGCGGGGCTCCGCACACGTTCTGCCCTCAAAGAATGAAAATCGATGGTGAAAACACATAAAAACGAGAGCTTGAGGTGAAGTTCTCGTTTAAACGTTGCCGTTGGTGCGATTTGCATATATCGGAAGCGCCGTCTGCCCATCCCTTCCCTGCATGAGCGGGCGAGCCAAGCGAGTGGGCGTGTGGGGGGGGGGATGCGCTCGCTTACATCTTTAGCCACCTGCCAGCGTCTGCATTGAGCTCTACCCTTCTAACGAGGTGCACTGTGCGGTGAGACTTTTACTCTGACTGGCTTTGCATCATGTCTTTTTCTTCCTGTTTTATTCTGCTGTTTGTACATCGATGGCTCAAGACCGACCAAAAATATCGAAGTAGATTTTATAGTTTCCGTTTGATATTTATCTATTTATACTTTTAATGAGTTTTCTAGGAGTGCGGGATCAAAAAGAAGTATGTATCATAATAAATCAAAATTATTGCATATTAAGAATGCATATATAGTTTCTAAACGATTAACTACCGTTCACTACATACCAGAATTTCTTTCAGGATGACTGAACTGCATAATTCTTCATTCACACTCGGGAAAGGTATTAAGGTAATTCAAATTTTAACGATTTAGTTTATCTCAAAAGATCCTTTACATGCTCGAAACTGCCCTCGGCCATTACTCCATTAGCAGGACACCCAGCCTTAAAGATTGATCACTGATTTAATAGAGTTACTTTTGTCCCGACAAAGTACATGCCAGAGACGTGAAAATTTCCTCGCTATTCTCAGCTCTCGATTCCGAACGGCCTGAGTATCAGACCGTCACGTTGACCCGAGATCGACTCCCGGCGGGGTCTCTGCCCTCTTAACAGCCCTGCGAAGCTCCGTCCCGCGCGAGAATCCCTCCCCCTCCCCCTCCCCCTCCCCCCCCCCCGCCACCACACCTCCCGGCACACTCAGGTGCTGCGGCCAAGTCTCACCACCGCTGCCGCCACAGCTATCATTAGATCGCCCGCCAGCGCGTACTGCCCCGCCTGCCACCGCCGCCGCCGCCACCGCCCCGCCGTTTTGAAATAAAACCAGCTTGGACTCATTACCTATGTTGAAAATTTGTTGATTAATGGTGTGTGCAGCACACAGGCGAAGTAATATACCGTGCGACGGAAATAAATACGAAGGAGGTGGTACCGAGGCGATATAAATTGACGCGAATGCGAAAAAATCGGATGTCGGTTGCTTACCTTTTTGTGGGCGGCGGGATTTAAATTCGTGTCGTTTATTGCCCCGACGGTGCCCCCGGGCTTGTTAGTGCGGCCGCGGGCCGGAATACGTTTTTAATACGATGCATTATTGCATCGAGATGCAGTAAAAGCGTGTCGTGGTTTCTTTGGGGTCTGGAGGCGAATTTGAGATCTTGAGAACGGGAGTTGCCGGTGCACAAAGAACTGAGTATGGGATAGGGCAGTGCTCTGCAGAAGTCTTCATCAAGAAGATCTAAAATACGTAACATTTAATATAGTATGTGGGAGTATATAGAAAATTCTGATCAGAAAAATAATATATAATTAAGGATGGTATTTAAAATTAACCTACCAATCGTTAAAGTTGGTTCACTGACCTACCTTTAAATATTTTTTTTAATTTCTGAGGATGTTCAGCAAATAAGATATTTTTCGAGAAATATATAAACTGAAGGGTCAAGTAAACGACTGTTGCTATTTCAGACTACACATTAATACATTAAAATTTTGAAAAACGATAAACCACGGGGCTCGTAAATTGACCTTCTCGTAAATCCGAATTTCGCTGCAGCTTTTCCTCCTTCGTGCATACGAGCGCGTTTTGGACGCGCCCACCGAGATCGCGGCGGCGGCCGACAAGATACCGCGGCGAGCTACTTCGCATGTCGAAACCGGCTGTCGCCGCCGCGTTTTCGAACTATTATTGACTTGGCATCGGCCCCTCCTGAAGATTTCTGCTGCGGCCGCCGCCGCCGTGGGCCCTCCCGTGAGACGCCCCGGGTCTTGTGACGAATGCTGGCATAACGACCGGCGCATCGCACGCACTTGCAACTGGCAATGTCTGCGCGGACCCATAACTTACCGATGCCATGGCTCCCCTCGCCCCATTCGAACGCTCTTGGAAGCGTAATTTCATTGGCGATCTTGTTTCTGGGGCGTGTGGGAGCGGATTTAATTTCTTATTCCGTTGAAGAGGACTGCCCAGGAATGGTTGTTGCCGACGTGCGGAAAAACTGCGTTCTAAGAAATTGCCGTTTCATATCGCACTAGCGACTTCACAATTTTTAATAACGTCTGCAGTGGAGTTATTGAAATTTTGATTTCTGGGAATATGCAACTTACTTTGGTACAAATGTGTTTTCAGGTCATAAGAATTGTTAATTTTATATTTCTAATATCGGAGTTGAAAGAAATTGGTGTGCTTTGCTTTGATCAGAACACGTTTGTAGGCTTTTGTATCTTCTCTGTGAGTACTTACTTTCCACACCGATATGAAAATTCTTCGTATCTGATATATTAGTTTGAATGTGCATAATTTAATGTCAAAACAAAATTAAGAGTCTGACTAGTACTTCTGATTTATATTTGCGTTAAAGTTTCATTGCCAAAGGTTTATGTTCGTTAATGACTGGAAATCATCAACACATAATGGAATTTCTAATCTAAAATGAATGAATGAAAGAAAGTAAATAAATTTATCTTAGGAGGTCATCTTTTCATCTATTCCGAAATCACTTCTCTCAGAGAGTCTGTGTTATCTCTATCACCACCTCCCCCCCCCCCCGGGTCGTGAATGAACAGCCTCGGGGAGCCAAGGGGCGGCCACGGGGGTGGCTCGGGTTCGCGACCAGCTGGCGCCGACAAGTTCCGCTCAACTTGCATCGCGACCTCTTCTTCATTGTGTGGCGCGGCAGCGTGAATGAGAGGTAGGGAGCAACTTCGGACATCGGCCTGCAGCACACGGGGCCGCCGCGCCGCGACGCCTATTGTTCGAACAGGTATGCGCGCAGGCGGCAGAGGCGACGGCGATCGGCGGGGCGGCGCCCGCGAGACGCGACGCGCGCGCCGTCGGTCGTCGTCGTCGTCGTCGTCGTCGTCGTCGTCGTCGTCGTCGTCGTCGTCGTCGTCGTCGTCGTTGCCGCTGCCGCCGCCACCGCTGCGAGAGTAGCAGGAATAATTTACAGGCGATGCAGTAGGAGGCAACGCGGTCGTCGATGTTGTTTTCGCGGTAGCGGCGGCGACGGCGGCGGCGGTCACAGTTGCTAGCGATTGGCACTCGCTCCGTGTCTTTCTTTTCTCTCTTTCTCCCTCCGTGTCTCCGTCTCGCTTCCTCCATAGGTTCCGCTCCTTGGGCGGCATCGCCTCCGAGAAGTCTCTCGCGGCCCGACGCCGTCTCGCACCTCGCAACTCTGTAGCCATGGTTCTCTCCGGATTGCCGCGGACGACAGAAATATCCGCCTAACGTCTGCGGCAGGGGAGGGGGCGGCGGCTGCGGTAGGCCTACGCCGCCCCGCCCCCGCCCGCGCCATCGCGACCTCCGCCACTGCGTCTGCGGGCGGTGCGACTTCTACGTCTCGCAACGACCTCTCGGAGGAACGGAGTGCGTTTGCTCTCTCGATACTCCTGACCTTAGACCACCACACTTTCCTCGTGGAATGAAACAGTTTGCTTTTTTAACTCGTCCTTAATTTCATTTCATTTCATTAGTGACGTAGTCTGTTAAGCTTTCAGTTGTTTTTGTGGTAGCCTGTTGTGCACTGTAACCTATCATACTTTTTCTTCCTCATCACAGTTCTTATTTCACACCCCGAAATCTTATTTCATTTCCCAATAGAGAAAAAATGTGAGTAAGACTTGTCGATTGAGTTTTCTTGATTTATATCAGTTATTTCCTCCTTATATTTCCGCGATTATTTGTCCAATTCTCGCCTTTGGCTGTGACGTTGAGGTTGTGCCTTGGCTCGCAGCTGCTATCTGCGCCGCGGCCGCAAATCCTTCACCGCTGGAGCGGCGCTGGGCCCACCGCCCGGCTGCTCCCGATCGCATCACGCTGTCTTCGCGGCGATGTCCGCGGCCGAAAGTGGCGATCCGCGCTTAGCGAGCGGCGCCCTTTTTTCTTTCTCCTTCCCGCTCCTCCGCGCCGCTCCTCGCGGGCTGGCCTCACACGTGGAGGCTGCGCGCTCCGTCTGAGGTTTTACACGGCGTTTGCGCGACCGTTAAGAGAACAAATGAAGTGTCGAGTCGTGCGTGAGTAATTTCAGTGACGTTCCTCGGGAACATGACAGTCGGTGCTCCATAGGTGTTGTCGTGTAGTAGGTTCCGTGTGAATTAAGAGGAAGGCGAGAAATGGAATGTAAACAAATTCGTGTCACTCCTAAATAGTTTATAACGGTAAAATAATGTGAAGTGACACCCCTGTTGCGTGAATAGTGGAACTATTCTTCAATTACGTGAAATTTATTTTCTAAAATGTGGAGACGACGACCTAAAATCGTCGAGGAAGTGTAAAGACTGATTTAGATCCGTTTTTCTTTTCGAAATCTTTTAATTTTCTTTTCGATGAACGTCATTTGCGAAAGAGCAAATAAAACTTTTATTAGAATTCGCATGATTCAAATATCAACGGAACCGTTGAGAGACCAGATAAAAGAAGTGTAGAAAATAAACGATTTAAAGATCTGAGATTTGGGTGAGCGCTTCGAGATGTAGGCGCAATTTAACACGGATCATAAATTCCACTTTTTTTCAGGGAATCTTACAAATTTCAAACGAAGCTGATCCCTTTGATACATTTCACTATAACTCTTGATTGGCTGTATTTCGAGGAAACGTATCTGCACTTCTGGCAACGAACCGTACCCTCTGCCTCTAAACAGTCTTCCTGCGAAGGAAATAGCGCCTTTGTAGATAAAAGTGCTGAATAGTAATGAATGGCCTTATGATGTACATATCACTTCTTTGATGTTCGATAATTTATGACCGGTGATAATGGCGGGCGACGGAATACCTTTAGCATATTTTATTTTAACAGCGCGCTAATAACATAAATAGCGCACGCGTGATCCTGCGTGTCGGTGCGTGGCGTGGAGGGCAGCGGGTGTGGGACGGGGAGGTCGCACGCCGCGTATCGGCGACTGCATGCCCATCGCAATTATTTTATAATAACCGGTTATACGAGCCCTCATAAATTGGCCATCACCCACTTGTAGAATAAAAGAACATTGATATCTTGTGTACTAACAGCGACTAACCTAATTTACATACAACATAACTTTAGGAGAGGGAACTTGTAACGCTGCCAAATAGGCGCGCGCACTATATTTTTTTGTTTGTTTTTTTGCGGGCGCCGCGACGCGTCGAGCGCTGGAAAGAGAGAGAGCGCGCGCGCGCGAAGAGCCAGCGAGAACAGAAAAGAGCGGGAAAGAGAGCGACCGACCGTCTCACCTGCTTCAGCTCCCAAAATTTGGCCCTGGTGGCCCAGGTTCCTGAACCGACCAACGCCGAGGAAGGATTCACACTTCAGTGCATGTGTGCATCTGACTAGATTCACACCTTTATGCGTGTATAATGATATTTGTACTTGAATTTACTTGTGACTTCCTCTTACAGTCCTGACCGAATGTGGGTACGTGTGATAAGTTCGTTTTTATTCTTTGGAGTGAGCGGTTGCGTCATTTATATTTTTTTTTTTCTTGCGAGTGGGCTGCGTAAGGAAAGAACGCGATGAAGTCGCTGGTCGCCCTTGTAAGTGCATTCTGTCGAGTCTGTTGTATTTTATTGTTGAATTTCAACAGGCGCGTTGCAAAATCTGGCTTTCGCCATCCAAGGCTATGCAATAGAGTACTTACATTGACACGCATTGTTCCCATGTAACGTGAGCTCCACTTTTACAAAACGTTATCTATCTTATTGCAATTCTTTTCCGCCACACGCTTAATTACGATGTTTATTACTGTGTTCCGGTTGACTTGTTTATATTTCCGGCAGAGTTTTTGTTTATTGCTGGTTGAAAAATACATACTGAAATATGCTGCGGAATGACTAGTCCGGACAAACTGGCACGTGAATATAAATACACTAAAGAAAAAACGGGGATTTCATCATGAATACAATTTTTATTCAACTGCCGTCAGGCATAATCACGTTCGTATAATTTCACGGCGTGGAAAGTTCTACCGGAATAGAGTTGCCACCGAATTACAATGAAATCTTAACATGATGCTCAGATGGTCTTCGAGGGCGGTGTTCTTTTCTCGTTGCCTTCTGCGCTGTGCAGCGCAGCCCCGCGCTGCAGCTGCTGCTTAATTCCAGCACTGGAAGGTAGATGGCGTCGCGCGCGGAGCGTTGAGGCGCGGACTTGCGTCCGGCCCGCCGACGCACGACGAACAATTACGGCCAAGTATTGACTTTTACGAAGTTGTTTGCGGTAGTCTTCAGCCTCATCAATAACACTCCGATGCGGACGGATCATTTCTTTGAGGCAAATACGAAAATCGTTATATGATTGTACGGAACTGTTCAAGAGTACTTATGGAAATAAGAGTGCAATCTATTGGTGAGAGACTCCGTTATTTTTATGGAAAACTTAGGGGACAATACTTAGAACGTGTTCAATACTCGATTAAAGACCAACTGAGAATTTACGAAAGTTATTTGAACACGGAGAAAGATCAATGCCTATTGGAGTAATTCAATTCCCGTAAAGTAATTAACAGAACATTCCAACAATTTCGAAGGACATGCTCTTATATAAAAAGAAGAAGAAAAAATAAATTTATGTCAGTTTAATTGAAATAGATGTATGTAAAGAAAAACAAGTTTGTTTCTCTCGACCTGCTTATTTCACTAATTTACTTCATACATTAACGCACACAATTCTAAATAGATTTCTGACGAACATTGATTGTCCTTCTACTGGCGGTTTACTTTTTAATTCTTAATAAAATACTTACGCATGAACCAGCGAAAATATTCCATTTTCGTCCCTCTCTCCCTTCACCTCTCTCCCTTGCCCTCTCTCCCCCTTCCTCTCTCTCCCTCCCTCTCCCTCACTTTCTCACTCTTTCCCTCCCTCACTCTCTCCTTCTCTCTCCTATTAACAATCAAACAAATACACAGCCCGAGTTGTACTATTTGTAGCCAAAACTCGCCCCCACGGCCTTGCTAATGCTTGAGCGCCACGTAGTCGCAGCCGGGCGTCGGGCATCGGGAGCCGTGAGTCGTGACCGACAGCGGGTACGCCTCCGCGCGCGTCCACCCTTTCTCCCCGCTTCCCGCCGCCCCCGCCGCCCCCTCCCCGCGCCCCCTCGCTCGTTGCGCCCCTCGCCCGGCCGTATAATTCCACCTCCCGGAGCCGGCCTTTCGATTATTGCTGATACCCGCCGTGACTCATGAGGGGAATATATTTAACTTGTCGCCGACCGGGGCGCTGCGACGCGGGGGCGGGGGCGGGTCCACGCTCGGACGGCCGCGCGACCGTTCGCTTCCGCCGCGTGCGTTATTGTCCCCCGCCGCCGCCGCCCGTACCCCCTTTCGTGGCCCACCGCTCGTCCCCCGGCTGGGGCTGCGGCGGCGACTCCGGCCCGCCATGCGTCCTCTCTGTTCGCGTCACGCCCGAGGCTGGGTGTGCTGCTGACTGGGTCAGTTGCGTGATCAGGGCGACCGCTGCCGCGGAGAAGTCGTGGTGCCGCGACCTTTGAGCTGCGTGTCTTCGAAAACTAGAGAACTTGCGGAATCAAAGCTTTTTTTAAAAAAAATCATTTATTCGTAAGATATTTAATTCATTGATTTATTTTTTAATTCTCGTCATTTTTATCCATTTATTAATTTTTTGTGAATTAATTTAAGTCATTTAATTCCACTGTAATGTCTGACTGTTAAATACTCCAATCAACGGATCAGAATTTTTTATATAGGAGTTATTGTATGGAGACGTCTCTTGCTGATATCCATGACTCATTCAATATTTCTTAGAATATAGTGTATTGCTCAACAAATTCATATCTTCTTTTTTCGTGTTCTCTCTTTTCATTTCAAGTACTAATCATTTGTAATGTTTCCAAGAGATTTTAACCCTTATGTCTTCAAAGCGTATTCTGTTTTGTGAGTCATAGAGTTTCTCATTTTTTCACTTCTAGTTAAACTAACTTTCTTGTAAAACCTCCCTGTGCAGGGAAACCTCGCTGGCGGGGCTGGCGGTACTTTTGGGGGCCTTGACCTTATGTGCCGAATTATGCTTGCGAGCGCTGGGCTCAATTCTTGCGTCGTTGCCAGGGCAACTGGCGACGGGGAACGCGGACCTGCCCAGCTGGCAAAGATATGTAACTTCTCAGACTTATGGCTATTTGTTTTTATCCGCTCCCATTAAATTAAGGGCGAAGTCGCAGGATGAGATCTGAAATCTGCTGTAGCCCATCGATGTTATTCTCGATATATATAACTCTAAGAAACCTCATGGATTGAACACAAGGGAAAATTTCACTCCGATTTTATTGTTTGGCCTTTTTCTATTTCAAAGAATCATTTGTCGAATTAAAGTCTATATTCACAATGTGTTTAGAGGTCACGGTTTATTTTTGTTTATGCATAACAATAAAACTAATTCATTGGTTGTTTAAAAAATGCTTCGGAGCAATAAAGTGAGGAAGAAAATTCCAAGTCATCTAGTGCCGACAATAAAGTAATTCACATGGCATTAATTACTGGCCGTTGAGACAATTTCATCCCAAGAAAATATCGTTTGTTCCATTGTCGCCTCACCTGG
Organism: Gryllus longicercus; assembly: GCA_038098605.1. Lineage (NCBI taxonomy): Eukaryota > Metazoa > Arthropoda > Insecta > Orthoptera > Gryllidae > Gryllus > Gryllus longicercus. Next base: position 3,938,724 of record JAZDUA010000016.1, read on the forward strand.
GCCCCAGAGCGGCAGTTAGGTGCCAGATGTGTACAGTATTTCAGACGTATTACGTTTAGTTTGGCTTCGGAAAGTGCTCGCTCCTGTTGGGCGATAAATCGTCCGCTCCGCGGCGCACGGGTCACAGGGGGCGGCCGGCACTTGCAGCCGCGCGCCGCAAATACCCGAACGTTGCTCCCTATAGATAGTTTGTTGTTGATCCGAACGCACTCCCCAGCCGCGATGGAGGAGCTGGGTTCGAGCCCAGGGGTCTCGCCCGCCGCGCCGCGAGGCTGCGCTGTCACCGTCATTGTGGGCCTCGCGAGGGGCTCCTCTCCCGAAATACATCGGTGCGCAAGGTCACTTTTGAAGTCAAAAATTAATTGCGCGGTAATAACCATATATTACTCCCGTTTAGAGGCGCGCAGAAGAAGCGACGGTCAAAAAGACGCTTTTCTCGAATAAACACGCGATCGCTTGGCCCAAGTATGTGTGTGTGCGTGTGTGTGTGTGTGTGCGTGCTCGCGAGAGGAATAAAAAGACATTACGCAGAGAGGAGACGTTTGGGGGCTCCGTTTGAGAATCAAAGGGGCAAAACGTTTCGCTGATTCACGCGTGGAGTGAAATACCTTTATTGTTATTGTTTAAAATTCTTCGAGATGCGACCGTTCGGGTGACGTAAATGTTGGTTTATGCCCCGCCGCCTCCGCCGCCCGCTCCGCTCACCTCGTCCGACGAGCGGGGACGTAGTTGAGAAATATAATTTGTGGCCTTGTATCTTGTTTAATATTACAATTTATTTGTTTGTTTGCGTGTCTTTTTTTCTGATTACATGTCCCTCGTTATCCTCAGCGTTGTCTATAGCACGTTGTTCGAGAACTTTAGATCATCGTAAAGTATCTCCCATTTTTTCTTTAATCATTACGTATATATTAAGTATTCTTCATGTTTAAGATGTAAGCATATTTATTTTTAAATTAATTATCTTAGAATTTAAGGTTATGTCCGAACGTGTTCAGTTAGATGCTCATTTTTATTTCAACGTCTTCAATGGGCAGGTAGAGGACCCTGGCTATCTTCTTGGGCGGTGTTATTGACCTTAAATAACCTTTGGAATGAGATGGCTGGAGATTCTTTAGAAAAAGGAAAATACGAACGATGATTTCCGAGGCACGGCGCTGTCTATATGTGGAATATTTATCAGACTGACGCCTTCGGTGGCCGGAACATCGGGGGAGCATGCTGGCCGGCCCTGCTGTTCTTATTAGTGCTGCTTTCCGCGGAGACCTTCTCAAAATTACCATAGCCCAATGCTCATTTCTGTTCCCTCCCTTAGTTCACTTTATAGCTCAGCTGTCTCCTTGTTCGTGCCTGTGTATAGATTTTTTTCCGTATCTCAATTTTGTTCTTCCATGTGATCCCATTATAAATTACATAACGGTTTGCAATATGTTATCATGATTACCTTTGGTTTCATAATTAGTCAATTTATCTTATGTTTTTCATTTTGTTTTATTTGCTTATTAATGTTTCTTTTTAAAGGCACATTCAGGCACATTCCTTGTTGTGTTAATCCTCGTTTTACACATAACTAATGAAGAAGCCACTGTTGTATTTTTCCTTTTAAATTGGTCAACAGTAGGCCGTAAGTAAGTCAAATGAATTCCTCCATTTTGTATTCATAATAGTATTCTCAGTGGACATGTCCCGGAAGCATCAGATAGAGTAGAATAAAGAAAAGGTTGATATGCCTACTTTGTCACTGAGACTTATGATGAGGATACACGAGATTCAGCTGACGTGCACATTTCGTATTCCGCTTATACTTTTTTAACTGTACGTGACATAGGCGAAGCTGCGTTTGTGAGAATTGCGCAAAGTACTGTTCGTTTTGCCCCAGAAGTATTCAAACACCTGCGATCAAATGCTTCTGGCTTCGGTCTGAAAGCCCCAATCGGCCTTTTCAGGGTTTCGGGATCCGCGTACCCGGAAGTCGATTGGAGGTGGGCGGCAGGGAGTGGGGAACGAGGAAGCGAGGGCGGGGGCGGGGGCGGGTGTGACGTGAGCGCGCCGTAACGTAACGCCGCCCGCTCCCCTCTCCCGGCGCGAGCGCCTGCGTTGCCCGGGCAACGCGCGCCGGACGTCTGGGAATATCTCCGTAATTTCACGCCTTAAAGCAATTGCTTCGTTTTGCTATTGATTGACGGCCCCTTTGCATAATTCCCTACGGCAGCGCGAGGTGAACAGCGCCGAACTGAACACCCAATGCCCCCCACCCCCCACCCCCCACCCCCACACCCGCCCTCTGCGCTAGCATGCTTTTTTTGACGCCAGAATCCAGATTCAAATTCTGAGTAGCCTTTGTTTCCTCTCCTATTTTTCTGTCACCTGACCTTTGAAAAGTTTTCGTATTAATCCATTTCTTGGATTATTATTCCTCGTAGTTTTAACCACCCGTGTCGTCTGTTTCAAACACTTTCAGTGCTTTCTCCAAACCAATAATAGTAAACGCAGAAATAGTACGCTTTCAGATATTCCATTAAATTTATGAATACATCACATTCTCGTGCCGACTAAGACAAATACATCAGTCATGTATGATTTGTCATTTCCATTGATCCTAAAAACCACAATGATTCAGAGCACAGTTTCCAGAATGTGAGTCCACTTCCTATCCGTCAATCCGTGGCGATATTCAGTGGAAAAGTTAAACAACCTTCAGATTCGTAAGTAGCGCGAAATGTTTAGACTCCCCCCTCCCCCAGACGAACTTCTCGGAAGGTTCAGTCTCTGCCCGCGGCGCGGCGCTAGTGGCGCGAACGGTGGCGCCTGTGCGCGGCGGCGGCGGCGGCGGCGGCGGTGGTTGTGTTGACCTTTGGCAGAGCGACGCGCGCGGTCGAGCCGGCCACGGCCTCCGCGCTTTATTGCTCCAAACAAAATGTTAGCGCCGCGCCGCGCCGCGCTCCCCCTGCACAACTGCCGTGTCCTCGCGTCCCTCCTAGACGGCTTTCCCGCTGCCTTGCTTACGCTGACATGTGGAGATGGAATGAGTACTAACGTAGGTAACCCAAATTCGAACCCTAAAAAAATTGAAATTTCTGGAATACTTGATATACGATAGTAAAAAAAGTCATTAATTTCTGGAGCTGGCCCGTGTACCCGAGTCGTCAAGCTCACCATTAGTAGTTAAGGGTCGGAGTTTTCAATCCCAAATTTGTTTGTGTGTTGGGGTTGAGTGTTCTTGGAGATTAGTTGGGAAACTTGGCGATGGTGTAAAGAATCTCACAATTGATGTCCTGAAATTGACGCTAGGTCACGTGTGGTCCTTGGTCTGTGACTGGAAAACGTACGGAAAAAAATTGGTTTTAGCGAAACAATTTTCTCAACGAAGCATTGGATTGCAGAATTTGTTTCATTACAGAATATAGACAAGCATGAAAATAAATATTTTGAATATATATGGGTCGAAAGATTCGAATTTCCAAAAGTGGAATCTTTTCCAGAATTTAAGGGATTCGAATATTTTTCATGTCCAACGCGCTAACACAGAAGAACTAACTCATTTGATCACACTAGACTATGTTTTTATTATTTTTATAATTTATTTCTACTAATAGCTTGCTATTATTTGATGTGTAGCATTTGCACTTCTTTATTGACCCTAATTTTGATATGTGTAGATATGCTGATCCCACTTATCTACTGAGCTGAGATATGAAGGGACACGCCGAAAAAACGGTACGAACGGCATTTCATCTTAATAGTCAATTAATTATTAATAATTAGTTTATATTAACTAATTTACTCACGAATGGATCAGTATCAGATATGCTCTTTACCATCACCTCATTATTTTGTCGAAGGTGATCTTTAGAATACAAAACTCTGGCACAATTTTTATTTTATTTTTGTTACGTGTCTTTTCCCATTTTAGAGCAATCATTAGTTGTTTCTCTAGTTGCTGCACTCGTAGATTATTAATACCGTCGTCGGTCGCATTCCTTGCAGTATTACACCACGCAATTTCACTGCCTCCCACAATGTCTCCCATTAAGCCCCCCCACCCCCACAGCTACTGTTTACTTTCCTCGACAGTCGCCTCCGCCTCCCGCGCCGCAACTTCACCGGCTGCTTCCAACTCGACTCGCGCAGCACTCGCGGTGTGCAGCCTCGCACGCGCCCCGCCCCGCCCCGGGCCGCCCGCGCCGGCGACGCCGCGAACGCAAGACGGCGACGCCAAGTGCGAGAGTCAGAAAATTAGCGAGCCGGTCGGCGGACGCACCGGGGGGCGGGGCGGGGTAGAGCGGGGGTGGAGCGGGGAGGAGGGGCGGGCCGCGTGACGCGGCGGGAGATGAAGGGGGAAGCCCGCCCGCGTGCGCGTGTGTGAGGGGAAGGGAGGGGGCGTGCGTGTGTTGGGGCGTGGGGGGGGGGGCGCTCGCGTGTGCTCGGGAGGGGCTTAGCGGGGCGGGGCGGGGGGCGTGCACATCAGAAAGCGGAGCGGAGGAGCCAGGCCGCAAGGGTGCGAGCGGTAGAAGCAAAAGGGTGAGGCTAAGCCTGTTTTACCGAAGGAGTTAATCAATAATCTGGTATATATGATAGTTCTGTAGATGAAGCAACGTCTGTCCGTCCTTGTCTTCCCTTTCGCCTCACGGCCCCCCGCCCCACCCTCTTCGCGCCCCCGCTCCCGGATCTCCACTTGCCCCCTCCCTCCCGCGCACTTCCCCTCTCTCTGCGGGCTCCTCGCCGTCCTCACCCCTTGCCTTCCAGCGACGCCGATTCGCCGTCTCTCTCGCGCGCACCCGCTCTCTCCGTCTTTTTCCCTCGGGCCGCTTCTCCGTCTCGCTCGCTCTGGATGTCGGTTACCCCTCCATCATTTCTGGAATCCTTCATCCCCTTTCCACCCCCACGGCGCCGCCGCCGCCGCCGCCGCCGCCGCCGCCGCCTCCTCGGCGTTCTCCTCTGCCGCACCTCGCCTCCACCCCCGCTCCACACGGAGCCGTTACATCTCCCGCTGCGCAGGGCGGCGGCGGCGACGACGAGGGCGGCGCGCTAGTGGTATTGCATCAATAAGTCAGTCGCAGAAATTCAGTTCTATGCAGGCATTCAATAGAAGCGAAAAGCGTTTCGCCGCTGTCTGTCTTCTTCTACCGCCGCGCGCGAGTGAGAAAGAGCAGCGGGCCGGGCGCGGGAAGGCCCACCGCGGTGGCAGTGTTGGCCAGCCTGCTGGGGTCGCGCGTGGCCCTTCACAGCCACCCTTTCTGGCGCGGCGCGTTTCTTTGCCTCCCACCTTCGAGCCCGTTTTCTTGTCTTTCTTTTTTTTTTTCTTCATAGGAGCGACAAGATTTCGACCGACATTTTTTTCTTTTCCGTACTTTCTCATATTTGACGTTTTCTCTCAAGGCTGCGAATAAATAATCCCGATTCGTCACATCGAAACGTGAAACATCGATCGCATTACGTGGTCGTTATTTATCCAGGCTGTCTCCCGACAGGGCGGCCCGTTCCACCTGCCTATTCTTCGCGGCCACCCTCCCACCTCATAAATAAACAGCCGTGACGCCGCGAGTTCGAATCCGATTAGAGCCCCGGAAGCGACACGTGGCACCTTCGAGGAGCGATTGAAAAGTCAGCGCACGTCACCCGCGAATGACGTGGGCCTACCTGGCGCTTCAGGTGTTAATTCCCCCAATGGCCCTCCGGAGCAGGAAGGCAGGCGCTTCTGCGGGGCAGCGGCCGCCCCGAGTCAACACGGGAAGGAGAGGAGGGTCTTCGGCCGGGCGGGCGATGCGCTGGCTGCTGGGAGAAAATCTTGTTTTTTTTTTTTTTTTTGTTTTTTTTTTTCATTGAACGAAATTTTGTAAAGCCTGAGCAAATATGGTAATGGGCGAAAATGACAAAGTTGTCCGCTGCAGCTGTATATTCGTTGGAAAGAAACACTGAAATATAAAATGAATTGCAATTAATATGCAATTATTTGTTTTTTATATTTTATGTCAGAAAATGTGAATGCGTTTTCTAATTTTAATCCAGAGGTTGAGTTTTCTGTCGAATCATGAACTTTCCATTCGTTAATTCTCATCAAATGACACACATGTGGTTCGTATTTCCGGTGTGACGCAGAGTACCTCCTGCAGTTTGATCCCAACGTGCATGATTATTCATATCTCACATCAAATTTTCTGCCACCCCTTAACGGTTGATTCCCTTTCTCGTCTTTCAATCTGTCTGTTTTCATCTTTGCTTTCATTCACAACACGTGTGTTCACACGCAACTGCCGCCCCTCCTCCTCCATTCCATTTCCTTCTTTTTTTCTGTCCCCTTCATCTCCTCCCACATTGAGCTGCGCTCCCGTCCCGCGATACCGCAGGCGGCGCCCGTTTGGACAGCACTGATCCGCCACCACAAAAGGAGGAAAAGGTCCCTTCTGTCTCCTTCCACGTATGAACGGGGGAGCGAGAAAGAGCTGCAGAGCCCCCGCCCGCCCCGCCACGCCCCCCCCGCCCCGCCACGCCCCCCCCCCCGCCCCGCCACGCCCCGCCCCGCCCGAGCAGCACGGCGTCAGAGCGACAGAGAAGGGCAATAAACATTTTCGTGAAATTCTATCCCTCTCTACGGCGGGGAGTATGTGGTACCTACATCTAATAAAGGGTGGCGGATCCGAAAGAAGAGGTCACTGCGGCTGTGGCATGAAAGGGGAGACGCCCGGCGCCAGCAGCCATCTTGGGATGCGATTACGTATGAGTCCAGCGCCGCCGCCCGCAACTGCGCCCGCCCCCGCCGCCGCGACCGCGTCAAAAGCAGGACTCCGCCCCCACCCGGGCGACTAGTTTCGGATTATCCCTTCGCCAGAGGGCGACTTCGTGGCCGACGCGCGGTGTGGTTGGGCGGTCGGTCGGTCTGATTTTGCTCTTTGCTGCTCCCTGTTAGAGTAGCATTTGATCTGCGCCAGAACAATACGCTATTTTTGCTTAACTAATCAGAGTGAACAAAACTGATGAACATTCTCGCGAGCATTTAATTCGTATGTTTCCTTGCATTGCCGTTTTCGACAAAGCTATAATTCCGCACATGAATTGCTTTTAAGTTTCCTACTCGCACTCGGATTACTAAGAAACAATGCTTTTGGCACGTTTACTGAAAACATTCCAATAGCACCAGCATGTGCCGTTCGTGTGCTAACCTAATAGCGTTCCCCCAAAAGGAGGCTGCGGCGTTGTTTATAGCGACGCCTACCAGCCGCACGAGCGAGGGGGCGGCTACTTACGAGCGGCCTGTAACTCGGCGTGGCGGATATTTCCGGAGCATTAAAGATGGCGGGCGCCCGGAATAAGATTTCTCCGGTATCGTCGCGGAGCGAAGGCCGCGCGGACTGATTGCCCCCCTGCTCGTCCCCCGCCCAACCGCCGCGGCGCCGGCGGAAAGAGCGGGAAGCCGAAAGAGAGCGAGAGAGACAGAGAAAGAGAGAGGTGGAGAAAGAGCGCGCCTCCGCCGCGGTGGCGTCGGGAGGTGTCTGGTAGGAGAAGGGAAGGTGAAGATTAATCTCCGTATTACTCATAGCTTGAGGGATGTCCAATCAGCCCTTCTGCCTGTCTTTGATGTCGGTGGAATTATTAGCTGCATTGTTGTAGAGAAAGGGGGCGGCGGCGGCGGCGGTGGTGCCGCGGGGCACGGGAAGTGGGGGGAGGGGGAAGAACGCGAGGGGGCGGGGCGCCCCCGCTACCCGATCTCTCTGGTTTCTCGAATTACGCCCCTCCCCGCCATTCCTTTCCCTGCCTGCCGCCGATGCCTGCTCGCGGCGCAGACCCGCCTCTACCTATTTCCTCGCCAACAACTTAGGCGCTTCGCCGATCCGCGAGCGGGTGGGCGGGCGCGCGCGCGCTCGCTCGCGGTTGTTTTCGTACGGGTGGCGCCGCCGTCGGCGGTTTCGCGAAGCTCCGGTGCAGGCGAGCTATGCGCTTGAGAAGGGCGGTCGTGTAGCTGCATATCATAACGAGCACTTGTGAATAGATTTTGTATATTTGAATACCAATTTATTGGACGGTTAATGATGAAGCATGTGATAAGAAATGCTTTCTGTGCGGTAAATGGGAAATTTTACAAAATCATTTTTTAGTATCAACTCTATAATGGATGGAATAACAGATTACTGCTAATAATAAAAAAATGAGTGTCGTATTTGAATCCAAATATCCTAGCTTCACACTCAACCTTGTGATTCGGCTATCTGTTTCAATTACATTACCCGCGCTACATACATTCATGTGAAAAACAACCGATACAATCAACAGTGGCGTTGCCAACACATTGCCGCGGAGTATGCAGCGCCAACAGTCAGAAGAAGAATTATTGCGGCGGAGCGGTTTCGAGTTCCAACTCCTCGGGGACTTTCCTCAGAACACTAATGAGCCCACAGCATTCCTACATGTCCGTTGCTCGAGTACCGACTCGCTGCACCTCCTGCCTCTCATAGCATTCGAGTTTGACTCATTGCTGGGTAACTACGCCCCATCGTTTTTATTTTTGACCCTACTGTGACCTCGTCACTAGTCTTCCATTTTTGTCACCAGCCAGCGATGATATTAAATATAAGAATCTGATTATGTCGTGTATATCTCGCACAACTTATACAAATGTTGGGAAAAGACATTAATGTACACGGTATATTTGTTTTCTTAATGCCTGATTATTTTATTTCAGTTCATTCAAAGCATGAGACATAAGGCATAACAAAAAATCTTAAGATTAGGCCAGACTAGAATATCACCTTTGCCATTCTACAAGGTGTATGTAAAGCTAATTCTAATGCAGGTGCCACTAACAGAGTCGTGCCTACCCCCAATTATTAGTTAGACTTCTTTAACAGGCAGTTGAATAATTTATTATCAACACCAAATATCAGGAGAGAGTCAGTTCAGTATTACCTATACGTTGATATTGAGAGTAATATTTATCGAAAAAATGGACCACCATCTCCCACTCTCGCGTGAACACATTAAACGCTTTACCCTCCCAGGACTGCCCTCTCCTGATTCTAGTCTTCACCGGCCACCCTCTGTCCTGGACCCGCCCCCACCCCCGAGATGGCCTTGCATCTGGGCGACGGGGAAACCTCAGCGGGCGTTTTGGCGCAAACAGACGTGTTTACCTTCGCCCCCACTCCCACCCCCCGCCGCCACCCGCCACCCCTCCCCACCCCACCCCACTCCTCCCCTCCCGCCCAGTGCCCGTCCGCGTGACTAATAATACCCGGTGTAGCCTCTTTTCGGATTGTCTTTTCTATTTTTAATGTCTTTGAAAAGGCAGGCAGCCGAAGCGCGCGCGCTCGCGCTCGCGCCGGCAGCTGATGTGGGGCATGCCTCACGAGGCACACGGGCTTTTATTTAAGGAGCTGCGTCAGGAGCCTCTTCACAGGCTTGCATAAATCCTCCGCGCTTTTGTTGTTCTCTGGATCACTTGTTCTGAATGCCATTATATTCCCGAATAGATCAAACACCGGAGGTCGGGAAAGTGCCCTCACCGAGTGCTAATACCTTGAAGGAAGATTTTATTTTATGATTCGTGTAATTTGGATTAAAATTATAGGTCCATCAACACCTTTATCATTCATACCTAACGTGTTTTACAACAGTGAATTTTATTTTATCATCGAGTTCCAATGTTTATTTTTAATGCCAAATTTGAGGGATATTCAGAAGTAATGTAGTCAGATGTGAGATCAACGATTAGTACAAGTGGTTTTCTCTTCTCCCTCGTCGTGTACTTTTGATTTTTTATTTGTTTAATTTCGAATTCCGAGATATTCACTGTAGATTTCCTCATATGAACACGAGTCTCTTAGAGTTAGGGATTCTTCGCCGTATATTTTTAAACGAACCTTCTCAAAAATCGCGGGAATGATAGATTTACGTTGCAGACATACAACTGTCGACATTGTCGCAACATCTCATACCATTCCTGTGACAAAGTTTCGCGCTTTTTGCGAAAGAGCGCGACGACTTATGACGACGTGCGACGCGCATAATTGGCACGGAAAGTCGCAGAAACATGGGCAGCATTTTTGTCGAGACGCAGGAGAAGAACGACAAGCGACTGAAGCAGAAAATTGAAAGTACGCGGCGGCGGCGGCGGCGGTGGAGGCGGAGGCGGAGGCTGCCTGCAAAAGGAGTAAAGAATCCTGCAGCACAGGCCTATGAAAATTGCTCAGCGCCGTCTACAAAACACCGTCCTCGGATGTCAGGATTAATGATTTATCCCGCAATTCAGCAAAACTTGTAGCACCGGCAGGAACACCAGCAGTCGCCTGGCACTTAGAATACAATCCAGGATAGGAGCGAAGAGTCGGCGAAGCTAATACAAACCGTCGGTGCATGCGATTCGAAGAATCTTTCCCTGCGACTGAATATGCATCTCCACGACCGAGGACGCGCGGTATCAACGAGTCCTGCCCCCTCCCACCCCCGCTCAGCTGTTATTTCTTTGTATCGGCTCCCACGCGACCTTCAGCGGACCTGGCGGGGAGAGGCACACATGTTATCTCCGCAATTCTGCCATGCTCCCTTGAAGGTCATGTTCAATCAACGGAACCGGCGAAGGAAATAAAACAGAGGCGGTGGAGCGGGCGGTGGTGGCAGAGGGAGAAAAATGGCGGCACTGAGGATTTTGAAGAAAGGAAGGAATTTTTCAGCCAATTAGAAACAATACCTGCGGGGGTAATTAACACGTTTATGAGTTCTTGTTGGATTGAGGATGTGTGATCGGGTGGTCGAAGCGCCCGTCCATGACGACGGGCCAAGGTCTCCGCGGCGGTTCCGTCCATCCATCCGTCCATTTTGCTCCCCCCCCTCCATCCATCCGCCCCCCACTCCAGCACCTGCACCGAACAGCCTCCGCGCGCACGTGGAATTGCAGACGTTCCCCGCCCGAGCCGCTCCCGAAGGTTGCGTCAAGCTGTCAGTTTTTCGCGTACCGCTGTGTGAGAGCCCGCTTGAATTTTGCCTCTTCTGGAGTTCCCGCGCCACGGATTGATTTGTGGCGTCGGAACGCGCGCTTTTTCTCTCCCCCCCCTCCGTCAGGCGCGGTCGCGGTCCTATTCCTCGACATTCCCTGACGCTCTCCGCCGGCGCTGCGCCGCCGCCTGAAGGATGCAACCGGCATCTGACATAGTTCACTGCCTCACGGCGTCTTTGAAGTCCCCAGCGCGCTCTCCGAGGCATGCGGGTTCAACATCTCGCCTGCCGCACGCCGCCGCGGGTTCACCCGCTGGTGACACGCACGCCGCAACTGGGGGCGTCCGCGGTGACACCTCTGCCGCGGTGACGGCTCGCCTTGCCTCCCGCTGGCGTGGTGACGTCGATTGAGACGCGGCCCAAATGGGTTTGACACGGGAATTTAATGAAATGGGATATAGAGATATTTCTAAGTGCTTCCCTTTCTTGGAAGACACTTAAGAACCAAGATGGCTCTACATTTGAACTAAAGGTATTCACGATTAGGATTTGATTTCCTGGAGAAGCTAAAAGGAATGGCGCTCTTTGCAGTAAGTAATGTTAGTCTCCTATTTGACGGTTTAACTTTTTATTATGATGGCATTACCACATTAGAAAACAAAAATGATCAGAAAATCCACTGTCATAAACTTTAAATTTTGAATGGAATCACTCAACATTTATAAACATAATACTTACGATTGGATCAATTCAGTACATAAAACGGATGTCTTATACAATATTGTTTTCTAACATGACGTATAACAAAAGGCATTACAGGTGATTATGGAGATTATTCGAGTGAATAATAGTGCACATATTCAGTTAGGAAGAATGCTTTCAGAGTTCTCTAGTTATTTCAATACGAGAATTACCTCACAGGAAATAAATATATTCACAATGGAAGTGGCTTTTTTACTCTGTAATGCTGCTGTTGCAAAAAAATTGAATTACTCGTGACTGAATATTTCATTAGATATTTCACAAATTCACATTGATACCTTATTCATAGTAATGCTTAATTTTGTTCTATTGGAAGATAAATTGTGAACTATGGAATGTAATTCCTTCCTTCATGGTCAGGCAGTTCCTGAGGATCAGTTATTAAACTTCGCGAAATGAATTGTCATCCCTCTCCTGTTTGTAACGTCGATTGCATCGGCTATTCCTCCAAGTAGTTGAACCACTTGTCTCTGGGTGACGCGGAGAAATCTCCAGGCGCGGACCCGTCGAATCTCCAAGACCTCCGATATCGGCCGCGCGGCACGTGATCCAGCAGGCGGGCGGTGACGGGCACGTCGGCCGGTGGCCCGCCGCCGCCGCTGCGCTTTGCCCATTCTTCATGTCCACTCCCCCAATTAATAACGCGCGCGGTGGGAGGGAGTGCGGGTGGGGGCGAGGCGCTATGGCCGACGCGACGGCTGAAGGCAAGAAGGTGGGGCCTCGCACCGCCGGAGAAGTGCCCCCGCGCCTTCTTTGTCTCCCGGAATGCCTCGTCGTGATTGGCAGGCGCGCGCGGGCCGGTGAGATGCCTTGACTGGCCGCCGCCGCGCAGCGGCCGTGACCGTACATCGAATAGCCGGATGTTCTAGACATGTGGGCGCGTGTACTGGGGCAGATTATGCTTTTCGACGGTTTAAAACCCTCATAAAGCGCGTTTCAAAGTGTAAAATTATTTGTGTTTATTCCAAAGGACCTTTTTTATTATATTATGTTTAGTGATAAGGCTGTGTATGCACAAACCGTAATTTAGCTCGACTAAATAATTATTTATCATAACTAAATATTAATTTGATTTAATCCTTTCTCCTCTTTTTTGTCAGTTTGGGAGTCTCATAATATGCTATTCTAGTTCTATACATCATTTATATACTGCTCGCAGTATTGTATGCATCACCCGTTACTGATGTCCTTGTCCATTCGTTTGACAATTTCGACAAAAGTTCTTTTTTACCCTACTATCTCACTATGACCGCATTCCATCCGCTACTGTGAAATTTGAATTCCTAAATTTATGATGGATATAATTTTCTGGAATTGCCTAGTTCTTATTTATTTTATTCTGACGAACGGTCATATTTAACAGTGAACAAAGCAAATAATATCAGATTCATTTTAAAGGTTTTCACATTTTGGGAGTTTCGCTCCACAACATGTAGTATAACCTGATATACGATTTCCTGCTATTCTCTCCTCCCAACTTTTTGTCACACATGATATTAATACGCTCTTTTCAAAAACATGCCATGCATGTTACATCAGTTTCCAGTAGCTGTTAAGAACACGTCTCTCCAAAACCCGCTCGTACACACAATCTCACGTGTAGAACGAGCACCGAGCAGCAGATTGGATGAGAAAAACCGCCACCGCCCAACATTTGCAGCGCGTCCGCCTCATTTCGCGGCAGCGCGGCACTTCACGTAAATCGGCTGCGACCTGCGACGCCCGCGCCGCGCCAGTAGGTGCGTGCGCATCGGGGCGTGCGTGAGTGCGTGAGTGCGTGGGTGCGTGAGCGCTCGCGGCGCGGCCGGAAACGCCGAAACAAAGCTGCCCTCTTTCGGTCGCGCGCGGGAACATAAGGCACGCGCTGCCGCGTGATTGCCTGGCGCAATATCGGTTCGCCGACACTTGTATGGAAAGTCAGTCATATATTTAATGTGATTGTCAACGCAAAAAATTAATGGTACGAAAATTTTTTAATTCTTTAGCTAAAAATTTCGTCATACGCTACAAATACATGGTAATCACTGTGTTTAAAATAAATGGTTCAGAACGTCGAATTGATTGCTTTTTATATTAAAATGCAAATATCTCGGGCGAGGGACGCGAAACGGGTGGGCGAAGGGCCGTCTGTTAGCGATAGGCATGAAAATGTTATTGCTGGGAGCTTGTAAGATAATTGAGTAGAAACATTCGATTGGCAGCAATCTATGTATTTTTACCAGGGAAAGATTTGTCCCGCAGCGCGCGAATGACGGCGAGCGGACTGCGTATAATACGCACTTCATGCGTGGGCAGCGGCGATAAATAAAAAGCCGGCGCGGGGGTGGGGGCGAGAGCGGGGGCGGGCGGCGGCTGCGAGCTTGCGCCGTCCGTAACGGTGACAGGAAATTGATTGGGGGCCGCGGTGTGGTATGAGCTTTGGTTTCTCCTGCCTGCGACACGTATTAGTTAGGCTTAGACTGGCGCAGTCGGCGCGGAGCGGCTGGGCCGCGGACGCGGAGGCGGAGGCGGAGCCCGCCTCGGTGTGTGGGGGCAATGACATAAACGCGTGCATGGAAGTCCTTCTCCCTTTCATCGGACCACCACACACACACGCACACACACACACTCGGAGAAGCAGAGAGAAAGAACGTGTGCTCACAAAGGGACGAAGGCGGTAGGGAGCGGGGAAAGAGAAGAAGAAAAAAATACAAGACCAGATTTTGATCTTCGAATTATGTCTCATTCTTATGCAGATGAACGGCGTGTTTCCATTCAGACTTTCTTTAGCGTTTGTCTTTATCTTCTCTGAAGCGGAGTGTGGAGGGGATGAGGTGTCGTGTGAGGGCGTGTGTGTGTGCGTACGTGTGCCCACGTGTGTGGGAGCGAACGGAGACGATTTTGAATGTCTGAGGAATGATTGGTTCTCGGGTTGAATGCTGTGTAAATAAATGAATCGCGGTGCCCCGCCCGCGACAGCTGCCGCTCGAAGTATCTGCCGGGGCCTCAGCGCTTGTGTGTGTGTGTGTGTGTTATATGAATATGTTTCTGACGATTGTCTTCTCTTGTTTCCAGGTGAGTAACGGAACGCCGCTAGGGAGAGACAGCAGAGTGGAGTGGAGCGGAGAGGAGCGGGGGGTGAGTGAAACCAAGTGAGGTGACATTCTGCACGGATGCGGTCATCGGTCTAGACGACTCCGCTACTAGAAATAATCACGAGAGATGAGAGTTGTCTGCGAGACATCCGGCTAGAAATTGCGGTCTGTGTGCGGTCCGCGATTTGCTCGTGGATCTGACAGGTAATACCGTTTGACCTACGGCGGTTTTTTTTTTTTCTTTTCAAACGGCGCGTGGACACGAAGAAATCCGAATAGCAAACGACTGGAAGTGTTCCATCAATAGCGTCCGCAGAGGACGGAACGTGAGGGTCTTCGAGTGGTGGGTATTTGACACACTCCCAAATGATTAACCTCGTGTAAGAGGAATTATTCCTCGAAGATAGTGTGTCGAATCGCGCGGAGAATAGCCAGCCGGTCGCTTCATTTTCTTACCTCTGACCTCTTTGGCGCGCACGCACGCACCGGGGAGGATTCCCGTACCTCAACCCGATAGGTCTGGCAATCGGAGCACCGCCGGGGGGGGGGGAGGGGGGTCGCCCTCACATGCGGCCAGCGCGTCCTTGGCCGGCGGCGGCCTCCTCTTTGAGAGGGTGAAATGACGTCAGAGGCACGCTCGTTCGCACAATATCGCTTTGTTCCGCCGACCGAGCGGCCGGCCCCGTTCGCGGGCGGCGGCGGCGGCGGCGGCGGCAGCGCTAGGTGTATGATGGGGGGCGAGAGGGATGCGCGGGGCGGCAGGTGAGTTCGCCAATTTTCGCTAATCTTGGCGCGATTTGGGCGGAGCGAGGCCGCCTTTGTCGCCTAATCACGCGCGGCCGTCTGGCGACTGCGCCGTTCGAAGCGATTGCCGCCGACGAGCTGGAGGCAGAGAGCGAACGGCGCGGGGTGGGAGTCGAGCGACGAAAGCGGGTCACGGGAGAGCGATGGAAGGTGTCGGAGAGCTGGGGGACATTCGCGATGTGCGTTCAATACAGCGCTTAGCGCCTAATATGCATAGTGTGTTCTGACAATGAGAACATACAATATACGTATTCTATGAAACGAGATAATATTGAAGACAACAAGAACTTTTGTAGGGAAGAACCCCGTAAAATTGTGATAAATAATATCAAAGAGTGATAGGAAATAACGAAGGCAATGAACAAATTATAATTTTAATATTTCTTATTTTATTGGGGTCCTAATTTCTACTTGAACACAATATTGTGGAACTAAAAAATGTAGTGGATGTAGTGCGTAGGATTACAGCAAAATTACGAATGTCAGTGATACCCGGATATAGCGCTTGGCAAAATTGTATGACAATTTAAAGATTAAAAAAGCTCTGGCATGGAATGTTAATAGAAATCGTTAGGGTCGACTTTACAGAAAGAGCGGAGATAACTGATCGGAGAACAGGGGAACGCCGTTCTCCAAATCGGCTGCCGAAACTCAAAGCGGGCGGCGACGGCGCCTGCCGAAGAGAGCGCCGACGGCGGGCGGGCGGGCGCGTCTTGCACCAAATCGACCGCACCCGATTTACGAACGCGCCGATAACGAAGCGAGGACTAATTGAGTGAGCGAAGAGACGAGGAGCGCCTCGTCTGCGGTCTGCCCCCGCACCCCCACCCCCACCTCTCACCCCCGTCACGCGGCGGCGCCTCTTTGTTTTCGGTCGCGCGTGCCGCCAGCGTTTCCAAGCGCGTAATTGTGTTTTTGGCCGCTGGAGGCGCCGCCGACGCCGCGGGTGGGGCGGGGCAGACCGGCAGTTTTTCCCCGGCGGCGATGCGCGTGAGGCTAAGTCTGTACGCTGCTTCGGAACATTTCCGCACGCACGTGTGTGCGGCGATGGAGCGTCTTCGGGGAGGAACTTATTTTTGGATGTTTCTGGAAAAGGGGGATGAGATTTTTCTGGGCTTTCCCCCGTAATTTGTCTGGTAAATATATAGTTACTTTTTGTTGTTGTAATAATGTATCCGCCTCTAATAATCACATTCTCGATAGTTCAGAGAAAATAGTGTGACATGCAACATTGAAACTTACCATGTCTCTCGGCAGAAATCAAATATAATGCTGTAATAGCGTGCACGACACTAGTTCAGGGAAAAAAATAAAAACCGTCTCCTAAAAACCTTACTTATTTAATCACTGTAACGAAAGACGATAAGATAATCGAAAAGTTTGAAATACTAATATACTAAATATTTGTGAGGCTTAAAGATGTTTCATCATGCCTATTATATTCGTGGTAGTAAGACTATCTGCGACCATTAATAACAGTCTGGTATTTTTATTCGATTCCAATCTGATTCCAACCGGGGTGAAGCCAGTCAGGCGTCTCGCAGGGGCGCGTGTGTGGCCCTGTCTTTGGCAATTGCGGCCGGGCCCTGGCGCGAGGCATCGTCGACGACAAGTAGTTAGCCGCAAGTGGCGGTGACACGCGCGCGCGGGCGTTCGCCGATTGTTCGGAGGCTGCGGGCGGTGGGTGTCGCGTTTCCGGCGACGTGTCGCTGCTGCGGCGGCGGCGGCGGCGGGGGCGGGGGCGGTGGCGACGGATCGGAGCGCGCGCGTGAGAGCTCGTGGGGCGGTTGGCAGCCGCAACGGGCCACCGCCGCGCCGCGCCGCACAGGGCGATTAAATTCTGTCGATTTGTTATTGGGCTGTTGTGTCTCGCGAGTCGACTTGTTTCGCGCCGGGAAACGGTGGCGTTCGCCCGCTCCGCTCTCTGCGATTTGTTACAGGGCTATTTTCTCTTCCTAGGGCGCGCTGCACTGCGTTCTTGCTGCTCTCGCCCTCCCCCGGACCCCCTTCGGTCGACCTGTTTCGCTTCGTGCGGTGACGACAGGGGTGGAATGTGGAGTTCGAGAATGTGGCGGGCTAATTTTTTGAGAGGTTTGGTATTCGTGGTGGTAGGCGATGTGGGACAGAGCGACTACTTTTTCATCTGTTCTTTGTTTTTTCTTCCTACATTCTCTTGCCCCCCTGTATGAATATTTGGTTTCTCAAGCATTTCTTTTCATAATACATAAACCACTGCTCTCCCAATTTTTAACACAATTTTGCGAAACTCTTCACTATAAACATTTAAAATTAGGTTGTTTTTTTTGTAAATGGATTTTTTCTTTCTTTGGATACATTTTCATCTATTTTTATCAAATTGATTGAGTTTTGCAATTAATAATTTTGTCACAAGCAATATTGGACAATATAGTTACTTATCTCGCTGGAAAGGGCGGTAATGACTGGGGGTGGCGCCAAAACAAGCGACTCGTTCACCGAGAACGAAAACCCAGTCGTGATCCAGGAACCGGTTCCCAAGCCCGTCACCGCCTCTCGGTCATTCGCGATCCTATTAACTACGTGTTCATTAAACGTTGACTTTGGTCTTTTTCCGTGCGCCGCCGGCGTGGCGATTGGCCCCCGCGGTCTTAGAGCTGAAAACTCATTCGTGAAGTGTTTGTGCAAGGCTCGTTTTACTCGTCAGTTAACGAGCGACGTGAACTACTGTGCGGCAGAAATCGCTTCGCCGTTCGTGTCCCTGTTTAATTGGCTTCGTCACACTGGAAATATTTAACTTCAAAGAGCCATTGGATGCGGTTTTGCACGTGTGGGAGTAGACATGGACCCTCTGTGAAGCTCGCTTCTCCATATGTCGAGAATCAAAGAGACCGATGCGAAGTTGTGATAATAATTCTTTTGTGGAATACCATACCCGGATAAAATGTATCACTATTCTGATATTTCTTTCATATTTAAACATTAAGTTACTCACCTCTTCATGGACATTTAGTAAATTGTTCGAGAGTCGTCACAGTTGGTGAATGCATACTACATAAAATAGTGACAGCTTCTGGAAACTAGTTTAAAAAAATCACGCTGGGCTATCGTGACTGTGTGATATGCAAAATAAGAAAACGGTGACGGAATGTATTATTTGTATCAGTTTTCGTTCCGAAAAATTCATAAGCGTTGTCAATAGTTTGCATACTAGAAATTCGTTGGAAACCGCATGTCAGATGTGAAATGTAACGCCCGTTTGTGAAACAAGGCAATTTGTCGCTTTTCAAAGGCGTGGCTGAAACAAGCTCAACTGGAAGGAAGAGCGAAATTTACAGGACCTTTGCCAAGTCCCCGAACAAAAGCCCGAGATCGAAAGGAACCGAAAGTTCGCCCAAATAATCGTGACATCACTAATGACCGCAACACGCCGAAGTGAAGTGGATGTTCTAACTCCCCGCGTGTTCGAGCCATCATCAGCCGCGGCGGACCGGCACAAACGACGGAGAGAAGTGGTGCAACTGCTCCCGTCTCCACCGTTTTCCCAACCCGCAATCCTCACTTTGGCTCACCCAACTTGAGGCCCTTTACATATCTTTGCCACGCACCTCTCAAACCCCATCGAAACCGTTTTTGGGCGGGTAACGTAATGCCATACACCGCTGACTCGCATGATATTTTCCCACACCCTCAGCGCCGCCATCTTAGATATTCTCCTTCCAAAGTCTCTACCGGGAGTATGACTACTTCTGTACCTACCCCTTCCGGCGTTAGCGCATTGGCAGAAGCGCGTCTGCGCTGTCTCCACAATTCCCATCCCTGCCATCACCTTTGCCCCATTACTGCTCGCACCGTTTTCTCACCATTACGTTCTCACCCGCCGCGGCAAAGGCGAGGGGACAAGGAAGCGCGCGGCGCCGAGGCGGTGGGGGCGGGGGCGGGGGTAGGGGTGGGGATGCGAGCGCGCGCGCGAGGGAGCGGCGGCGGGTGCCCAGCGGCGCGGAATGGTGTAAGAATTGTTGCAAGAAGTGGAGAATTATTTCAGATGACTGACTTGAGACAAGTGCGGAGAGAGAAGGCTCCGGCGCGGCGGAGGGAAGCGTCGGGGGCGGGGGTGGGGGCGGGAGAAGTGGAGCCACCCCCGCGTTTCTCACTCGCTCGCCCCCCTCACCGCCCCCAGCTTTGTTCGGCCGCTCCGTCGTCGTGTCCTCCACACGCTGTTCCGATTCTTAAGCCTGGCGTCGCGAGAGGTTCGAGGACTCTGAGATGAGGGAAATGGCATGCGTATCACCTTCAAACCTCGAGCCACGAGTAGCTCGATGTGTAAAGTGTATTGGTATATTATAATATAACATTGTGAAGACTTGTTATGGAATGGAAAGGCAAAGTACGCTGAAGATGCACACTACACAAACTAATTTGATTATAAATTCCTTATTTAACACTTTAAGCATTAACAAACATTTCATGTGCTAAACACTTCAAATGCTTCATTACCAATATTAATACATTTACTAAATTAAAAATCCGAATGAGATAATGAAACAGATAAGAAGACAGTCGCGCATGGTAAAGCACAGTAGCTCGAAAAGTCTTTTCCATTAACTATAGGCGAGTGTAATTCTTTGGCATTGTTTAACATCTTTTGATACTCAACTAAGCTTCGATGAATTCTTCCGTCAGAAATGATTCTTTCTTCTAAATCGAAGGGTATTATTTGACTGGAGTTTGCTAAGATTTGAGTTTCTAGTTTTGCGACGTTCTGGTGGAGAATTCTGGGAAAATATAGAAGAAAGAGCGTGGAAAATTATTCAGTCAATATTTCATGAATTAAAACGAGATACTTTACCACTTGTTCACAAGTCGTTATTGAATGTGACAGACTTTGAGTTGTGGATTGCATCAGTGCTAATAACGAAGTAATAATTTTTTAGACATATTATTGTGAGTTCTTTATATCACCGGTTCTACGGATAACTAACATGTTATTTGCATGACCTTATGTGGCAATACCTTAATTAGACAACGCCTATAATGAGAGAAAAAGAATAGTCTGAAAGGAACAGTGCATAACCTATTCTGTTGACACACAATTATATCGTGTCCTAAGCCAAAACTTGTGTGTCCCATGAAGGGTTACACGCCACATCAGCGAGCATTTCATTTCGACTGTCAACGAATAATGCTGCTAGTTTCCGTCACTGATAATTTACAAGTATTATTTCTCTTCTGCATATCAAGGCGTCTCCGAGACAGCTGCTGGCCATTTGTAAACTCTGTCATTTTATAGGAACCAGCGGGACATTATTCTTGAGTAGTTGCTAATGCTGGTTCTCTGAGCGTTTACGATCATCTTTGTCGCGGTAATGGACGATTCTGCGAACTGGTCACCTCCCAAAGGTCGTTCCAAAGGTTATTCGAACGCAATCGAACAAACGGTGAGTGAAATGACCGCTTCGCAGAACCGGCTGACGAAGCGTGCACAATCGCCGTGGGATCTGGGTTCGAAACCTGTTGAAACAAGCGGCGCGGCGCGGTCTTAGATGTTCGCCACGATAGCTCGCATGAGCTGCGCCGGGAACCGATTTTTTAAACCCGGAACGACCGGTCGGAATCACCTCGATGGGCGAACGAGCCGCCCGGCCGGCCGTCGTCGGCCGCAACCGCCCACGCTTTTGGTCACACTGTCGCCGCCCCGCGGCTGCCTCGTCAGCGGCCGGCGGACAGCCACTTATCGTAACCGAATGCAAACACGCAAATAAAAAAGAAATGTAAAAATACTCCCGCGGCCAGGCCGGCTCCCCTTCGTGAACATCGGTCGATCGTGGTTACACACGTCATTCAACGGCCCTCGAAAAGCCCGGCAGTGTGCGCTCTCTCGCGAAGCGCAAGGAGCGACTCGCTTTCTATTTGTGAACACCGCCGCCGACGCTGCGTGTGTATATGTGTGCAAATGACTGGCGAAGGACACCGACAAACAGTTTTGAATTATAAAATTACACAGGTTTCCGAGAAGAAATCTAGTCTACGCGATAGGAACTTCGGGTGGGGGCAGTGAAAGTCACCCCGGACTTGGAACGACCTGTGTCAACAATAAACGGTTTCACTGAAAGTACACACGGGGGAAAGACTTTTTTTCTACATTCTTCGCAGTCAGAGATCTGAACTGTTATTCAGAAAGAAGGAAAAAAACGAAGGGAACTCACGACTTAGGGGGTAAGACTGTTTGTGACTTTCTAGTATAGCGGAAGAGATGTCTCCCCAAAGAAATTTCGTGAATGCAGCGGAGAAGAATCCGCCCACGCAAATGCCGTTTCAATACTTTTCTGGTTTTATGCTGAAGGTATTCAATCTTGAAGCTGGCTCCGAAGAAAGCGGATAGTGTATTTTCAGTGTTTGTTTTTATATGGTTCTTGAAAATAAATGTTGGGTATAGTTTACGATTTTAGTGAGTGGCATGCATCCGTTTTTCATTTGTTGCCCTACGAGTGCAACGGGACACGTTTTCTATCTCTGTGCTATATCATGTTTGTACGAGTGGGCGTGCCATTCTCATGTTAATACGCTGGGAAAATACTTGGACCATGAAATTGTGTAGGTACTGTGTGGTGAATGCAACATTCCAACGGAACATAATTTTGAATTTGCTTGAAATGAGTAAATTCTGACCTCTGCTTGACTTGTCTTTTTCTTTGAACTCGGTTCTTGAAAATGAATGAAAACATTGGGGTGTAACAGTGCAACATGACTCGGAGTCAAATTCTTATTAAGATCCAGTTGAAGATAATGAATAAGGCAGGCAAAATTGATGTGATCAGGAATGTTTGGCCAAAGAATTTCAGTGACAAAGCGACAAGTGTTCCACTTAAGTCGCTATATCTTAACATTGCTCCATCACTAAGACATCACCTGCACATCCACGTCTCTCCTAGCCAGCAAAGTCACCTTCGCACGTTCTTTACAAACACGTTTATCGTTTAATTGATGTGCTTAGCTTCACTGGCGGCCTTTATTGCTCGCCATCTGTTGGAAGGCGATTTGTTTATTCATGAAATGCGCATACATTACTTTAATGCATTTCCTTTGAAATGAATTTCAATAAGCGCACGGGTTAGTTAATCCGCCTATGAGCAGTTCGATCACGCATCGGGTTTATCATATGAAACCGCACCGTGCGCCTTTGCGGACGTCGAGCCGTGATGGAGGAGAGACGGGAGAGCGGCGGTAGACGGTGAGAGGCTTACGCTGTGGGAGGGGAGTAGCAGGCGGAGACGCAGAAGGAGAGGAAGAAGACGACACGGGGATAGAAAAGGTGTCTGATTGAAGAAATGTTTGTCCACTGCACAGTTCCCTACGCACTTTCAGTGTAACATTAACACCGCCTTTCCTATTCAATTGAATAGTATTAGTGTGTAACTGAAAATGCATAGCACTCTGTGCAGTGAACAGTTAGACTTGGGTCTCTTCATTCAATACTCGTTTCGCTTCAGTTAGTGAATGTTGTGAAACTCTTAATGGCGCTTCCTCTCTCCAAAATACCAGTGGCATTTCGGACCCCAATGCTGTCTATTTCTGTTAATCTACGCGGACGCGGAAGCGGGAGAGAAGGAAGAGTATGTTGAGCATCTGAAAAGAGACTGGAATCAGTTTGTTGAAAGATGTCGACTGGTGCTTACAATGCGTCCAGTGGATACTAGAGACCGTTTTGCTACGTAACGCCAAAGAAACCGCTATTATGACTGTAACGGGATTTACTTTGTCGTTTATGAACTATTAATGGGTTGCAATAGTAAGTACATAATTATAAAATTGCTTAGTGGCGCAACATTAAATGGCAAGAGTTCACAGGAAATTACTTTATTACAACTCAATATTTTCTAGAGAACACAGTTGAATTGGCTTAGATGCTTGAGTGACTAACAAAGTAGCATGACCTCGGACTATTTAACTCGATTACATTAAGACTAGATTAGGTTTACATGTCTTTAAGAAAATTTATTAACTTGAACCATGCAAAAAATATTTTTCTCTGAATGTTCTTGGAAATTGTACCTAAATGCAACTGCTTCCGTTCTTCTGCTTCCGGTATCCGTTTTCTTCTTCCTACATGCGCTTTCACTTTAGTATTAAAGTGCATCATTCGAATAACTCAATATAAAACTACAACATCAGCGCTATTTGCAAGATCATGAGCTAAGGTATTGCAATATCACATTGAAAAATTCGAACTTATTAAATGGAGTGACGTACATTCAAATTAGTCTTTGTTGAACGTATTGGGTACCCTTGTCAAGATTCTAATCGCCAGTAGCATACCTTTTCAAAGATCATTCAAAATAATACAATCGACTGCTTGAATGCCAATCGACGGGCGAATGGCAGTCGTATCGATTGGCGCGTAATGATCCTTCAAATAGGGGCCGTGCCTTTCGACCGAAAGCTACTACTCTGCGTGAATGAGCCGCACCCCATCGCCGCCGGGCCGCTCCGAAATGAGGGCCACCGGGCGTCGCGGCGCTGCGCGGCCCGCGCGCGCGCCTCGGCGCCCGGCCCGGCCCGACGGCTCCGCGGGGCGCAGGCTGCCCGCGCCGCGGCCACCTGTCCTGGCGGCGGCGGCAGCAGCAGCTGCTCACCGTCGCGCTCCCGCGGCGCCCGCCGCCGCCGCCGCCGCCGCCGCCGCCGCCAGCGTCCGTCCGTCTGGCGCGCAAGGGGAGAACCTTGGGGCACGCCGCGCCGTCTCCCAGCGGCGCGCGCCCTGTCACCGCCGCGTCCTCCGTTTCTGCGCGAAGGCGCCCGCGCGCGTGGGACGACTCGCCCGTCGACTAATCGAGAAGCGCGCGACGTCTCGCGGGTGGCGTTGGACGAGAGCCACGTGCTGCTCCTGGAGGTTCGCTGCCTGTGCGAGGAGCGGAGTGGAGTGGCGTGGCGTGTGGCTGCTAGTTGGCGGGATGGGATGGCTTCACAGGAGGTTTCGATTCGACTTCAGTGTATTGCTGGTGTGGTTATTGTTGAACAGGCCGCATTGTTAGTTTGAATAGTATTGTGTTTATTTTGTTTGCTAGTCATATGAATCTATAAAAGCGGTTTAATATTAACGGCTTATGTTAATTGTTCTGCTTTATACATTTAGATTGGCAGTTCTGTTTGTTGCAAGGCAACTAAAGGCACTGATCGCCACCGATTGCATTTGCCGTGGCCTCCGTGGGGACTTTCTTATTCTTCCTGGAACTTCCCAGCGCTAAGTGTCTCCGTTGCGAGACCCAGAAGGCGCGTATTAGACAGGTGGAGTGGGCGGGGAGAGAGTGCAGTGTTAATCGCAAATTGCCGGAAGAGCGCGTGCGACGCGCAGGTGCAGCTCTCCGCCGCTTCGCGGCGCCACCGGCGGCGGTGGCGGCGCCGCCTCCGTTTCCGCACTGGCGCCCCGGCGTCGCGACGCGACGCAACGCGACGCGACGAGGCGAGACGCCGACGCTGGCTTTGCGTCTTTGCGTTCTGGCGACGAAATTGGAAGTCGCGCTATGAAATTCTGCTGCCGGGTGGGAGGCAGTCGATTCATACGTTAACTGACGTTTCCTGCTAGGGATGACATGCACTTGTTTGTATTCTGCATCCGTGTTCGTCGTGAATCTTAAAATCGTCTTCTCAAGAAAGATGAACTCACCAATAAACAGCTTTTTGAGTTTTTTAGCAACTGCTCGCTGCGTGCTTAGTGTAATCCCCTTTACAATTATTGTATGACAAAAAACCAGCCTTATATAACTTGAATCCCATTCATTGCCAATATTGCAAGATGGAAAAATTAAAATTAAATACCTCATTTACATCAAAATTCTTATTATTAAACCATATAATTATTATTTATTGAGTTTTACTAAATTCTAAATAAAGCAATAAATGAATAAAACTACAAAAAATTTCAAGAAAGTCGCGAAATATTACATTCTCGAAGACTATTGATTAATAAAATATTTACTGGCTTCCTCCATGGCATCCTATTTATTAAATAACATGTGTTAAATCTCTTTTGAAAAAAACTCAAAAATGCTACTGCATTTCCTCTACAATATGTCAGCCATATTGCTCTTGCATTCCTATCGTTATTACGCAGATCCCCTGGAGATGTAGATGAGATTATGCGTAAAGATTGGCAGGCCATGCTGCAAGCTAGCGGGAGTTGATTTGTACTGGAGCGCGCTTCCCGGCCCGGGCGGCGCGGCCCGGCGCGAGCGGCATGGGTGCGAAAACGCGGCGGGGCGTCTTCGCAAGGCCCGCGCGATCGCGCCAATTTCTCTCGGTTGCGACCGCGGCGTTGCGTCATACAGCGAACGTCATAATTGGAGCGAGGCGCCGCGGACGGCTGACCTAAGCGCCGCCGTTGTGAGAACAGAATGTAATAAATTGTTTAGGAGAATTGAGTGAAAGGGCTGCTCACACTGTTAAGTGACCCGTACACATGCGAGATACTAAACCCAATCCCGAAAGAGATAATGACATCTTTAAAGTAAACCGAGGATTGGGACTATTTGATTAGGGTGCTTCCCGTTAATTGAAAATTAAATACATGAAGTTTTGAAAGTCTGGAACAAGTCACTGGCGTTAAAAGTAATAATTTTGGGAAGCATAATCTCTTGATCATTCATCATCATCATCATCAGCAACAAGGTTTGGGCCTAGTGGCCCGTTCCGCTCTCAAGAGTCTCTTCCCATCTTGTGTGGGGTCTGCCTCTGGATCGTTTCCCCTTTGGTTTGTATTCGAGGATAGTCTTGGGAAGCCGTTCTTGTGGCATTCTGGTTAGGTGTTCCAACCAATTCTTCCTCGTTGAGTCGATCTTCTCCAGTATGCTGGAGATCTGTAGTTCACCTCTGATGTCTTCATTTCTCTTATGATCTAGTAGTGAATATCCTGCTAATGGTCTCAGGAATCTCATTTCTGCCGCTTCGATCCTTCTTCTGTCTGACCTATTGACTGTCCAGTTTTCGCATCCATAAGTTAGCATTGGGACTGCCATAGTTTTGTAAAATTTTAGTTGGGTGTCTTGTCTGGTCTTTTGTCTTAGTGTTCTGCGTATAGTACCGCACAATTTCTGGAATTTTTGGATCTTTATGTTTATATCTTTTTTGTCGCAGTATGAGATGTTAAATCCTAAATAATTAAAGTTGTTTACTTGTTCAATACTTTTTTCGTTTATCACTACTTTACATCTGATATGGTTTTTCCCCTGGAATGCCATTGTTTTCGTTTTAGAGGTTGATATCTTCAAGTTATAATTTTTCCCTGTTAACTCGAGGTAATGGGCAGCTCTCTGTAGGTCGTCTTCTGAAGTACTAAAAATGGCCTGGTCATCTGCGAATAGAGTAGTGTTTAAAATTGTATTGCTTATTTTAAAATGTGTGGTTAGTTTACTTTGCCATTCTTGAATAACATGATCGATATATATATTAAAAAGGGTCGGGGACATCGGGCACCCTTGTTTGACTCCTTGGTTTGTATATTCAGTTAGGTTGTTCGCTGTTCCTTTGTCAATACTGATAGTGGTTTTAAAATATAAGCTTTTGATGGTTTCTATGATGTGGTTAGGGTATCCACTATTACGCATAATACTCCATAACTTATTCCGAGAGACTTTGTCAAAGGCCTTTTCAAAATCTATGAACAGGATATAGGTAGGAAGGTTATATTCGCGTCTTTTCTCGATCAATTGTTGTACAATAAGTATGCTATCTGCGCATGAACGTCCCTTTCGGAATCCATTTTGGAATTCCGAAAGTAGGTTATTACTTATTTTATTTAATCTCCTAGTAATTATCTTTGCATAGATTTTGTAGGCAGAGTTTAATAGGCTAATTCCTCTGTAATTGCTACAGTCTTGTCTATTTCCTTTCTTAAATATTGGGTGTATAATGGCTTTCTTCCATTCTTCTGGGATTTGATATGTATTCCAACATATATTTAGTATAAAGAGAAACCTTAGTTTGATTTGTGAAGGTGCATACTTGAATAATTCTATATTCAGACCATCGCTACCTGGAGATTTTTGTTCTTTAAATTTATAAGTATCTCTTCGAGTTCGTTCATTTCTAATGGGTCTACGTTTGCAAATTCTTGTTCTGTGAGTTTTTCTTCTTGTGGGTTTGAAGCCCACAATTCCTTATAGTATCTCAGCCATTGCTTTTCGGATATATTATTTATTTGTACAGTGTCTTTGTCGTCTTTATTTAGGTGTTTTAGAATTTTGTACGCTTTATTTTGGGCTCCATGTATATCATATTCGATTTCACTAATGTATCTATCCCAACTTTCTCTATTTAATTTTCGAACTTCTCTTTTAACTAATGCACATTTATGCTTATACGTTATCCTATCTTGAACGGATTGTGTTTGCAAGTACTTTAGATAAGCCCTTTTCTTATCTTCAATGATGTTTTTTATCTCATCATTCCATATTCGTATTCCTTTCTTTTTAGATCTTCTACTTCTTTTTCCCAAAACTTCTGTTGCTACTTTTATCATCAATTGCTTTAAGTCTTCCCATTCTTCATTTACGTTTAAACTTACTGCTCTTTGGTCTAAGTAGTTGTGCAGTCTTGTGCAGTATAATTTCCTTATACTGTCTTGTTGTAGCAAGTGTGTTTTGAAGTATATTTTGTCAGTTTTGTTTTTGTCCGTTCTCTTTCTTATCCATCTTGCTGGGATATTTATTTTAGTGCCTACTATATAGTGGTCTGAGAATACATCAAAACCTCTATATGCTCGTGTATCAGTAACTAGGGATGTCAACTTAGAGTTGACTAATACATAATCAATTATGGATTTTGTACCTCTCGCCGCCCATGTGTATTTGTGGATTTCTCTGTGGTTGAAGAAGCTGTTTGTAATTTTTAGTTCGTTAAATGTTGCAAAATTAATTAAGGTTTTTCCGTTTTCATTTTTTGTGTCTTCTCCATTGGTTCCCACTATTGTTTCAATTGGTTGGTTTCCAATCTTTGCGTTGAAATCTCCTGCAATAACTATACAATCGTTCTTATTTATGGAATTCATGTGTTTTTGTAAAATATCATAGAATAATGTGCTTTCTTCTTTCCTTCCCTCTTCTGGTGCGTATATTCCCAATATTGTCATGTATCCCCTTTGGATTTTTATTCTAATATTAATTATTCTCTCTGAAATATAGTTATAATTATTAATTTTGTTTTTCCATTCCTTTTTTATCAGTATTGCTACTCCTGCGGCTGCTCTAATGTTTTGTGGAACTCCACTGTAAAACATCAGGTAGTTTCCCAGTTCCTTAGAGCCTTTCATCTTTTTCTTGGTTTCTGTTACAACGCATAGGTCTGCTCCAAATCTTTCGAGTTCGGTTATTAGTTGGATTTCTTTGTTTATCAAACCTCTAACATTCCAGGTTGTGATTTTCATTTTTTCCGTCTTCTTAGATCGTTTATCCTTTTTCGTAGCATTGTTATCTTTATTTACAGTCCGGCTATTCTCTTGAGAGTTGTCAGTAAGGTAATTTTCCCCTGGTTGCGTTACGGGCGCCACGCAGGGATAGTTTGGTGGTGGGGCTGCCACCTTACTGCCTCCAAACTTGCAGGGCAGATTCTTCGGGTTGCTCTCCCTAGACGCATTGCCTTCTCTACGGCTTTTGAGCTGCGTCTGCCCAGTGAGGATTTTTCTTGATGTTGAGGTCCTCTTCTGGAGTACTTCTTCGTCTGACCCCTCTCCTTCGACCTGTCCGGCAAGGGTGGCCCTGCCAGTAGCTACGCTACCGCCGGCATAGCTCTCAGGATCATTGGGGTACGCAAGCTCCACCACCAACGACAAGGTCATGTACTCCCTAGGTGGGATCTTGATCATTAATTTTTAATTATGTGAATCTATTCTATTTTTTTCTCGTCTGTATTCCCCTTCTTGATCTCCGTATGTATATCTACCCTTTGTTATTCGACTGGCGACTCTGAGTGGATCAGACAGCCACCCACCAGTCTGAGACCATGGCCCTTACTTCTAGGAAGATCGCCGTCCGTCGTGGAGCACTAACCCTCTGTGCACGAGCGTCGTAGGGGAACGGCGGTGAAACATTGAAACACCTGAAGAGCGTCGGCTGCCAGGGCAAAAAGTAGCCGCCGACGTGGAGGTTGGCGGTGGCGGTGGCGAAGCGATAAGCAAGGCTCTGAGGCGAGGGCGAAGGTGGTGCCGAGGTGAAACGACCTGTCGCACTGCTTGTTAATTGCACGGAGGTAATTTCCGTGGGAGCGCCGGTGGGTGTGGGAAGACGACGCGGTGAATATGGCTGCGGAGGCGCACAAGTGGTGGCGGTGACTGTGACGTCAGTGTGATTGTGGCGGCCACGTCAATGAACAAATTAATCTTACGAGGAAAAATCTGGACGTTCTTTGAGCGTACGTGAGGAACGTGAAACGACTTGGGCTAATCGTTCGAAGAGAGTTTCTCGGTGATGGTAACAGAGCTAAAATATTAAAAAATGAAAGAAAAGAAAAAAATAAACAAAATTGGAAAACCTGAGATTTGATGGATAGTAGGTGTAAATGTGATTACAAGTATATCTCAGATGGCCGTTTTGATCCTTTCCTAGTCCAGCTTTTGACATATGGCACTCATTTCCTTGTTTTGTTTTTTTTAAATTTCTTTGTCCCTTTCCTTGCCAACATATTTATGCTCTTCACTCCCTTTGCGTTTCTTCCAATTTCTCTCCTTATTGTATTGATCGTCTATTCTCTCTTAAATTATTCATCCGTGTCCGCACCTACAAACCTGTTATCCGTGCACATTTCTTTCTCTCTGCCCCAGGAAGAGGACAAAATCTTTACAATCGCGCGCACAAGGTGGAGGTGGCGGCGGCGGTGGGGGCGGCAGCAGCGGAGATGAGGTCAGCGTGATTGCCGACCGTTCCCAGCGCTGCCGGTTTCACGGCGCGAAGAAAGCCCTTCTCTTCCCCTCCCCCCTCCATCCTCGACCCTTCCCCCACCCTCCCCCTCCGATCCTCCGCGCCGCTCGGGGTTATGTAGGTTAGATAATGCCTTTAATTCCACATTCACTTTGCTGTGTAACTCTATTTAACGACATGCAGTGTCTCGAAGAAGGATACGTATTAATGGTACTTAGTAGGGTGTAGCGTGTAATATCACGCAATCCCTGGGATGGGAATTTCGACCGCCTTTGTTCGCGAAGCAAATAGATCTCTTTTCTGTTCCTCTCGTTTTCTCTCTTTTGGCCCCTCTCTCCGTGTGTCTGTCTGCTGGCCTGCCTCCCCTTTTTGCGAAATGTCAAACGCACTCGCGAGTCCGTGCAGAGAGGCGAGTGTTGCTGCAACGTGGATAGAGGGGACGGGACGGGCGGCAGATGAGGACGGATATCGCCTCCGCGTCGTCGGGAGGATGTGACGTTGAGGACGATGCCCCTAATTTCCGCCCTCGCAGTTTCCTCGAGCGATGGAATCGATCGGTCGCAACGGGAAACGTCAAACTATCGTCACGACACTTCCCTCCGGCGGCGCGCGGCGGGTGGCGGCTGCTGGGCGTCGAGCAGGCAAACGGCCCGGGCTCATCTCGGAGGGAGGGCGTTACCACTGCGTAGGGTCAATGTGAAATCTATGGCGGTTATTCAGATATTCTCCATTGCCACACTATTTTTTTAAAAAAAATTACAATACATTTTAACAATCATTATTACAGTATGTAATAAATTGGTCTATTATTGGCCAGAGGGAAAGGTTAGGTTTTCGCTTTGGGGGCACCGGGAACTTTACTTCGGGCTCTCTATTTAATAAAAATAATGCAGACAACGAAGATCGGATCATAGAATAGAACTGCTGCAAAAGTAACAGCAATGCTTCGATTGCCATTTGTTATTTAGTATAGCGCAGCTTCCCCGGCTTTCTGCTCGCGTTCGCCTTCGCGTCTGAGTTTGCGGAATTGAGGAGAATCGATACTCGACTGCGTCGATCGTCGCTCATTTGTCGACAGCTTCCCGGGGAGTCCCCGTCGCGAGCGCCATCTTCCGCCGCGCGGGTGGGCGGGGCGGGGCGGGGCGGGGCGGGGCGGAGGGCAGTGGCGGGGTCGGGGAAGCGCGGGGAGAAAGCAGTCAGCTAATTACCTCCAGTTCAGGAAACACCGCACTGTGTTCCAATTGTTAACGTTTTGTGCCGCTACCCAAGTTAAGATCGAATTAGTCGCTGGAGAA
Source organism: Gryllus longicercus (assembly GCA_038098605.1). Lineage (NCBI taxonomy): Eukaryota > Metazoa > Arthropoda > Insecta > Orthoptera > Gryllidae > Gryllus > Gryllus longicercus. The sequence continues at coordinate 3,970,464 of JAZDUA010000016.1, forward strand.
GAAGACGAATGAACGAGTGGGTGCGTGAATGAAGGATTGTTGGAGCAAAACGAGCTGAAGGAGAAGGAGGAAATGAGGAATTTCTGAAGACGCGGAGGAGGCATCGGGGGCGGGGGTGGGGACGGGTGGGAGCGCGTCAGCTCGCCTCCGTTTGCTATTCCGTTACCCCGCCCTCCCCGCCACGCCCCCGCCCCCGCAGCTTCTCTTCCTAGCGCCCCACCCCATGGCTTCGCTCTGCAGGGAACGTGCAATACGTTCCAAAGCGCGGAAATACGACTCGGAGACTGAACAAACTCGGGCGCGGAGGAAGGTTCCGCGAGTCAGCAAAGACGGCTGCTGCTACCGCGTTGATCTGTGTCCACATGGCGTTCTCACTCCGGTGTGTGCTATGACTCGCACGATAATGCAGCTTTGGAATATCGGTAGGAGATTCAGCAAAGGAGAAGATGCGGACTGTATGTGGCTCAAGATGCTACCAATTCTCCATAATCGTATATTCTTCACGCTCGTTTTCTGAGATCAGAAAGGTTTGCTTTAGGGAAAATGAGAATCACCGCAAATGGTTAATCCTTGTTCATTCACTCTTTATCAAAGAATAAATCCATAAATCCATGAATTACGGATACAACTGATACGAAATAAAACACACTCATCAGGATATTACGAATCGCTCAATTTTTTTTGTCGTCGGAAGCGATTTTACTATTGTTTTTTTCTGGCAATTGTGAACAACTTCAATAAAATACGTTAATTCCAATAATTTGTATGAACCCCGAAATTCTTTTTCTGCCATTTCCTATGTAGACAACCGGCAAGAAGAGAGCTTAAAAAAGAAAGAGAGAAAAAGAGAGCGCGAGAGGGCAAGAGAAGAAGTTCACCCCCACCCGCAGTGGCGGTGGCGCAGGGTGGCCGCGTAGTTGCGTCGCCCGCCACGTGATGGCAGCACCTACCGCGGCGCCTCCCTCGTCGGCCGCGGCGCGCGCCCCTGTGCCCTCTCCCTCCTCGTCTCGCCACGGGGTGGGGGCGGCTGAGACATCCATGGTGGGGTGGCAGACTTCTGCACTACTTTACTACATGACCATAAATAATATTCTTCTCGTGGTGAGGCTCAAATTTCTTTGCGGAGGTGTAGTTAGAATGGAGCTCATTCTTTTTGTAGAGAAGTTAATTTTGGAGTTGGTTTCAGTGTTACGTTTTATTAAAATTACGACTATAAAGACATATATTCGTAGTGCCAACATGTCTACTGGTTAGAGACCTTCCATTACTGACCAATTGATTCTCAAATACCATTTAATTATATATAAATGTTCAGATCAACAAGAAATTATAGGGAATACTTCTTTCTTTTTTTAATATATTATACATGCCGAAGACCCCCACCTTTCCAAGTCATATTCATCTGCAAGTTTTCGTTAAGCTCTTCAGAGAATTTTTGTTATATGACTTATACATTCCATATCCGAGATCCATTAGATCAGAATGCTGGTCACATAATACCCAAACGTGTCACTTTTCACATAAAGTTGCATTCACTTCTTACAGCATACTGCATATGGTACACTTTCTCTACCACATTATTATTCAATAGATCATTATTCCGAACCCCCAAAATCGTGTCTGCACTAAATTATTAAGAAAACTGATACGGTCCAGCGCTTTAGGAACCACTTGGCGGATTTTCACAAAATAGTTCGTCAGTGCTCTGTTAGTCCAAATGAAGTCGGGTTGTGGTTTTTCAGGACGCAGAGCAACAGGGCTGCTGGCACTCGATTCAGCTCGCGGTCGCAAGCGGCGAGAGGCATTGGCCAGCGAGGGCGCGTTCCGCGTGCGAGGCAAGGTGTGCGGATCGCCCATGGGCGGCGGGCCTGGGCGGGGCGGGGCGGAGCGGGCGATCGCCGCGTCCTCGCCGCGCTATTGATCCTCGGACGTTCTGTTCTGCAATTATTGCGAAGGAAAGACGGGTGGCGCGCGAACGCCGCCGCCACCGCCGCCGCTAACTCCGCCTTAAAGTAGAACGCCCGCTGCCCATCAGCCCTCCTCCCGGCGCAATCCGCCCCGCTGACCGACCACGTCGCTGGGGGACGGGGTGTAGCCGTTTGTCTACGATTGTCCAGTGCGTTTATCTGCAGTTTGTTCGGAAGGTGGCATGCACTTGAAATCTACTGTGGATTGGTGTAGTTTATGAAATAGAGAGGAATACCCTACAGGTATGAGCATGAGGAAGGGCTCGGGCATTATAAGATCTCGAGATAAAAGCAATGGCCTTATTTTTTCAGTCCACTCTGCATAGTCATCGCTTTTAAGGATTTATTCAATACTATCATTATCATTGGGCTTGTGAATAATCGTCTACATTAATAATATTTGCATCAAGGAAGAGTAGTGCGTATACTTCATTTTTTGCTGATACCTTTTCGTACGGCGTAGCAAAATTAGAGTAAACCAAGAATAACTTCTTGTTCCGATTTTTTCATGGCGTATATATCGCGGTGTGTCTGTCACGACGCGCGTTACAAAACAACAATCGTGCGGTAAATGTACTCGGCCGGACTTCAAGTACTTGCGAGCGATTAGCATAGGCGTCTTTACGAGCGCTCAATTGAGAGCAACCGCTCGTATGCGCGCTCTCGCAAAGCGACCGAAGCGTCGTGCAGGTGCCCCTCGACGGAGGAGCAGGCGATGATTGGGCAACCGCTCACTGCTCGGCCAGCTCTCAATGAAACAAGATTCCGCGATGCTGCCGCCGCCCCCGCCCCCGCCGACACTGCGCTGCGCTGCGGTGGCGTGCGCGCGCGCGTGAAAGGAGACGGCCGTGGCCGCTGCGCGTCCCGTAATGGCATCTCCGCGCCGGGCAAATCGCTGCGATCTCTGGAGGCGATTCGCTTGTGTGAGGCAATAGGGAGGTGAATCAGGCTCGCCAATGCACGTAGTTGCGATGACTGTCGTTTGGCAGGTTGTTCAGCACTTTTTTGTTTTTTAATATATCGACGGAATTGGGTTATGTGCCAGTAATATTGGCTTATTCTCAGCGGATGACTATTGAACCATCGGCTCGTTGACTGAGGCTTCATTTTCATGAGATGAGCACTTCTTAGGAATTGACTCTCACTTTAGGACATTATTGCTATTGCCATCGTTTTGCTGAAGCCCATTGACAAAGCACGATTGAATTGGGTTTGTAGTAATAAGAAATAAACTAATTTCCACTGCCTTACTGAATGAATTTCATGCACAATGATTTCATAGAAATAGATCAGATCATTAGATTATTCTTAAACATAAATGTCTGCCTTAGTTCATTTTGTCTTAGAAAACATGTTATAATCCTGTTAATTCTAAAAATATAAATATCTAAGAAGCAATCGCTTTTTGTTAACTTTTTCCTAGCTGTTATCGGAGGATCGCTCTTAATCCTGTGTAAACAACTGTGTTCCTTCGCCCGCAGACACCGACCTTGTCGATAGCCCCGAGGGACACCACAGGCAGCTGCGAAGGATACTTCACGCCTCTCCACCCTCCAACGCCTTCTCTTCCTCCTCGCCCCAAGAAGTCGAGCGCCACTTCTGGCGGGTTAAGCCCTTTTCCGCCCCTCCCCTCTTCGCCCCCGCGCCGCCATCACCACCTCCACCCTCGCCCCGCCCTCTCTCCGCCTTCGCCGCCCCGTCCGCAAGTCGCCAGCCAACCCTCCCAGCTAGGCGCCCCTCGCAACTTCTTTCGCATTCTTTAACCCAGTTTTCGAAAACGCTCTCTCCCCCGCCGTCGCGCCGGCCCTGCGCGCGCCCGCCTCGGGAGTTTATTTTTTCCCCTTCCGGCTTTTTCCCGCCCGTCGTCGCATCGCGTTTTCCAGCGCATCGCGCGTTCGCCATAAATAATGTTTGTTTACGTAAACGACGCGCCGGGAAAATATGACGACGCCGAAGGTGATCGCGCCGCCAGCTGACGTGACCGCGCCATTGTGGGCGGAATCAAAGGCGGTCGCCGGCCAGGCTCGGCGGCGAAATTTAAACATTTTACCGCGTGGAGACGTGGCGATGGCTTCGACCTGACTGGCCGCTTCTGTCGTCCGCGCCGCCGCGCCGTCGACTCTTTTCGCTCCCGGAGAGCAGATCGCAGTCCGTGCCAGCCGTATTTACCACTCATCACGAGCGCGAGCCGGATGGCTAGTTAGTGATGACAGCCCAGGGATACAAGCGATTGAAACAGAGGAGAAGAGAAGAATTCTTGTGTGAAAGGGAAGCCCTAGTTTGCTTCGTGTCAAGCCGTCACGTCTTTTCCCGGCCTCCGCGAACGCCCGCGCTCTCGTGGCTGGGGCCGCAGCCTCGCCACCGCATTCACGCTGCCGTCCCCACCTTTTCTTCGCCTTACCTCCACCGCCACCGCCAGCACCACAGGCTTAGGTGGCTCGGGGAATCACATGGTGTCAGTGCAGGGCCTCTGACTAGGTGGTCCTTATGCTCGAGTGCTGTGCGAGTGCGTGGTTTCTCCCATCAACATCAGGCGAATGCTCGCGATCTTTTCTTCCTCTTCCTCGTCTTATCCCCATCCTTTACTTTCATGAACTACACTACCGCACTATATGCCGCACTAATGTACTAATCAATCCACCTTCACCTCCATCGCCACTGGTATCGTAAAAATCTCCTTCACCTCCGCCTCTGCCACCCCCATCGCCAACATCGAGGGGCGTTAACGCCACCGCCGGCTTCACTACCGCCTCGGTCACGTCGTTATCACATTCGCCCATGCCACGTGCGTGCGTGTAAATGCGTGTGTTTCGCTTCTTTGCGGGGCCAAGCAGCGCTGGCGCCCGCGCCTCGCTCGTCCTCCAAGCGAACGCGGGGGCGGCGGCGGCGGCGGTGGAGGCGACCAAGAACACAGGAAGAGCGAGAGAGAGAGAGGGCGCGCAGAGGAAGAGGAACAGCCGATCGCCCGCCCGGGCGGGCCGGCAGCGCGGCCTAAGCTCTGACTCAGGCTAGTCGTAGAGAGGCAGCAGCAGATCAAAGAATTCCCTCCCCCAATAACAAGAACGCGTTTGTTAATTACATTTCGACTGCCGCCGCCGCCGACGCCGCTTGACAGTAGACAGCTTATGTCAGTCCGGGGCGGAGAGCGAGGAAGAGAGAAAGAGTGCGGGAGAGGGAGGGGGCTGAGGGCGGGAACGACCGGACGGAGCGAGGGCGAGGGCGCGGCGGCGTGTGCGGGGGCGGTGCCCGGGCGCCGCGGCATCACGTCGTGACATGGGGCCCCGCGCGCGTCCCGATGCGATATGTATTATTAATTACCGCTGCAAAGGACGCCGCTCGCGCACTGCTTCTCCGCCCCCTCCCCGCCCCCGGCCCCGCCGCCTCCGGCGATCCTCTCCACGCTCCACGCCCCGCTGCCTGGATTTTTGCGAGTGCCGCCCCCGCGTCTTGCGCCGTGTGTTGTGGCAGCCCTGACGCCCTCCTCGCTCCGGGGAACCCCCCCCCCTCGCGCACCAGCGCCCGTCCCGCCGCACCGCTGCTCCGCGTCGAGATAACGAAATTCCCAAAGAGGCCGCCGAGATCAGCGCGCGCGCGCTCGTGGAGCGTGGAGGGGGGCGGGAAGAGGCGGGGGAGGATCTAGAAGCTTTCTGACGCACAGTGGCGGAATGCGCGAGGCGACAGCCTCCCGGAACGGGTGCGGGCTGAAAGGGGGCTCGGCGGGATGGATTGAGAGCGCGACGGCGCTGTCGATTTTTGATTCCGATTAGGCCGCTTTCCGACCTTGTTCCTTGCAATCCAGTGGATGCGGATCATTACGCAGTCTTTCTTCGCGCGAGCGTTGTAAACCACTCCCCCAGAACCATCTGTTACAATCCAGTAAAGTGGTTGGAAAACCAACGTCGCAGGCACGGTCTCATAACGTTGGCGAGTGGACGCGTTCCTTTGAAGAGTTCTAAAAGTATTTGGCCTCATCTGTTATTTCTGAAACGCTTGATTTATTTCAGGTGGTTTGATGAGCATATTTATGACTAATATCTGCCGCTGTTCATTTTTCACCTCTTAAATCAAGGGTTCAAACCTGGAAGTTTTTTTCTCTCTCTACGCCGCATTTATAAATATTCGCCGCGTCGAGTAAGTGTGAGGCGTTCGCTGATTCGGGAAGCCTAGACCTCGCGGAAACCCGTCGCGTCTGCGGGAAGGTAATAATAACTCTCGGTCTGGGCGTCACTCCGACTACGGACCAGCAGCACCGGCCGCCCCGTCGTCACCAGCGCCCGATTCACCTGAAAGCGAAATAAGCAGAAGCTTCAAGAACCGCTGGGGAGGGGGTCGTGTGACCCGGAAAACACTTTATAAAATATACCGAGTTTCTGCGGTCAAGAGAAAAAATGTGATTGAACCGGTATGAAACTAAACGTATATTTGTGCTCAAGAAAGTAAGAATTTAATTAAATAAAAAATATAGCAATGTTAAATTCTTTAAGAAATTTGTGAATTTAATTTTGTATTTGCTCGAAAAGTAATTTCTTTATGATTAAGGTAGGATTTTCAACTCTAGCGAGATAAGTCAGTCGCAGTCTGGAGACGAATTCTAGAGGCCGGCTGCTGTGATCGGTAGCTTCCCGTGGTTTCTCCGCTCAACCCCAAACGAATGCCTTACCAGCATCGTAAAAAAAGGCGCACGAACCGTGCACGATCTTTTCTTCCTCTTTGTTGTAGAGTTGTCTCCCTTACTTACACACACTTACACTTACATGCACTTCACTATCACACGTGCACTGTTGTGTGCTGTGGGTCCGCGCAGTGCCTAAATGCGACGCCGGTGATCGGCACCCCATATGTGGCGCCTCCTGGGCGCGCGGAGTCCGTCTCGCTAGCCCGCGCGCGCCCTCTCCGCGTTGACACAGCTCTTTACACTCTTTTGTGCAGGCCGGCTAACAGCTCCGGTCAATATTGCCCCACCGCGTTTCCTTACTCCAACACTCGTTCCAACATCGCATTTCGGATCCGGGCACCGCGCGGCGGGGAAATGTCAGTCTGGTAACTTCGACATTCTTTGGGATGTTCGAGATGTGAATGGGTCCCTGGGTGGGTCAGCTCATATTTCAGGCACTGTCAACGAAAACCGAGTGAGTGACAGTTGGTACAAAACTTTTAGGGCAAAATCTTTTACGAAATGTAATTGTAAAGTAAACTGACAGAAACATGAGATTACGAACGTTCAATGCATGTCTAAACCTCTCACTTTTACTTTATTTTCTGATTTACTATGCAACAGTAAAAAATGCAAATGGATGTTTGTAGAATAGATTTTTTCATTCGCATTCAATGAATGCTCTAAGGGTTCACTTGTATTCCCTCCGGATCTCGAAGAAGCAGTTTATTAACCTCAAGTGCGATCTTCGACTCCCTTCACTTGAATTGGTTTCAGACACTCTTCTTTTTATCATTCATCGCAGATTCTATTGCCGGCAATCATGTCTGTTCCAGTGTCAATTTCCAAGTCATCGCAACTATTTACGCGAGTGAAATCTTTTGTGCCAACCCAATGATAAGACGCGGGTTGTTGGTTCTGAAACAAACATTGACGCATCGTCGAACACATGGCAACCATCCATTCGAACAGGCGAAACTACTAACTGAAGTAGTTAGGGCGTTACCACCTAGCTATTTGGGCTACCGGAATATTTTCTGTCTATACTTTTTTTTGTATTTTTATTTCCGTTTATAAAATTATTTTTGATTTTTGAATGACCCCGTTTGACGGTGCTGATGCTCCTGCATTCTGGGCGCCCCACATTCTCGTCCTGTAAGCTTCGTTTTATCCCCGCGTGGAGCGTGCCGGTCGATAGCGCCCTCCGCGTCCCGTGCAAGGGCAGGGTTGCACCCTCGGCGCGCGGGGCGAGTAAACGCCGGCCTTGTTCCGGGTTCGCGCCCCTCGCGCCGTGGGTGGCGGCGGGGGCGGTTCTCCCCTCCGCCGCGACGCTTCCACGTCACACGGCCGCCACTGCCACGCCCTCCCCCGCGCCGACCGCATCGTCTCGCAGCTCACCCGCTCACCCTCTGTTTATGTTCTCCTCACCAAGCATCTATCCCTTCTGTCGCTTTCGCCGTCGCCCTCCTTCTTGAGACATTCGATCAAATCTTGTGATGTATCCCTCCATCTTCATCGTTCATCTTTTCAATGGTCACATGGAATCACTCTTATTTTCTTTAATTGTTCACTTCCGGTTGATACATCTCAGTACCATCCCTTCCGAATTCTATGTGTCAGAAGCATCCCTTTGAGGACGTGGCATCCCCCGCTTGCTGCCGCGTTGGTTCAACCCGCTCGCCCATGCCACTCGCTCACTCACCCGCTTGTTCGCCCGCCCGCCCTCTCGTTGCTCGCTCGGGCCGCCCAGGTGGAAGACTTGCACGCGTGCCAGTTGGCGGGTGCGGGACGCGTCTTCTCGCGTCAATGACATGTTTGTATTCGTGAGTCACTCGCCGGGCTGTTCCTTAAATAAAATATCCCGCGCCGCGCTCCTCTTCTTCTTCTTCCTCCTCTCGCCCGGAGCGGGCTCTAACCGCCCCGCCCCGCCCCGCCCCTCCCCGCCCCACACCACCCATCCCCGCCCGCCACGCTTTGCGCGTCGCGGCTATTGAGTCAGGGCAACTCCGCCCCGCCCCGCCCCCTGCTCTCGTCTTCCCTGTCGCTGTCTCTGTCGCAGTCGCGCGCCACACGGGAGGTCCCGGCACCCGCTTTAGAATCGAACCTCGTTACCCGGCCCGCTGCCCGCCCGCCCCCGTCCCCGCCCCCTCCCGCGCGCGGTTCGCGCCGCCCAGTAACGCGTCCGCCGCCAAATCCTCTTCTCTCCTCTCCTCCTCCGCCCCGCCCCTCTCCGCTCCCGGCCACGGCCCCCTCCGCCTCCGCGAATGTTTGTTAGCTCAGGGCCGCCTGGAAACCAAAGGCACGTTGTCTTCTGTTCACGTAAACCGTGTGTCGACTATCGTTAGAAAGAGAGGTTTATTTTGAGCAGTCCATAAAACTGGTTTATTGATTTCCACTTCGTTTCATTGCAGTTGTTACTTTTCCACCGATAGCGTTTGGCGTTCTTTTCCCCGTTTATTGCTTCTTGGACGCCTCTCCGGCTCACTGCCTCTCGCTGTTCTTCTGTGTCGTGTTTCATTCTCACCGAAGAACAGAGTACATTGTAGGAGACATAGAGTGTATGGGAGGAAGGCTTTCTTGTAGCGCGTTGCAACGCTAATACATTGTGTACCGCGCCGTTTCGTCAACCTATTCTCTGGTCGTTAGTTTTCATCAAGGATTGAGGAAAAACGACGGTGATCCCTGCGATAACAAGCGGTACCAAATGAAATTCCTTTCAACTACATTATAGTTTTTGAGGAAGTTAGCAGGAGGGATAATAAACTTGAAAATCGTTAAGGCCAGATAGGAAAGGCGCCGTTAATGACATTACTGAACCCGAAGAACGCGACAAAACACGGCCGATGTCGTGATGATAAAATCAATATCGGCAATCAGGTTGCCAGGCGTGAAGTGTCGGAACATGTGATTGTGTATGTCTAGTCAACCACTCACTTCGTGAGTCTTGAAAGGCCTTTTGGATTTATCACTTTGAAAGGTGTCAGTTATTGACTTGAGCAACAAGGCTTCGGGGTTGCAGACGGCATAGACTGTGGGTTGAAAACGAGAACGCCCTCCGAATCGAATGCCTTCTACTGCATTTGCGCTCGATGATCTTTCGGGAAATCAAAGTTCAATAATGGTGCCGTGTACCTCCCGGAACGTCTTTTAGGTTAGCACCGCAGGCTTAGCATTTTACGTAATTCATACTGATGGTTCAGTAATGAAATACTCGTAAATAATTATTACTCTTTGCCCAGCAGTAATGACATAACAATTTATAACAGTGTATTGTCAGTGCTCGCTGTTTGCGATAATAAAATTCACGTCTCGTTTGTACCTTTTTGGCCGCTTCTTTTATAATAATGAAGTATTTATTAGCTCTCTGTTTTCTGTCCAATAATTTATTGCCCATTTGTAATATTTCTCGGAGAGTCAGCTTCGTACGTTATCTGCTTGTGTACGTTACGCGTTCCGCGTGATTTATACTTCATATGTTAGAATTATCGTTTAGCATAATGACAGAAGCATAAATATAGTAAATATTTTCATATTCTTGTATCGTCATGCCTGATTCATAAAAGATAGCGCCTAGAATTCACTTACGAAATTGCCCAGGCGAGACAGGACTGCCAACGTGCCAGCCGAGTATTAGTCTTTTTTAGGACGCATCTCCCTACACTCTCTCTCGCTAGCGGTCGGGAGCCGTGACTTACTCGCTCTCATAAATCCATCCTTACGGCAGCGTTTAGTCTCTCCGCCGCGAAGGTAGCTCGTGAGCCCTCGCAAGAGCGATAGCAATGCCAAATTCGTGTCTGAGATTCTCCTCTTAGTTTCGGGGTTTTAACGAGACAAGTGAACGGGGCCGGGCTATTGAGCCGCGTGCGGTATTTCATCGGAAAAACCCTCAGGACGGCAGAGTCTACCCCTCATAAAGTTATTCGTCGCGGTCCTCGATGTTGTTAGCCCACGGTCCATTACCTCCTCCGGGCGGGCGCGCACGGGTCGAGCTCCTCATCACGAAATTGCTAACAAATGAAGCAAAGATGGCGGAGGCGGAGGGCGGAGGCCGCCGGCGGCTTAGCCGATTCCGGAGGGACGCAAAGCTTGCGGTTTGCGCGCGCGGGCGGAGGTGATGGGCGAGGGAGTCGAGACCTCCGCAGCAGCCCCTCCCTGGAAATCCCCCCCAACGACCGATAATAACAATACAGACGCGCTTCCGAAAAGCCCCGGATCCCAGCGCGCCGCGCGGAGCCTCCCCGAAACCCGATCGTATTCCAGCCAATGAGCTGAAGTGGTCGTTTTCCATTGTTAATTAATAAAGCAAAGAGTTTGATTCAATTGTGCGTTCCATTGTGTTACTCTGAACTTTCCCCGAGCGAGCTCAAAAGAAAAAAGACTCGAATAATTTTTTGATTAACCGCACAAAAGATACCTACTCCTCGTTCTATATATGTACTGATTAACAATAATTGCGGGTAATTGGATCCAAGTGGATCTGCGATTGCTTGCGCGCCCAGAAAGGAATGCCCTCGGTTTCACCGGATTGCGTACATAATGGAGATGGAAAGTCGCGGCGGTTTCAAGCTAGTTGTAATATTACGCTAATTGATAATCAGATATTTGGCGGAGGTTGGGTAACTGGCGGTACACCCACCCACGCGTCCGCTCCAACGTTCGCCCACCCGGCCGGCTTTCCCGGGCCAATCTCGAAACGAAAAAGTGCGTCGTGTTCCCGTCGCCGTTTTTCCGAAGGGGGTGGGGGTGGGGGGGCTGGTAGGGCGCGCCTTCGGGAGGGCGGGGGGAGCTCTGCAGTGGCAGCGATTCGCGGTTCCTGCGATGCCGAGCAGCCGGCACTGTGTGGAAATCTTCTCATCCAATTAGACCGCGCCGCAGACGCGATTTCGAGCGGAGATTCGGGCTCCCGGAAATATTTCGCGAGTGAAGGCGTCACATCGGAGGAGCTGAAGGATTTTCTGATCGCTGACGTCGTCCTTAGCTGCCGACGTAGCTTCCTTAATGCGTAGGTGGAGAGCGTTAACCCCAGGTGGAGGCCTATCTAGAAGAGAAATCCCGGAGGAGAAGTGTAGATTATAATTTAATAAATCATTATTTTTTTAAGTTTTTATCTCCGATATTATCAAGTCAACAACATTCGCATTTTTCCCCACTTGCTGAAATTGGAAATAAAAATTTAAATATACCCTATTCAAACGGCACTTCTACCACTTATTAAATACATTTTAATTTCTTGATTTTTTTCTTTCAAAGTTGGATGGTAAATAATACGATAAACCATATTCGACAAAGTTACATTAAAACATCAAAATTTCATTAAATACACATTCAGCGTTATTACATTTAAATCGAGCACTTAATGTGTTCTAATTAATTGAATTTCCGTACATTGCTGTACATCCTGTTGGGTATTTCGCTTCGTCGTAGACTCGGAATGCGAACCCTACGGCGAGAAACTTCATAGAAGAGCAGGAATATCACGGCGGTGCGATTCAAAGAAGCGATGACTTTTCGCCTTAGTCGTTCGCCGCGCAGGGATGTCGCAGTGGAGGAGCAGCGCGCGCTCTTCCTGCGGGCCTGCGCGCGGGCGCGAGGTCGCCGCCGAACAGGAATAGGCCGACAGTGGGAACGCGCTGAATGGGAGCGCTTGCTTACTGACGACAGCTTTCTTGAAATTTCATCACTTGTTAAAACCAGTGAATTGAAAAGAAACAAGTATTGGATCAGCACTGCAAATAATACTATTGGGCTAGAAATATTTTTAAAAAACTTACTTTTTCTTAATTTTATATTTGAGGTGCCGAATTATTGACTTGTTTTAGTAATGCATTGTAATTTTACTAAAGATTTTCTACGGAATTTTTTAGAATTAGAAGAAAATTGGTTAAACTGTTGAAATAATAAAATGATTTATGATTATTTTTATTTAATTGTCTTATTTTTGGCAGTTACATGTCTCACTGCATTGGCGATTTCCCTGAGCTGTACAAAATTTTTCTCGCACAGTTGGATTGGCAATCCTAATAACAATAATAATAATAATAATAATAATAATAATAATAATAATAATGTTATTTATACCCTTATGGTTTACAAAGTGTTTACAAGATTGTTAAAGTATTTTATACATTTAAAGAGGCAGCAAAAACAAAGTGGCCTAGCTCTAAATAGGATAAAACAGAAATTATATATATATATATATATATATATATATATATATATATATATATATATATATATATATATAAAATTGAAATTATTTACAATTGTATACACATTTATTTAAGACAAATTTAATGTAGGCTAACTGTAACTTTATATTAACAGACATCTCTGATATTTCTTAGATCTAAAGATTTATGATTAGCCATAAATAAAAGGTGATTTCATTTTACATATGCACCTCAATTGACATGTTTCTTGATAACTAGAACTTGTAGAGAACTTCGAGAGTATAAATATAGCGTGTCCTATTATCCTCTGAGTGTTCTCTCTCGTGGCTGCAGCCGCCTCCGCTTGATCCACACCTGCAGGGCGGGGGCGCGACCGGCGAAACACCCCCGCCCTGCGGGCGCGGCCCCTGCTTCCCGGGGGGGACGCGACCCCGCGCGCGTCGCCCCGCCCCGCCCGCGTCCGTTCCCGGAAACGATCCTCCGGAGTATTTTACGAAGACGCCTCTCGGAGGGGCGGTGGCGAGGAGGGGGCGTGGGCGAGACTGCGGGGGCGGCTGCATCCCTCACACCGCCCCCCTCCGACGCCACCGCCGCTGCATCTGTCGCTGTTCCAGCAGACGAGTTATAACCCAGGGCTGTCCAGTGCCTGGCGGTTTCCGGTGGCGGAAACCGCGTTCGTTCGGGTAGACCGCTGGGGACTTGGAGGGTCGGGGTTTCCGCTAAGGCGCTCGCGGGATGGGTTATTCGGTCATATGGCGATGGGAGCATGTGCCTTTGGCAGTTGACATATTTTCTGGAGAAGATAAATATTATCTGTGTGATAAAAAAATGTAATAATAACAATAATCAAAATAATAATGGGAGTTATAAAATTAATTTACGATTATGAGTTATTTTTTATCAAAATCAGAAGTACTTTAATACCACATTTCTTTGAGAAAATATAGTATTTTATATTGAAATAACTATGAGCAAGTAATGCCCTAGTAAATTATAATCATGATCGCAATGTGAGTGAAAATGTACTTCCGTGTCCCACAGTTAGGAATTTTCTTCCGCCTGAAGCAAAAAGCTTGAAAAGAATGAGTGAACGCATTATACAACGCTACGACAGTGCGGTACGTGCGCTTTGCCGTCCTCGTTTCTTGATTTACAGTCGCAAAGCATGATCAGAAATGTGATTTCACAGACAGCCATTGTACGTCGCATTGTATGAGATTGCGAGACGTGTCTGTTCAGCTGTTGGGAAAGACAGGAAACGGTGTGACCCAAATAAACTACGTGGAAATATTATCTCTTTTTTGATTGTTCTCTTAATTATTTATAATTTAATTATTCTGTGGAGATAAAATATAAAGTAGAAACCACATCCATATAGATTTACAAATATTACACTATTCACTTCTACAACAGTGATTTCTAAAAATTAACCACACAATTCGATCTACAAAATCCAGACATTTTTTCCTGCCTCATTCACAATGAATATCAATGAGGTCTTAAGGTGTGTCATAGTATATTATAAGGTAAAAAAATGTAAAGAATAAAATGAAAGTACGTAAATAAAGGTGAAAAGTAAGTTAAAACTTTATCAATTAAGAGGTGAAGAGTCACTTGAGAGTGACTTTGAAATGAAAATGTATGTAAAACTCTTAGTTTTATGTACATTAAATAACTACCGATATTCACATACGGTTTTAAATATGAAAAAATATTAAAGAAGACATTTATAGCGTTCGTGGGAGTGGGTGGAAAATCGGTGACTTGTAAAATTAAATGTGAATGCAACTCGTAATGCACGCCATGTGGAAGGGGCGGCCTCACGCTTGGCTCTAATAAATAACTACCGGGGCAATCGAAAAATCAACTAGTATTTAGCAATATTTTTCTGTGTATCGTTGAATCGACAGTCGCAAGACGAAGGTCAGTCAGGCCCTGCCTCGGAGAAAGCTGGCTGGCTCGTCTCCTCGGCCCTGCAAACAGGCCCCGCCCCACGCGTCGCCGCCGAAGAGCGCTCAGCGGGAGGCGGGCGGGAGGAGCAGGAGGAGGTTTTTGCCTCGCGTCGCCTCTTTGTTGGCGGCGGCGGCGGAGGAGGAGGAAGAGGAGGAGGAGGAGGGGGAGGGGGAGGAAGAGAGGAGGGCCCGCGCGCGCACACAATATTTCTGTCTCTTCACGCACATGTGGAGACACCGCCCGGCGGCGGCGGCGGCCGCTGCTCCAGACTGCTCGTTTCGCCGTCCCCACCGCTGCTCTGCTGACAGTCACCGGCCGCCGTAGACTGGCAGACTCGCGATTGAGTGTTGTCGCGACGTGCGATGGACGATGGCAGGCGCTGTGGGTGGTGTGGCCACGACGTTTACGGGCGCAGGAGGGTTTTGGTTGGTCGTAGGTGCAGCAGGGTACTCCAGGGCAATGACGGAGTGTTCATTTTGTATTCTTAAACTTTGTAAGCGAATTGTGTGTTAATGACGGACGATATTTATTTATCCAAAATATTTCGATTTTTTAAAAAATTTTACTTCTTTGTCCTTGAAACTGATATTTCAGATATCGTTGTCATAATTACAATATAAGTGAATGATTCGTTAATCTTTATCCTGGGCCCATATAAAAACAAAGTGATAACCAAGAAATATAATTACTTTTTTTTATTACTTCAGCAATCCAGGTTCAAAATATTTCTCTAGTTTTTCACAATTGCATTACCCTAGTCTTAGAATAATCCTTCGCAGACTTAAGAAATGATATAAACTCGCCAGCGTGTCTGCTTCCAGCGCTCCGAGCCCTCGATTTCGAGCCCCCCTGTACCGATCGCGACTCGGCCGAGGGGGCACCCGACGCGGCGGGTCGGGTCGGGTCGGGCACGGCTGCGAGCGGCGCGGCGCGGCGCGGAGCTGGTCACCACGTGTGTCACCCTCCGCCGCTCTCTCACGCACATGTCGGCCGCGCTCCGTGTAAACTATTAATACAAGGCGGCTTTTTGTCGCTGGGCACCCAGCTCGCGCCCCCGCCCCTGCTCGCGCCCCCGCCCCCGTCCGCCGCCCGCGCCCTCCGGCGCCGCCGCCGCCCTTTGTCAGGCGCGCGCGGCCGGGCGTCGAACCGCCGCCGTGGCGTCGCTGTGCTTTATGACCTCTTGCGGGGGACGCGCCACGGGAAAGCCACATATGCGCATCTCCACGCGGTTAAGCAAGTGAACCACTGGGTGTGGGGTAGTCCCAGGAGAGCGAATGAGAGAGGAGCATTCAACGCCCTTCAGCGCTCGCGCTTTTTTGTAATGTAATATGATGGTGTAATAATGGTAAAAGGGTAATAATATAAACCGTTGGGAGGATTATATTATTGGTTTGTAATGGTTTCGGTGTTAGAAATGTCATCTCTTTTTTCATCTTACTGGTTGTATTTAAGTGCCTTTCCGACGGACAGAGAATAAATGTCCAAAAAACTGCCTCGATATTGTAAAAAAATCAGAAATCCCCTCCTTACGCTAGAATTTTTCAAACATATGAAAGAAAACAGGGATAAAATGGCTATGAAACTTCTGTACGTTGTGTAGATACAACGAAGCCAAAATTAGTACCATGTAGATATGGTCTTTATTATAAAGAAAGGTTCTGAATCTAGAGAGATGCACTTTTTCTAACAGTTTTATGCTGGTACGTAATTTATTGTATTTTCACAAAAATCACCCTTATTCTCTCAAAAATACGTTTAACCACCACTCATTTTAGATAGACTTTCTACAATCAATAGTGAAGAGAAACGAGCAGGATGGCTGATATCGCCCAGAAATATTCCAAGGCGCGCAGACGCATCCAGAACGTTACCCGGCGCACGATGCGAGTTGGTGAAACCAGTCTCCCGGCGAATGCCACGCGTCCGCCCAGCGAATGTTAACATAAGTCAAGGGAGGGCGCCTCATTCGTCAGCCAGGCGCAAACGCTTCGCGGCTCGGATCGGCGCCGGCCGTTCGAAATGTGTACTTTTTAGTCCGTGTGTGCGGCGTACGGCTTCTTGCAATCCCTAATCGCAATGTCTCTCAAACCATGTTCACTTTACGTAAAGCTTCAATATATGCAGCGGCACCCCAATTGAGTAGAATTAAGGAAATTATAATTAATAAATTGAAGTGAGAGCTAGGGGAAATGGGTGCATCATAAAAAAAACATTCATTGAATCCGCTTTGTCACCCGTAAAGGTCGCGTGCGTGCCCGGCATAAAGTTGAGCGAATTTTGAATACTGTGCGGACAAAAATATATTCCTTCAATAAAATGACATTTTTACACTGATGTGTTCCAGGATATTTTCGTTTAACCTACATTAATTGAAGTCGATTAACTTCTGAATGAGAATCCAAGCTGCTTTGGGCGAGGAGAAAAATGCAGTTTCTAACATTAACAATTCTGAAAAATATGAATCCACAAATTGAATTTAAAATTGCACTTCGCTCAAAATATAGACGGCTCACCATCTACACAATTATGAACCACGAAGTCTGAAAAAAATGGAATAGTACTTGAAGAGCTCACTAACATTCTTACTATTATGCGAGTGTGAATCATGTAAAGTCTTTGAAACCACCGCCCGGCAGCGGGGGCGGCGCCACGCGCCGTGTCTGCAGCTGCGAAGGAATACCCGCGCGACGCGACGTCTCGGCGCGTAATGGGCGACATGGACAGAGCCGGTTCCATAATTGATTAACGACTCCGTTAATGTGCAACGGCGCCTCAAGTCTTTCCTTAGTATTCTCCGCGATTCCCATTGGCGATGACAAAAGAGCTGCGAAAATCGCCACCGTTTGAGTTTGGACCGGAGGAAAGTTGTCTCGAGTTGGTTTTGGTTGAGAACAGGCGAAACGAATTTTCGTTGAGGGCCAGCAAGTAAATTTGTTACTTGGAACTTCACAAACTCACGAAACAAAAGAGTATTGAATTCATTCTCATATGGCATTAGTGTCTGAACGTGAAGAGTGTAATTAAATGTACAAAATCAGATGTATGTCCTTTGAGAATATAATGGTGTATTTTTGCCAACGAATTTTGGGTACAAAAACTATTGAAATCGCTGCTATTTTTATATTTAATTGTTGACGGTGTAGTAAAAAGAAATATTGCAATTATCCTGTGAAGAATGAATAGAAGGTAAGTCATTCTAATTTAGTGTAACGGTGATTTCTGGTGCAATTTGTCCTCGTCGCAGAACCCACAACGATTCGTTTGGTGTCGAGCCTCTGATACCATGTTGATTCGGGGTTCTGAATCATGTTTTGAGTCTCGCGATTACATTTAAAATAAAGCATTATTTATTTCGTGTCCATTTCGGTGAGTAGATTAACCCCCCATCGAGAACCAAGCCAGAGCTTTTTCGTATAATGTGCAAAGTAATTTATTTATATATATTAGCTGATCACCATATTAATTTATTGCAGCAATAGAGGTCATCGTTTAGAACCGAAAATGAAAAGTTGTGGATCTCTTCAATTAATTACCCATCAACAATATTTTAGGAATTTTAGGGAATTTTTAACACCACACCATGCGTTATCTGTTCTCCCTCGCTTTTAACGAATATTGATATTCTATTCTCTCAACATTTTGCTTGATTTACGCTACTTTGCTCCATCTGCACCAACTTTTTGTTTTGTGTGCAATAAAACAGACGCACGATACAATCGTACACGAGAAAAACTAAATTGATATTCGTTAGTTTCCTAGTGTGAAATTTGAATATATATATTCATCAGATTAATTCCTTCGTGAAATGTGATGAATGAGAAACGAAGCGTGGAATCGACACAAAGACTATCCCGTGTCTGCCTCCCACCCAGTCCATTGTGCCGGCGTAATCTCCACCGCCGCGTCCTCCCGGCCGCAAAGGCGCCTGGAGCTAAACGATCAAGCCGGCGCATTGTCACGGCCACCAAGACAGATAATTGCGGTTCGGCGAGGGCATTTGGGGAGGCCGCGGAGCGAGTCCCGGTAGTGACAGACGACCCCGCCCGCGGCGCGGGCGCGGACCCCGCGTCTACATGAACTCCCCCTCCCCCCACCCCGCCCCCGCCCCCGTCGCCGTCTCACCACACGCGGCCTCCAGGTCGCTCGAACGAGTTTTATGGTGACCAATGGGTGAGCTTTAGGCGGTCGGAGGAGCGGCGCGGCGTCGCGGGCGGCGGGATGGATGCGGCAGATGGAAAAAAAAATTACGTGGAAACAAAAAACGATGCGATAACCCGCGAGGAGAAGGGAGGCGTTGCGATGGAACCTGTTCTTAATATACCCGTCTGTCCGTCGGGCCGTCCGGCCGTCCGGCGGAGCGCAGCGCTCCAGGCGATGCGGCGCAGCCGACTGGGAGGCTGCGCGTGCAGTCGCGCGCAGCCGCCCCTGGACGGGGGCTTGAGATTGCAGCCGCGCACAGAACATCGGCTAGTGACTTATACGATCGCGGGAGCGCTTCAGTGGAGTCACCCAAGGGCTCTTTTTTGAACTTTTTTTTCATATTCAGATTGGTCTTTATTGATTTGTTTATTTAATGTAGATTTTCTTCAATTAAATAAGTATATTATTCATTTTAATACGTATTGTCTAGTGTGGATAATTGTAAAGTCCATCATATTTTGAGGTATTATTTCACTACAAGATGATTGAAGAAATATGATCAAATCCCCGGACCCAGATCACCTTGTAGAGTGCTGTAATGTGCAGGAGGGCGAGGGGTGGCGGCGTGTCGGGAGGCGCGGTGTGCCAGGCTGCGCTTAAGCGCCGCCCAGATAGTCGTCTGCCCCGTCGCCGACAAAGCGCCGCCGCGCCGCGCCGCGTCGCGCCGCGTCGCGCCGCGTCGCGCCGGCCCAGCGCCGCTGACGCATCGCGCCAGCACTCAGCACCCGCCACCGCCAAACCGCCCACAACGCGATCCTGACCGCCTGGCGCGAGCGAAGAGCGCGGCGTGCTCTTCAAGGGGTTGGAAATATACAAATGTATATCAGTCGAAATTAAGAATATAATAGTAATAATAATAATAATAATAATAATAATAATAATAGAAATAATAATAGCAAAAACAGTAACAATAACAATAATAACAACAACAACAACAACAATCGTTTGACTGCCTGAGTTTATAACTGGAAGATGAGAGAAAGAACAAAAAACCTACTCCCACCACCACAACTCTGTCT
Source organism: Gryllus longicercus (assembly GCA_038098605.1). NCBI lineage: Eukaryota > Metazoa > Arthropoda > Insecta > Orthoptera > Gryllidae > Gryllus > Gryllus longicercus. The sequence goes on from JAZDUA010000016.1 coordinate 3,990,427, forward strand.
TCCTCTCTCATCTCATGAAGCGCTCCTGGATCGTTCCGTCCGTGCAGCCGCCCCACCCAGCCACGCTCTGTCGCTCTCAGGCTCCGCCCCGACACCTCGTAGAGTCCCTCGCGACCGCACCTCATTCGCGTTTCTCTTTACGGCGCCGGTTTTCACGCCCGTCCTGATCAGACATGCGGTGCCGAAATCATTCCCTATTCTCTCAGAGGCGCTCCTCATCGATTGCGGCCCTCGAGCTCCGTGGCTGGCCCGGAGGCGCCGCGCTTCTCCAAATATCGATCGATCGATGGGTCGAGTCGCGAGGCGACCGCCGCGCCCGGAGTCCACCTCGGCGCTGCTAATTATAACTGGAGGCGGCGGCGGCGGCGGCGGTGCAGGCGAACTAAGAGTTAATGGCTTAATTGCTTATGGTCTCCCGTACCTGTTGCTCGGGGCGCGAGGGCCGTGCGGCCGTAAGCCTAATATAACTTACTTTTACTTTCAGATTTGCGCGCTGGATGCGCGCTTGTGCGGGTGGGCGGGGTGGGGAGACCAGGTTTGTGGGCGGCGCTTGGTAATCGCCTCCCCTCCACATTCTCCCACTACTTCTTCTTGCAAGTTTCCTTAGTAGAGAGTGCAGTGATTTCAGTTCAGTTTTAAAAAAGATTCTATGATCATTTCGTTAAAGAGGTGAGAAAAAATTATAGCAAAAGCAACTTAGATGGTCATTCACCGCAATCTTCAGTTATGAAAGAGCAACAACGATAGAAAATGTTTAAAATATAATTTTACCATAACGTATGTTAAATAATGAAAACCTCACAATTATAATGAACCTGGTAGTGCTTCAATAGCGCACTATTTTCCCTCATTATTAGTAAGCTTTGCAATTTTCAAAAATGTAGAGAGTTCAACGAAAATCGGCGGAGTGCCATTTTTGCTCTGTCTATTAAAATAATACATTAATCTCAAAATCAATTTCTCTACTATCATGTACGTTGCATTCCAACATTTTTTTTATTTTCTCGATTATATTAACGAGGCTCTTGCAAGACATCTGAGAACAAATATAATTTTACAAATTTATACATGATTTCAAAGCAGGTTACATACACTTTAAGTATGTATTTATGGATATGTTTGACTTCACACAAGACTGAAGGTAAATTAGAACTTTTTTAATGTTATATGTTTAATGTTCTATGTAGTTCTATCTACTGTATATACGTATTGTTCAGAATTAATAAAAAACAAAGCATTAATTATACCTATCAGTAAAACCAACCACTTAATAAAAACGAATGCTGCTTGGCAGAAGTTCGCATTTCCTGAGGCTCGGTTCTCCGCGTTCCAGTCGCCGTGCACTACGGCTGTCGGCCGCCGCCCGCGGGCGGTAGCAGCCCGTGCGTCGCCGCCGGGCGGGCGGGCGGGCGGGGCGCACGCCGACGCCGGGCGATTGCTCGCAAGATCCTCGCACGCCGCCGCCGCCGCCGCCGCCCGACCCAAAACCCACGCGCGCCGGCGTTTATCAAAACACGTTTACGGCATGCCAATATAACGATAATACCAACAGGGCATTACATCAGTGCCCAGAAAGCCACAGACTCCCTCCTCCCCCTCTCTCCGCCCCCGCCGCCGCACAATTCGTAACGGTGCAATAAATTCCGGACGCGCACACGAGCACGCGGCCATTTCGCTCGTCCGCACTCCCGGTCTCCACTTGGCGTACAACCCCACCCACTCGCCCCCGCCCCGCCCCCGCCCCGCCCCCGCCCCGGATCGAACCGGCGAACTTGCGCGCGGGGTGGGTGGGCGAGCAATTTACAAGGGGTTGAATGTCCCCGGTGGGAGGAGTCGAGAGGACAGTCGCCTACAAGAAATGGTGAATGGCTTATGTACATAGATTTGCTTGAACTGATTCTTTATGGGTTTATGGAGTTCCAAGCTTGAGTTTCAATGGAACCGTAGTGTATTTTGCGAAATTAATGTATTTCATTGAATGCTTCCTCCCAGAAAAATTCTTTTGTGTAAGACACTTTTTAAAGTCTTAGGAATAATCTTATTTTAAATAAGAACGCCAGTCTTCTTCGTGATGTGATTTCATGACAAGGTAGATGCAAACTGTTTTGTACAGCAAAGAAAAGTAGTATAACTTTTCACAAAATTCAAGAGAAAATTTGCTCTTTCGAGTCCAAGAAGAAAATTTGCTCTCTTGGCTCCTTGAAGAAAATTTACTGTATCGACTCCTTGGACAAAATTTGCAGCTTCGACTCTTTGGACCAAGTTTGCTGCCTCAACTCCATAAACAAAATTTGCAGTCTCGATTCCTTGAAAAAACATTTGCTGCCACGACTCCTTGATCAAAATTTGCTGCCTCGTCTCCTTGGACAAAATTTGATGTCTTGCTTACTTAAAGTAAACTCGTTCCCCCGACTCCTTGAAATTCATTAAAGACCTTGCTCGAAGTCATCCATCACGACGCGTCGTATTTTTCATGCCCTACTCTCAGCGCACCGCGATATGAAAGCCGCAAGCAGGTACGCGTCTGCCTGGGCTGGTGCGGTACGGCGTCCGAACGCGCGTCGCGTTGCTCAATTGAGTCACGTCGTGAGTCACGCGCCCCTCCCCCGCCCCCGCCCCTGCCGCCCGCCCGGAGGAGCGCTCTTCGCACCCCTCACGCCGCTTCCCGTCACGTTTGCCATGTTCGCACCGAGCGAGCGAGCCGCTGGCCGGCCGGCCGGCCGACGAATCTCACGCGATCGGCGCGCCCAGCTTTTGAAACGGACGCCTCCTCCGCCGCCGAAGCGAAGTGTGCGTTTCCTACTGCTTAGAAGCTTTCTTTTCCTCTTTGTTCTTGTTTTTATCATTTTTTAGTGTTATTCTTGCCAATGGCACCATAATAATAGGACTCACTGACGGACACTTTCAACTCTAATGAAATTGAATAATATATCTCTAGAATATGATATTATTTTTCTATACTGATTTCAAATTACGCATATTAAATTATTTTCTTACAAAGCTGTCGTAAACACACACCAAACTGACATAAACTGCCGAAAAGGCTAGAAGGAATATTTTTACAAATGCATTCTACAAAACCGAATAATTGTTAAAAATATATTGTGTGATTGTGTTTGAGTATTGGGAATTATTTTATGATATTTTATTTGCACCATTTATTTATTCTTATCCATTTATAAATAATGTACTTCATTCTGCAAAGTAATTGATGAACTCAGGCCAAACAGACATCGTACAATGAAGACAGTTTTTAATCACTGCTTCAAGCGTTTTTTTTTTTAAATTTTGAATATATAAAAAAATATACAAATGTTGAATTCACGGCTAATTAATTCGCGCCATAGGATGAATGTGATCATGGTGACCTTTATTAGAAACTGTTTTCCCGTACTACAAAATTAATGTGGACGTTTTTACAGCCTACAATATTTTACTCGAATTTCAAATCAAAACTAAAAAGAATTTACGAGCATTCCTTTGATTGTCTAGAACTCTACGTCAAATAGTTTATTTTTTGACTGTCCGGTCGGGCGAAACTTTGCAGTGTGAGAGCTGCGGCCGACAACGACGCCCATTACGGCGAGTCGATTTGTGCCTGAAGACCTGACGCGCTCTGGCCGTTGTAGATCAACGGGTATCCCTTCGCACACGGAAATAAAAGGGCTTCTTCCTCTCGGTTTACCAGTGTGCCCTCCAGAACTGGTCCTCGACATCCTGCTCCACTCAATAGCCACTATGTGTTACTTCTTTTCTGGGAATAAACGGATTTAAATTGTCTCGTTTCTTGTGTTGTTCTCTAGTATTAAAATGTTTATTTAAACCGTTGACAAGGAGATGCGTCATAAGCAAAATTAACATTAATTTCAAGTCACAACAACTGGTTTTCTAACTGTCGAGTTTGTGTTCATTGCCTCAAAGATCTGCTATCTTATTTGTGCAGTGTTGTATTTTTAATGTAAATACCTTTGAAAACTCTTAATTTTTGAAGAAAATTAGAGGGAATGTGGAATCTTTCCTTATCCGCTTCTAGAAGAAATTCAAACTATGTAAACTGTATAGTAAAGATAATTACTACATAATATAACTTCTAAATAAGCTTTTCTATAACACTGGTAATTGAATATACTGTATGATACAGGTAACATGGTATTTTGTAGATTATCGTCCAGAATGTCTAAAATTGACGGTGAGCCACTCGCTGAATCATTACAGTGACGAGAACAGCCTATCATTTATCGCTTCTCCTCCATCTTGATATTGACTTAGCGCATCCCGGATGTGGAACGAAGAGGTTTGTTATCAGGGATCGCGAAAAGGATACGTTGGAAATCAAGCCGTCATCGTGTAAAGACCTCCGGCGCACACAAAGGACAATGGGAAATCCAGAGCATTAGAGCGAGCTCTAGGCTCTCAGGAATTAGTCGGAGAGGCGTCTTAATGACAAAGGCCTTGGTCATTGACGTTCTCGCTGGGGTTTGTTAATTCTTGTGTTCTCATCGCTTATACAAGGCGTTTAATCTGAGAATTGAGAGCTCGTTTAATGCGACAAGTACCGTTCGATGATTCTTCAAATTGCTCGTATTAACAGTTCTTGAGCCATGAGAACTGGAGCTGATCATGCAGTCGTTGTAGTTTCTCATGAAATTAGGCCTTAACTAGCTGGTCATTAGTAGTACAAAGTGATAAATGATGAGTCTGGTGGAGTGTGAACTGCCGCGCACAAGTATTCATATTTGTTTTGTTCTTTGGAAGCGTGTTGCTTTTGTGTTTCAAGATGCACACGTATTTTTGTTTCAGATAATAAATCATACAAAAAGTGTTTGCCTTCTTCTTATACAATACGCAATCCTTCGATTTATCCTAATTCTGATTTTCGAACGAAAAAATGTTCAAGAATCTTTCTTCTATAGACAAACGCTATTAAACCATTTTTCGCATTGGACATTGAGAGATGGGTTCAAATTATCTAAGAAAGAGTTTTTTGACCAATGGACCGCAAAAAGGATATCCTGAACATTCTCTCTGATTTTTATATTTATTGATATCTTCGCTGACGAAATCAATGTTTTTTTTAAATTAAAAAGTCCGAAAGGAATTTGTAAAATGATTTAAAAGTCGATATTCTAAATTCTATGAGGCTTTTTAGACGCATTTATAGTAAGAAATTATTTCAAAACCTGATTTTTTTCCCTTCCTTCATCATTTTAATGCATTATGAAATGTTTAACATACTGCAATTTAATTGTTAACGATTCTGAATCTAATGCTTTGTTTTCCAAACCTTTAGATCCTTTGACCTTTCTCTGTTTAATGCCACAAACTCCGCGGTTGATTGTTGCAAGTATTTCATTGTTGCCCCAATCTTGCCTTTGCAATGCGAGGTGGTGCGGTGGCTGCGCGATGTGCCCGTTGGCCCGCTTCGGTGCTGGCGACGCGTGGCTCGGCTCGGCTCAGCTCAGCTCGCCTCGCCACAGCGCGCCACGCGGCCACGCGCGTGCCTTTGTGTGGCGAGCACCCGGCTGTCGGCGGCGCGCGCACCCACCTCCGCGGCCCCCCTCCTTGCCCCGTTCCCCTCGGCCCACCCCCACCCGTGCCGCCGACGCTGCCGCGCCCCGCCCCGCCCCTCCCCTCCGCGCCGCCCGCGCGCTCTCCGCCGGCACCGCCTCCGTCTATAAGAATAAAACGTGTCCCGATGTTATCTGGCGAGACGCTGACTGGAGGAGCAAGTCTGCTGCCACACCGCCCGGTTTCCTCCAGTTTTTGATATGCAGTTACCCGGCCGCGCTAGTACCGGTGGTAGTGGCTAGGGGCGTGGCGATCGCGCGCGCGCGGCCGCGTGGTGGGGGTCGGAGGCGGGGCTTGTCTCGCGAGAGAGCCGCCTACCGGGCGTCCACCGAACCAACTGATAGGACGGCCACAAAAATCGTACCTACTCCGTTCCCTCCTTTCATTTTTTATCCTCCGCGGTTTGTAACGCGTCGAGCCTCCTTTTTTTGTGTGTTTGTTTTGTGTGCATTCTGATTATTCCTCCTCCGTGTTTTTAAATACTTTATTTTCCGCTCAAAATGTGTTGTTTTTATTAGATATGTCAAAAAGCTAGGAGTCTTTTTACCTAATGTTTTATATGTAAGTGTTCCGCGTGAGTTATAGGCTTTACGCGAATAATTATTGCCGGTCTCCGCCCAGGAGAGTCCGATGCTCTGATGTTCGCGGCTCGCAAGGCGCGAGCGGCTGGTCTGATGCGTTCTGCCTTGCGCACCGCCACCGCCTCTTGATATTTTTTTATTTTTATTTTAAATAAAAAGAGGGACCACTACCACAAAGAGAAAGGGAGACTGAATAGACACGCCTGACAAGTGGAAGGGATGATTTTTTCGTATTTATTTTAATTGTTAGAAGGGCTGTGTGCAGGAACTGTCTTACCCATTTGACATGGAGGATAATTACGCGCAAAAGATAAAAACGTGTGCTCGCCCGCACGGGTTTCTACTAATTGAGACTGACGTTCGTAAAGAACGCGGAGGAAGGGCGGCAAGGGCTGAGGGCTCCTGCTGGAGGCGGCGCGGCGCCGTGAGGTCCGGGGAACAATCCGATTAAAATGTTAATTAACCCTACGATTTGCATTGTTCTCTGCGGTTCCAACACTGCCTTCGGAACGCGGGTGCACTAGTCCTGGATGCACGACACCGCTGATTGTCCGCTTCCTTTGTCCTCGTGATTGTTCATGTTATTAGTTTTCTTATAGTATGGTGCCCACCCATGTAGATTCAGGTAAATCATTTTTATTTACGGTTTGAGAATTGAGTGTGACCCAAAAATTAATAATTTCGTTAAGAAACTATCATAAATAGGAATAAATAAGATGTTTGAAAAGTAAATTCGATTTAATATTTAGTTTTTGTGAGTGTTCTAGTGTACCATTCAATTCAGAAAAGTGCCTCCTAACTGGACATACGGACGTATATTTTTTGTTAAATATTTGTTTAACTCTAAACATATTACATTCTACCAATGGAAAAGTAATATTATTTTATCAGTTCGTGAAGGAGACAAAACCAGTTAAGCCGGCATTTGTCTATAAGCACAAGGTCGCTACGATCGTTTCTAGTCAAAGATAATTATGACTATTCGTAAAATGAAATTTATTTTACCATTGGACACCAATTTAAACAACAAAGTAGACCCTATAAGAAAAATAATGATGGGAAAAATCACGAGGACAAAGGGGACGAAGACATTGGTTCCAAGCTTCCAGAAATTTTGGAAATTTGGCAAAGGCGGTGCTGGAACCGCCGAGAACATATTTACTCCTTAAATCAAAGCAGTAGATGTGTTTCGTACATATTTGGAATTCTGCACGCCTCTCTTTGATGGGCTTCGAACATCTATCTGATGGTGTAGATGTGAGGACGGGCCCCTCTTGAATGGCTGTCGCCTGCACATTGTGATTCATCGCGCGCTTTCTGGAGTCTCATTGGTCCTCGCGGGTCGCGCCCCACTTGCCAACATCTCATCTGTTACATCTCCGCCGCCAGCCACACTATGAACCACGCGCTCCCTCCATTGCCATCAGCAGTGATTTCTCAAAATGTTTTATATTATTGTAACTACACAGTTTAATATTGCATCCTTTGTCTTTAAAACTCGAAGCTGCTTTTTTGAGACTGACACTCGCGTTCAGCGTTCTATCGTAATATGCACGAATAGAATGAAGGTAATGAATTGTAAAATGAACTTAATGCAACATGAAAATGTAAACAACGTATTCAATTTTTCAAAATACTTAATATTGAAAATAATCACATTTATTTATTAAAATGTCTTCTGTATTTCAAACAGTCTATAAAGGTCCAATTTTCTACGAGGACAAGGTTTCAATTTATCTTCACAATTTCGATTAATTTTAAAATTGTGTGTGTGTGTGTATTGTTTTACAGTGACATTATGAACACCACCTAATTGTGAATATACTTTCCTCTTACGTTGATAAACAGTTGAATTACTTTTTGTAGATTAGCTATATCAATTTCTAATGACTTTGATGCACCTCCGAACATCGCAGCGCCAACTCCCGAGAGTACCCCGTTGACTGTGCCCTAACAGGGCTGCCACAAGAAAAAGTGTAGCTTGCTCGTGGCATGTTTTCTTCGCCCAAAGCCCCTCCGCCGTGAGGACGACCGCCGCGGAGGCGCCAGGCAGCGTCTGGCGGCGTCGGCGGCGTCGGCGTCGCGTCCGCGTGGCTAACGAGAGGCATCGTTCGTCGCGGCCGTGACCCGGAGGTCTCCTCGTCGGGGCTGGGGCTGGGGCTGGGGCTGGACGCGCCGGGTGACCCAGGTCATGAGGCGCGTGGCGCGCGCGTGGGCAACACGACCACGCGGCCGCTGCTGCTGCTGCTGCTGCTGCTGGCATGCTGCTTGGCACTGGCACGGGAAGTGCTTGCAGTGGAAACTTTGCTTTTAGAAAAACTGAATTGAATAGAATTGAAAGAATTGAATTACAATGCAATACCGTAATCTGTGTTTTAAATATCAGTTTTAAAATGGAAAAAAATTAAGAATAATTATCCGCATTAAAATATGTAAATATGTTTAATTCCGAGATTAGAGGGATGTCTCCACACCTATAGATATACCCTGTTTGATACAACGCAATTTATTGAAAAACGTTAGTGAATATAAAAAATAATAAAATATTAAGCAGTGAAATATTATAAACACAACGGTATATCATAATTTACTTTATTGGTTAAAAAGGATTGTTTTATGTAATAGCTTCGAATTAAGATAATAATTCATCGACCCTTCTCCTCCTCCTTCATGACCATTACTTCTAATAGTGGAAATTGGTAGCACACCAAATGTCACGCGCAGAAAACCAAGGAAAAATTCATTAGCTTCCATTAAACAGTGATTTAGAGAGTAAATATTTCTCAGAACCCTGAAGGAAAGGAAGGAGGACGAACTAGGGCACCGTGAAATACAGAATCGAAGGTGAAATGGCGCAAAGGGTACGTTGAATAATGACAAAGAAATGTGACTGAGCCTTCTTATTGATTTCTACATAATGTTCGAGTTATGTAATTGAGTTATGTTGGGGCGGAAAGAATTTTAGACTTTTTTTTCTTCCGCAGTTTCGTGTTTAACTCTTTCTTCGTGGAAGTTCAATACGTTTACAAAGAAAAGAGACTTTCGTTTCTTCTTTTGTCGTTCTTGGAATAAAAACTTCTCTTACCGAGGCTTCATTTAGAATACGTTAATGCGTCATCTTTGAATCTCGCACAAAAGAAGTTATTTTAAAGCTTGAGATATGAGAATAAGAATAATGTGTTTCACTACAAATGAATGCAAACCACACTGAGAATGACCGCCACCCGCTCGAAAAGGGGTTTAACAAATTTAAGAATAGATACCTTTACGTCTGCCTCAGGAATAGCATTAGAGGTATCATTCTATCCACCAACTACTGCATGAGATCTTTGCGTTAATATGCTTGTTTCTTCAGCTTTAGCAAGTGTTGTTACATCGCCATTTTCTCTACCATTCTGAATATTTTAAAGCTAAAAAAATAAAAAAATAAATAATAAGGCTCTTTAGTTAAAACGGTGCTATGCAAAGAAAATGCAATCTGTGTAGCAAACCTAGAGCAATAGACTCGCATGGCGGTCGTGTTGACCTTCCGACAGAGAGCTAAGCGATGAAAAAATCTCTGCCGACGACGCTTGTGTGGCGGGCGTAATGAAATCTCTCCTCCCAACTCTTCGATTTTTCTCCGCCCGCCAACGACTTGGCGAGTTGGTGGTCGCTTGCGGCAACAATTAGGGCTACGCGACGGTCAGCCGGTGCAATGCGATTGGGCCTTTCGCGTAGGTGCAATCGAGCTTGATGGGCATCACCCGTCACAGATACCGAACGCGTGGCGACATTACGTTGAACAACAGAGGCGAATCTGCTCGGCGGCAACGGAAGGTTCTGCACGGGGTACGCGCTGTCAATCAAAATGCGCGCACGCGCGGTGGAGGTTGAGCTATAATAATAGCCCGGTCGTTGGGAGGGCCGGGCCCATTGGCAGCGGGCGCGAGTGTACATCGCGGGAGGGAGGGAGGGAGGCGGAGAGCGTGGGTGACGTTCTTGACGAAACACTTAACTCGCATGCCAGGGATGCCCCGCCCGGCGCCTTGGCTCCCCGCGAGGCCTTGTCGCCCTCGGCCGCAAGGTGCAGCGCCGTACCTCCACTCGCCACCCCACCCCACCCCACCCCACCCCACGCCTCGCTTCGTCCCCCTTGCCTCCCGTCGCCCTTTTCGCAGCCGCACACTCGGTCGAAATGACCCCCAGAAGCATGGAAAGCGTGTGTTCTTCTCTTTGAAAGTCAATATTTAACCAACTTGGTTGACTTGAAAGTTTGTTAATGAGATAGAATTAAAAAGTACAACTTAATGCACCGTTCACAAGGAAGTGTAAGTGGTAATTTTTTTCTAGGCTCTATGGTAAATTTTATATCATTATGAAATAATTTCAAGTCAAGTTAATTGCCGTAGGAATTTCACGAAATGACGTATTCAATTTGGACTAACAGATGTCGACAAAAATATGATACGAATGTCGGTGATTTCATTTTTTTAATGTTTATGTTTACAGAAAGCTCGGCTTTCTTTGGTAATTATATTTTTTTTATTTACACATAAAACGTAAATGTAATGAAGGTTTTCGATCCTTTGTGTGCACTTTCGTGAAGATAACTTTTGAGTTCTCTTTTTATGATGAAATTATAAATAACATTAGCATTCTCTGAGCAGCAGATCGCTGCAGTTAAAACTGGCTTTGCATTTGTAAAAGCACTTACGACAGCCAATAACACATGAACAAAAAACAAACATTATTGTTCTTAAACTTTCTCTACGTTTTTTGTGCTGTAAGTGTTTTTTCGTCAATTTAAAAAAAAAGTTGTTTTGTTTTCATTTTTATAATTCTCTACGTGCCCACTTCAACTCATTTGGAACCCGTATACCCGGCGGCCTTGCATCATGCCCTCCCGCCTTGTCTCCCTGCGCTAGTTTCATGCTGTGCCCGCTTGACGGAAATGTCGTCGCCTGTCGACTGTTAATCTGAAAGTTCTGACGAGAGATGGCGTGTCGCATGAGTGCTGACTTGCAGGTTCTATTGGGAAAGCGAGTCATTACGATGGCCATTTCTCCGTATAATGATTTGAACTGCAGTCCGAGCATTATTTCTCACGTACTCTCCATACCATTGGTCTTATTTTCTGAGAAAAATAATTCTGCTTGTGATAGTTCTTACCAAGAAAAGTCAACTAATATTACTGAAGGTGGCACGAGACGACGCCAAGGAGGCTGTTACAATTTTCGGTCCCCTCTCTAAATCCACGCTTGAATATTACGAATACTATTTATGTTTGAAATAGTACTATAGGAGATAGGAATGTAATGTACGAAAGTAACTTAATGTATTATAATGTGACCCAATCAAAAGAATCAACTTGCATTTTGGCGATAAAGAAATTTAGAACACAAATCTTCCAAAAGTACAACCGAAATACCACAAAAAGTTCGTCGTTTAGGTTGTTTTCTTGAGCATTCTAAATCCGCGTTGCGCCGGGAAACAGCAAATGCCGATGTAACAGCACATTGAAGACACGGAATCTCGATAATAGTGACCACAACGTGACAAGGCTTCGTTCGGCGTGAGTCGAAGCTTCTGGCTGAGGTCGGTGACCACCGCCGAAGTGGAAAATCCTTGCCAAGAGACAGGCGGAAGCCATTGCGATTGCGGATTCTTGTGAATCCTGCTATTGTGTGGGTTCGTCCGCTGCTACATACATTTTTTTAAGCACTGAATACCATGTGTTGAAATATGTATTGAATAATGGTCATTATTTTTCTCTTTCTAATTCCTTCATCAAAACTGTTCTAATTTACAACATTTAAGCCTCGAAAATTGCCTGGTCATAGTAGAAAAGAATATTGTCATAAAGCGAAACGAAATGACGTGTTAATGTTGTTTCTTGTCTAATTCTCATTATCGTATCATATGAAATAGTATGTCTGAAAAAATTCTTTAACTTAAATTTGAGAAAACGTTTCTTCATGGCTTTTGTTTTGCATCGACCCAAATGAATAACATGAGTTTTGAGAAACTCTGATTTCACGTGTCAGCGACGTTAACCGCCCCGGATAAGTCCGATTCTCGCGACTGTGAGCTGCGGGCTCCGAGCTTCGGGCCTTTGACTTCAAATCCGCTCTCGCAGCCAGGGCGTAATGCTGACCGCGTGTTGGGCGGCAGCTAGAGGAGTCGTGTGCCGTGCTTTCACGATTGCCTGGGCCTGCATGCAATTAGGAGCGGAATGCTCCAACCTTTACAACCGCACAATTTGTGTCACTGTGCGCCGTAAAAGAGAGCGCGGTAGAAATAGGCACTAAGGAAGACTCAATGCGGTTTTGTCGAGAGCTAGGGATTTTCACATCCGACTACTTTCTATGTAATTTACTTAGAATATCATTTGAGAAAATGCTGAGAATATATATTTTGGAATACCTGATGACGTGATATAATTAACCATTTGAATCTATTGGTCAGTTTGTGCACAAATATATTTACTTCGACTAAACTGTCAAATGCAATTATACATTGAAAATAAAATGTAAACACTAAAAATAATTTTAAATACTTGTAAAATAGCTATTATTCCCTGTTGTTCACATTAGTTTGTTCCATAGATATAGTACATCAAGAAATCATGTCAAATATTATTAACAAAAATAATATCAGCTTGCAAGAGTACACTGATGAGAAACAGAAGCGTTTTATCTCTTTATTCAGAGAGCAACACTTTGGGTTTTTCGAAATCTAAGTGTCTGTCTTAGAACGGAATCTCACATGTGATGCGCGCGACTCGCACTGGCCGACCCGATGGAAATTCCTGCGGCGGCGGCGGCGGTTCTCTCAAACGCCGCGTTGTCGCCCGCGCCTGCGATCGAGATGGCGCCGATACCGCAGCGCCCCACGCGGATCCGGGAAGCGTCCCGCGCTGCCCAGCCCGGCGGGGAATCCCCTTATTTGGCCGCCGCCGGGCATCGCGTCCGGCGATCGCGGGCGCGCGCGCTCGCGTTCCGCGAACGCCCTGGGCTGACGTCAGCCGCTGACTGCCGGAGCGGACGTGCCTCTCGGTGCGCCGCGTGTCGGCACGCGCGTGCTGGGGCGGAGGCGCTCGGCCGCCCTGTCGTCGCCCCGACCCGCGGCGGCAGTGGCGCTGGCCGCCCGCGCGCGCGTTTAATGAGGTGTGCCCACCGCGGTGGGTTGGGCGGGCACGTACGATCTGTAACGAGAGCGGCCGATCCGTGCGGGATGTCGCGCTTCTCCTGCGACACGAACGAGACGAGTGTGAGTAACTCAGTGATTTACCGTTTCTTCTACATTTTACCACCTTTTAATTTTTATATGAGAAATACTCAAATAAATATTTCGATGAGTGGTTTTCGTAATAACATTTGAAATATTATGTATCACTAAAATTTCCCAAAGAAATAATTACAATCGTATTCGTTTCGTGAAAAGGACAATGGATGGTTCTTTCACTGCAGTAACGCGTCATCGTTTTTATTTGAACGTTTTTTCTTCAACTAAATGAGTATCTTGTTTTTATCGTTTTCATTCGAGAGAATGTCTGACTGATAATGTTTGAAACTGAATTCAGTATTTTTTCGTGAGCGATAATGTATGTTTCACTGTAATTCTGGCTTCCCTTGGTGGCTTCAACCGACGAGCTGTGTTTTTGTCGGTGGCTGTCGTCTGCGAGCGGCAGTCCTGTGCGTGGGAGCGGATCCCCTTGCCTCTGATTACTCCGAATGAGACGCTACATCTGTTTACTAACGTCGCTCGTCCCGGAACATGTCCCTTCATGCCTCTCGTCCGCCTAGACATGTGTTCTGTCACGCCCGTAACTGTAATGGCTTGCTCTGAACTACACTTGCGCTAGCGTTGAATTACTAGCCAGGATCATGGTCGTAAATGAATGTGTAATGAATTCTAGGCTGCCTACGAGACTTTCTGGAATTCAACACTTGCAAATAAGGTACTACTGTGAGTCAAGTGAGTTATAGATCTGTACATTTAGTGTCCATGACAACAAAGCGATTACAAATATAATATTAGCATGGCGTACCAATGTTTTTTGTTGAATAAACGTGTTGTTCACGGCGTATTTATTCACCTGAGATTTGTGTTCATTCTCGCAACACAAAGAGCCACTTTCGAGTATTGGATAATGCGCGCTATCAAAAGAAAAATAGGTGTACGTGAGCTGCAGGTGTTTTTATGCGCGTTAACTCCGCCGTGATTGCCTCAACCGCCGCTGCACCGCCAGCCGTGGCAGTGGAGCCCATTTTCCACAGCGCCTAAGACGGACGTCCTGCCGAATCCGAAATTACCTGTGTCTAAATCCGAACGTTTCTTGCCTCGAAACGATGATGAAGGCAACACGACGAAACAAGAGTGGCCGCCGCGGCGAGGAGCGCGGTAATGAGACCCACATGGCGCTGATGAGCTCCGGCGGCGGCCGATGCAACCGCGCGCGGCCACGCGGGGCGCACGCCGTCTGGACACCCCTGGCGCAGGGTGTAACCAATATGTGGCGAGGTGGAGAGCGGGGAGGGGGAAGAGGTGGTGCGTTGGAGAGGATGGGTGGAGGAGGAGGGGGCGGGGAGGGGGACAAACCTGGCATTGTCCCTGGGAGTCGACGGGCGCCTTCCCTTAAGAGTGTGAATGGTCGTTGACTTGATGTATGCATTCGGGAGGGCGGGGAGGGGAGGGGACGGGAGGGGGAGGGGGCGGGCGAGTGGATTGCCGGACTGCTCCGCCCGCCCGCCCGCGGTCCCGCATGCTGTTGACGACCACCGCGGCGCATCAGTCGCCGGTGGCCAATGCTGCCAATGTGTTCGCCTCCACCCTGGGCCACAACCCACTGAACCATTCACTCCTTCAGTTCAATGAAGTGAATTTTGTTTCCTTGGTACTTTAAAGTAGAAATTTCCAATGCCATCAACCAACAGATTTTCTTCGTATAATCAATCTTACTGCACATACTCTCGACAATTAAGGGGCTTCGCTTCCAAACAAAAAACAAAACGCTCTTACCAAGTGGCATATTTGACAGGTTGGGTGTAAAGTTAAATGAAGAATTGCTATAGTATCCATTTTCCTTCAAAACTAAAAATCTTTAACTCTGCTCTTTTAACGTTCATATTGTTCAAACATTATTTCCACGATCTACACATTACATTCTGTATGCAGGTTATTTGCATAATAATTCCATTTATATTTCATCTCTTTAACAATTCTCCAACTTTGCTACCTAGAAATATCTCATTCTACATGTTAGTTTTTTATCTTGTCAATCTGCGTATTTTATCTTGTACGTGTTCAGCATATTTTGTGGTCGCGTGAATTTGTTTGAAATAACTGAAGGATTTTTTGTCAGGTTCAGTATTATGCGAGATCACTACTTTAGCTTGTAAAAAATATCTTAGACTTAGAGGCGATAAGGAATACTAAAAGCAATACAACAAAGCTTCGCCTTGTGTGGTTTTGAGCCACCTTTCTAACCAGGATTATTTCGTCCATTCGGAATCAAAACTGGCTTTCTAGTGCGAAGAACAGACGCACATACTGACAGCGTTAAATATCTCCCCTCGCCCGGGGGTTCGCAAGCCGAGTAGACAGCGAGTACGTGAAACACTCGATTCCATTGAACGGCGTGGCTCCCGCACTTGAGCGGCGCCGCGGAGTCATTTCGTGGCCGACGTTGGCAGGCGTGTGGCGCGGCGTGGGCGGCGACGGGGGTGGTCCCGGCGCGGCGCGGCGCCCGCCCCCGCCCGCCCCCGCAGGTGGCAACAGTGCGCCCCTTGTGCGTCGGCCTCTCCAGCGCATCCGGGATGTAAACGCCATGGAACAATTGCGCCCGCCACGATAAATAAAAGCGGAGGAGCAGCCGCCACGGGCTTGGAGGGCCCCGGAGTGGCGGGGGTGAAGGTGTTTACGCAGCGCCCGGCGGAGAGCGCTGCGGTGCCTCTATGGGGGTCGCGGGCGTGGGAAATCGGGATGCGGCGAGAGGGCGGAGAAATATACTTGCTTGGATTGGTCGTAACGAAGTGTAATGACAGAGGTCTTCGTGGACATGTGATTTTGAGTTTTCTGATTTAATGGTTGATAGGTTGATTGTTTGTGATTCCGTGCGCGTCAACTTCTAGGCTCATTAGTCCCATTTTTTCTCGGGAGATAGCGAGATCCGGCGCCGACCTACCGTCGGCTAGGGAGATTTTCTCCGACCAGGTATCTCCCACCTGCGGTGCACCGCCCAAGCTGGGACAAGCTCTAAGCTTGATTTAATGGGAATAATTAATGGCAGGCTTTTTTTAATATTCATGAAGGGGGTTGCGCATGACTACAGGTAACAGTGACACATTGAAGGGGTGATTTCTAAATACTTCGGAGGAGAAATCTTAATGTTCAAGAATTTTAACATATGCATGGTACGAAAGCACGTCAGTATATCATTAAAGATGTTTTGGTGCTCAACACTCAATCAAAGTTGAGGTTTCAATATCATTTCGCAACTATTTCTTGCAGATTGATTTTTCGTTCATCTCCAACAGTTAACTGAACAATTCACCCGATGGAGTCCATTCATTTCTTTAACTTGCCGCCATGAGCTGCCCACTTGCACCCCTTTGCACCCTCGCCCGCCGCGCCTGACCTCCCCGCGCCCTCTCGCCCTCTCGCCCGCCTCCGCCGATGGAGCCAACGATGAGATCATTGATCGCGCGGAGGCCGCGCCGCTGTCCAATTTCGTTCGTCCCGCGCCTGTAGCCGCTATGTCTTCTCTGAATGAACGGGAGGGGAAGCGGGAGAGGGGTCGACCTTCTCCTCCCCGCCCCGCCCCTCTCCCCCCGGCTGGGCGGCGGCGGCGGCGTGGCCTCCGCGTCCGCGCGGGCCCCATTCTTTATTCCTTCATAAAAAGCCAGCAGGATTGTTTTTCTTCCTACGCTGAAGAAATGAAGCATTGTGGTCTATATTGGGTTTTGTTGCGCTGTGGGCGTCGGGTGGAGTGGAGGGGGGTGGAGGGGCTGGAGGAGGTGTGGCGGCCACAAGAGGTTGCTTGGGTGGTCGCCGCGTGCCTCTCCGCACCCGCCTTGCCCCGCGCCGCCCCTGGCCACCGCCTCCGCGCGGCTACCGACGGCACGCCCCTCCCCCGCGCCCCTCACGCCCCTTGCCAACTAACCCCTTCGTCCCCCTTTGTCCCCACCACACTCCTCCTCCTCCGCGTCGCGCGGCGCGTATTTCAACGCGTGTATTATTTAGTGGCCGAGAACCTCGTAATGGAGGAGAATTATCTGAAGTGTCATTTCCCTCCGAGGTGACCTTCTTCGTGTGACTCAAAGATGGCGACGCGGCCTTTCTCGTGGTGGTTGGCATGCCTGAATGTCACGTGGTGTTTTGGACAGAGGAAGTGACGGTTGGGCTATTTAGTATTGTAATGGAATGGAGATATGTGAAAATCAGTGTGTAGGCGATGCTGTTGAGTTGCTTATTTTCGAACACTGATTCATTTTATAGCACCGAGGAAGTAAATTGTATTAAATAGAAGAGACTTTGGTGAATTTTACACAATAATTTTAAATGTATGATGAATTGTGTAGAAGTTATATGATGTACATATATTACAAGTGTCTTTTCATTAACACTTCTTGGAGATGTATAATACACGCGAAATGTACCTAAAACGTTTTGCCAGATAAAAAGTCGTGTAATCATGAATGGATTAATTTAAATTGTACATACATAAGTGGTATAATTCTCGTAAGAGACATTAGTTAGTGGTATATAATAAGCGGTTTACACCGACAAGAGGTACCTACATGCCTGGATATGCGAGCATGTTTAAGAGATAATGGTACTCCTAATAGTCTCGTAAGAAATGGATTCAATTAGATTTCCATTAAAGGAGGATATATTCATTGTATTATAGATGGTTAGAGACCTATATAGAGCCTCATTGTTTTGTGAAGAACTTAGCATTTAGTTGTATACCTTGGCAAGAGATGTACCATTAATAAGTTGTAACAAGTGACTAAAAGTGTGTGTTTGTGTGTCTGATTTCTGCATTCACGTGATTCTCACGGTGTCGTTGCTCTGTTGCAGGTGAGTGGCAGGCGGTAGTCCTCGTACTCCCCGGCCCTGCTGTCTGGAGGGTGAGTCCGTCGGCGCCGACGCTTTGTAATCAGACTCCTCGGGGCGGGCGGCCGCTTCGTTGCGCGGTATTAACGGCGATGATGATGATCGTAAGAATCGCCGCGTTAGCGTCGGCCGGCCGTCCCGCCGTTCATCACCCGAGACGGGTATCCGGATCCTCGCGGGGCGGGTGAAGGGGTTAATGAGCCGCGTCACACGCCTGAAGCGCGCGGGGGAAAGGGGGGATTGGGATGCCACCTGGTTTAAAATGTGGGGGAAATCTCGCGGGATGAAATTTTTCACCCAGGTTACCAGAATTTGTTATATTGTTGCTTATATACGTAGGTTGCCAAAGTGGTGGTTTGTGGTATTTTTGATTGGATAAAATTAGTTGTAAAATGTAGAAATAGAGATTAAATTATTTTCTTAGTAAACTATCTTGTAATTCTGTAGAAATTGAAAAATTTATGAAATATAAAGCATTAAGGGATATCTTAGAGTAATATTAAACACTTTGATCACAGAAACATTTTGCATCTTGTCAAGGCTTAAATTAACTTTTTTCTTTAATATGCTTTCTTTTTAATATTCATGGATATCATTTTTAATTTTGATAATTTCCTTCTCTGTAATTGCGTTTTTTGTGACCTGCTAATACATTCGTCTTTCTTCTCCTTTTCTTTATTCCTCACCTTTCCCTAAGTTTGTTTTTCTATTATTAGTCACCATCCCCACCTTCAATGTTTCCCCTTCATTTAAGTCTTAAAAACGGAGCTAAGGTTAATGTTAAATTTGGAATTATCAATGGTTGATTCTTGAATTAACAATGAGTTGAACTCAGATTAAGTAAATCATTTGTTGATAATAACTCGCATCATCGCTCGCTGTCTAATGACGCATGAGTCACGTTTTAAATTCATATCTGAGAACGCTTCATCTTATAGTATGTGTAGTAATTTATACGCTTACCGGGAACTGCCATTCGCGCCACCACGACCCAAATGCTAAATAATCCCCCCCCCGCCGCCGCCGTCGTCGCCCTGTGCGGCGGAGGCGGGCTCGGGCCCTCCCAGTGACGCGGCGCCAGGAACAGCTGGTCGGCTTTGGCAGGTGCGTGACATATTTGAAGACCTGTCATTATGTCAGCAGTCGGAAACACCTGTAGCCCGTCCGTCAGCGCGACGAGCCGCCATCACTCACCCTATCGGACGCGGCGCGGCGCCACTGTCCAGCGGCGCGGGGGTGGGGGCGGCGGAGGGGCAGGCGCTGCCGCTGACACGCCTGATTTCCCGCTTCCGGGCTCGCGGTCGCCGCTCGCGCTTGCTGCCGCCGCCGCCGCCACCGCCGCCCCTCATGAAGCGCGGGGGGGGGGGGGATTTTCCCGAAATAAATCTCGTGACGCGTCGTGCGATGGGTTTGAGAAGGTGGCCCAGGCAGCGGTAGCAGATGGCCCGTCCCGGCCCGTTGGCGGAAACGGTGGCAGTGGCGTGTGCTTCCGAGCCTCCAAACTCTGATGGGTTCTGGCCGCGTGATCGCAGAATAACTGTACAGGTTGTGTGGCAATTTTCTCATCGGGAGATTGCCCAGGTTCGAGAAGATTGCCTGTAGGTATTGGATTCCGTTTTGATAATATGTAAATGATTTTATAGGCGGGAAGTGAATTAATTTTATAATATTGCGTATTATAAAAAATATATTATTTTACTACAATCTTGCTTTTTGAAAATAAGTTTTACAATGAGAGCTAGATTTTTCAGATTTCAATAATATTTTTAAAGATAATTTCCCCATTATGAACGGGCAATGTTAGAGCGTTGTCATTAAATTTACATACAGCAGAGCAATATTGTTCACGTGTTCGAACTCAATTTTATGTTCCGTAAAATTTGCATTAATGTTACAATCAGGGTTATCCCGCGACATGTAAATTTTTGTTCGTTGATAGAAATTCAAAACGCTATATTTGTTCAGCACGCATTATGCTATTTAATAAAAGTCCAGCGATTCGTGATAATAATTTGTTAAACCAATGCTCCGCGGAGACGATGGCCGGGACGCTGCCGTGGTCCGTTCGCGAGAAGAGGAAACCTGCCTCCCGAGCAGCGAATTCCAAGGGCGTGGTGGGGCCAGAGGTGGGCTTCTCGCATCGGTGACGCGCGCCGCGCTAATTGGCCTTGCGGGCCGAGGTTGCGTCGCCGCGGGCGCTCAGCGCGGCGCGGGCGGCGCGCGCCAATGGCCACCTCCGGCGCGGCTGCTCCTATCAGCGCCGGGCCGCGCCGCGTCGCGTCGCGTTGACAGGAGGTGTGGCGGCGAGCGTCTTCTCTTCGCCCACTCCGCAGGTGGAGGCCGCTATCGCGCCGCCGGCGGTGGAGGGGGAGGCGGAGACGAAAGTGTGTGTGCTTTTCCTGATACGTCCACGCGACCCGTAACGTAGCTGCTTGCAAGCTGGGTGTTTGACTTTGGGTGCCGGGTTAAAAACGCGCTGGCTTCGTTTGGAGGATAAAGAGACCATTCGGGAAATGTAGCAGTTGTACCCGTCCGTGTTTGCCCGACGACGGTCAGCAACGACCGGGTTTACTCGTTGCGTTGGCGTTGCTGTTGAGCGACCGTAAGGCTGTAATTCCCCATCCACCCGGGCCATCCGTTTCACCCTCTGCCTGATAGGTCAAGGGCTCTTTACAACCTACCCCTGAGAGAGCAATAGTCAGAATAGGGTTTGGCACACAGAATACTCACAAGAACGAAAATGGAAAAAAATGGGGGGGAGCGATGGGTTTCATTCGTCAAGTTATATTTGCAGGTTTGTCTCATAGAATCTTGTATTTACCCGGACGTGTAAAACGGTACGGATAAAACTGACTTTTTTCGTGGATGTGTGTGTGGGTTTTTTTCTTCGAACTTTTCTTCTCAGTCAGGATTTTTTTTTTCCTCTTCTCTTGAAGAATATATTTTTTACCTGACATAACTATCATGTGAATCAATTCGATTGTGCCACCCTTTACATGGTCATTACCCTTTTCATGGTCATTGTTCAAACGGATCTCGAGTATTGAATTTTTTTCTGTGCTTACATGAATTTAATACTTACATGAATACTAATATTTTTTTAAGTCTTAACACAGTATGTGAAGAGCTCATAGAAACTATTTACAATTAACCGACGGCAGATCTAAAAAAAATATCAAACGAATTTTATAAAAATAGCTATGAGTTCATAATCGTGACCACGAAATTAAATCACCGTGGTTGTCCGCAGTGTAGAAAGAGGAAGGTGGGACACAAGTGCGTTGTTTTATTTCGCTGGCGTTTACCAAACGCAAAGCCACGTACGGGTGGCGGTGGGCGGGCAGGCAAGGGGTACGCGATGTGAGGAGTGGGGAGAGGATGTGGTCTGGCGATACGCCGCCCCTTCACTCCCTAGAATCTCCTCGGAGTGATTGTTCTCCATCCCCTCCCCTCCCTTGCAGTCGTCGGTGCCATTGCCTGCTGCGCGGTGTTAATGTTGCCATTGTCGCTCGCTCTGAGTTATGGTGGCCGCGACTGTCCCATCCATCGTCGAGCTGTCTTCTGGACGGGTTCTTTCCTGCCACGACGACTCCGACTCCGCTGGTTCCCTCCGGCGTCACGTGCGCGACCACTACTGGACTGGAGGCCGCCTTTCCACGCCCTTGCTCTAGCTCTTCTTTACTAGCTGCTCAGTATACTATTGATAGCTGCCCCTCCTCTAATATCTTCTTCGATTGTTTTCTACGTTTTATGATGGCAAGTTTCTGTTTCACGGTGCCCTTCTTCATTTTCCTCCTCCTTCATCTGCTCTTCTTGCAGTTTCTTCTGATTCTCTTCCCTCTTAATAACATATTAGATAATAGAAGTCCACATATCATCTTGTGGTTCAGGATGCTGTGGCGCAAATCCACCAACCGCTAGGGGAATTTCAGATTTATATGATGTGGCAGAATGGTTTCTTGGAGCTCTCTAACGTTCTGATCATATCTGAATTTATATTCATTCACCTCCTACTATTTCACTTGACATTATCGATTATTTAAATAATAGATTAGCGCTGCATAACTTCGGTCCTCTATGCCAACTCTCGTCACACACTATGCATACTCTCCGACAACATTGTTCCCTCGACCGCGAGCGAAACGAGAGAAACAAATTGGCGAAGCCGTCGTCTTGTTCTTTCCGCAACCGCACATCCCGCCGCGCCCGCCGCGCCCTCCGCAGCCGACCCAGCGCCGCCCTGCGGTGTTTACAGCGCGCGCGTCCGGGAAATGGTCCGGCCAGCTTCCGCGATCGCCCGCGGCCGCGGCGTCAGTTCCAGGCTTCCGGGCGTCGCGACGCCGACGCCGACGCCGCGCCGGCGGCCGCCGCCGCCGCCTTCCACACCGTCGCCGCGCCGGAAACCAATTAATAGTGCGATAGTTGCGACGAATGCTGCACGGAAGCGAATGCCAGTTTGAACAAAGCTGACCACGAATCGTTTTTGTACGGCAGTGGCATAAAGACGATCAACACTCTTATATCTATTATATACCTGTGACGTAAACGACACGGTCATTTTTTTAACACACATAAAAATATGTCTGAAATACATTAATAACTATGTTATTTGCAGTTAAAATGGCTTCATGCCCACTTTCATTTAAAGGACAAGACCTGTTTAAACAGTTCTCCTGTAAATATAGCATTGCGCCCCTTATCACCGAGGTACGTTCGTATTTTTGTGCAGCTGATGTTTGACTACGTTCCCTATTTCAAGAATAAATATGCACTTGTTTCTGAAATGAGTATTTCACTTATAACATGACATCTCGAATGAGAACTATGACATTTAAATAGAAGGCTAACTTGCGAAGTATATTTTGATGTTTTCCTACTGTATGGTTTCTATTACCGTTAGGTGGACTGCACAGAAACGACCACCAACGAAAGTAAGGCTTCGTCCAGGTGGCAGCTACTCCGGGGAGAGGGGCTGGCATCGGCAGCTGCCCCACCGCATGACAATTAGAACCCCAGCCCTCCCCATCCAACAGCCTCCGCCTTTCCCAACCCTTCCGCACCGCCGCGTGACTTCGGAAAGCCCGATAATATATTTATATTAATCGAGGTACGCGAACCGCCCTCGGAGAATAGAACTCCGCCAAGACCCCGCCCCACCCCCTCCCCCTTCCCCTTCTCGCCCACGCCTCCGTCTCCGCTGCCGCTCGTCTGTTCAGCAGGCAGCCTCGAAACAACGCGAAAGAATCCGGAGGTCTGTGCACCGCGGGGGAGGCCGTGAAAAAAGAGGAGGATCAGGGATGAATACCAGAAGGCCAAGATTGCGGTGGCGGAGGCTGTCGAAGGCGCGGGGGCGAGGGCGGGGCGTCCCTGCAGGGGTCGGAAGAACCGGAAGAAGCCTTCACACTTCCCTCCCACTCCGCCTCCGCCCTTTCCCTTCATCTCGTTTGACTTCCCTTTCCGGTCTAAGCGACATATTTCTCTTTAATCTCGCCTCGCGCTTATTTGAGAATTTAATAATGAGCGAGCTAGAGGAAAAGGCGTCGGAGGCAGGTAGTCGCGGGGGAGGAGAAGGGGGAGGAGAAGGGGGAGGGGGGGGGGCTGGCGTCGCCAGGTCGCGCTGCGAGCGTTGAGGCTTATTATAATGCGCGATCGCGGCGCACAAAGCCAATCCGCGCGTTTTTTGTTTTCGGTTTTTGTTTTCTACTTATTGAAGTCTTCCCACTCGCTTCACGGCACACAAAAACGGCTGATAGCATGCAAATCACCTTTACACATCTCGGGAGAGGCACAATACTTTTCATTCGGAGAGAGAGAACCGGCGACGTCTGTTATGTTTGTTTGTTTTCTAGGACAGGCGGAGAGGGGTGGGAGGTCAATCGAACGACGCCGGAGTGCGGGGGCGCGAGGTCGCCGGAGCCCCGCGAAGGGAAGGCGGCGGGCGGGACAAAGGTGCTCAGAGGGCACGCGGAGACCATTGTGGCGACCCCGGCCCTTTGCGACGGGTGATCGACGTGTGAAAACGCCGGCGCGAGAGGTGGAGCGCGAAAGTCTGTGGCGGCGGCGGCAGCTGCTCTTGGACGGGAAACGCCTCATTTGCATCTCCTGCCGGGGCGGCGGGGGCGGAGGGCACGCGCACGCGACACTTGTCGGCTCGTTAAGGGGCACGGGGCCGGAGGGGGGCAGGCGGCACGCGACGTCACGCGCGTGCACGGCGGACGGCCGCGGACGGCCTCCGGGGCGGCGTCTTGGCCCCGCTGCGCAGCTGCCGGCAACGCACCCGCCGCGCCGCGCCGTTCCGCTGGGCTCGCCCTTTAATTCGCCCTCAAAACACTGGAAGCGCCTGCAGTGTTTTCGTACTTCCACGTTATATTAATACATTAGTTTACATTAGTTAGCATTTTGCGACGGAAATGATACGTTAAATATAGTCACTGAAAGATTGCCGAGGATTCACGAATTGGTACTTTAATACGCCATAAATTCTTCGTTACGTGTATTGCATCGATTAATTCAGAATATTCAGAGTTCAGAACCAACTAACACAAAGCACCTTTACTGCATGCTGTTATTAGTCATGTACAGGCCTCCTCAAATACAATTAAGATTAACAAACAATATTTTTGTAAATTTTAATACAAATATAAATTTAAAATTTCTCTCTAACTCTCTTGTGCGAAGAGGAGCTGTGGCGGTGGGCGCGTAGTGGAGCAGGCTGCTTGAGCGTGAGCGCGTGCGTGGGCGTGATCGCCGCGGGGCGTCCCGGGCGTGCTTCCTTCGGCGGCGCCGCAAAGGGCTCTTCGTCCGTCAGCGCAGAAATAAAACGGTGCCGTCACGGGAAAGGCCTCCTCCCCACGCCGCACCGCGACCATTCTAATAATATGGATCTGTAAATCTTTCTTCCGAGCTGCGAATTCCCTTTGGCGGATAACCCAGAATACGCGTTTGATTACCGCTGTTCTTTGACACGCTTTGAAGATATCTTTAGTCATTTAGTTGCTTCATTCATCATAAAAAGCACCATATTATTTTCATTATCAAGTTCAATGTTGTTGAGATTTTTTTTCCTTCGGTTATATTTTACAATAGAAGCGATGTTTACGAGGATGCTGCTGGGTCTTTTGTGTGCTAGTAAATCAATCGTCGGTGTGGGGCATTTGATGCCCGCACAAGTGTGCTGAAGGCGAGCGAAATAAAACGGCGGGGAAACGGAGTTTGTCGCCTGCTGCCGCAAGGGGCGCGCGTACTGGGGCGTTTATGGCGACGGCGGCGGCGGCGGAAGTGCAGTAGTATCGCGCAGTGAGCGAGAGCTGTTAAGAGTGGCGCACGCGCGGCGTTCATTCACTGTTCGACGCCCTCGCGTCTCTTCTCCCACGCGTCGCTCGCGCCGCTGCGACGTGGACCGCGTTCTCGCTCGAACGTTCCGTCTCGCCTGGCCGGGCGATGTCGCGTCGTAAAGAGTTCGGGCGAAGTTTCAGTATCGTGGCTTCGCACCATTATATGCCCTGCGTTGGACGTGACTGATTGGTCAGCCCGCTAATGAACGCGAGGTGACCTTGGAGGGGCATAGACACGTGTTGCCTTCTTGCGTATTTCAGTAACATAATATTATTACGTGGACCTGAGGAAGGGCACGGTATAATGACTGAATGGACGGCCAAACAGCATATAGAAGAGAGCGATCGCCCGACTTGTTGTGGAAGCAGCTACGAGTGCACTTAATTTATGTTCTCGCCTCCCACACCGCCTTTCTTATGATCTTGCCACCCC
The DNA here is from genome assembly GCA_038098605.1 of Gryllus longicercus. Lineage (NCBI taxonomy): Eukaryota > Metazoa > Arthropoda > Insecta > Orthoptera > Gryllidae > Gryllus > Gryllus longicercus. The sequence goes on from JAZDUA010000016.1 coordinate 4,016,445, forward strand.
AAATCTTCGTGAGTTATCTGTCATCCTCGGCGTTCTCCACGACCTCCTGTCGTCGCCCGTGATCTTAATTACCTTTTTCGCTACTCTCGCGTGCCCGTTGCACCCGACTTGACATTGCCAGAGCAGACGCCGACTGTTCCGAAAATTATCGAATTATTTTTTGAATATTTATTTTTCATTCACTTACGATCTTTAACCTTTCATAAGTATGGTGATTCTTGTGATAATACGTTCGGGCATCCGTGCATTACCTCCTTCAAATTTCACACGGTAGTTCTCACATTTGAAAGCCGTCCAACTCGCCGCGTGAGGCCTCGCTTCTGATTCTGATTCGTTCTGTTCGCCTCCACCTCTGCGCAAGGGCTTCAGCACGCCTCCCTCTGGAAAGCGTCACGTTCCGTGACAAGTCTCTTTGGCTGTCGTTCGGCGTCCGCCACCGGGCATCGGCCTCTCTGCGACATCTCCCGGCCCCGCCCCCGCCACCACGCCTGCTGCGTGTTTAACTCCGCGTCTGGCCTCGTTCACGCCGCCGCCACCGCGCGGCGTTCATTCGCCGCGAGCGGTGACGTCACCGCCGCCGCCGCCGCCGAACCCGATCTCCGTGCGAAGACGCCGCCGGCATCCGGTCGTCGCGTGGCGCGCGCGGCCCAGACGCCCTCCCCCTCGCCCCCGCTCGCCCCCGCGCCGGGCGGCCACTGTGGCCACGCGTCCGCGCCGTGTGTTGCCGTGCTCCGAGCTCCAACCCTTCCCGCACCAGCGCTGGTCCCTTCACCACGATTTCGCGCTGGTTTTGTTGCGCGACTTCGTGATGCTGCTTACGACATAGTCATACAGGAAAGATCTCCCCTCTACCCTTCCCTTTCTTCCCCTACGAGTACTTCATCCCTTCCACCCTCCTTCCTCGCATCCTCTTTCTGTCCCCTGTCCCCTCTGCGGTCACCCAATATCCAGGATTTCCGGCGAGGGACCGCTGGTCTGGCCAGACCCCGCCGGGGCTCTGCGCGGCCTAGTCGCCGGCCTACGGAGCTCTGGAGCGGTACCGACTGCTAGGAACTTCTTTGGGATTTTCATGTTGAACAAATGTAGGTCTAAGTATGAGTAATGCATGGAAATACCAAAGGAAATGACACTACGTATACAATGGTAGTTATATCACTCTTGTGCTAATGCCTGGAAGCATTTTGTGGTAATTAAACAGTTAGTATATAAAGGGGTTATTTAAACATGTCGTAAGTCGTTCCGCGCATTTTAAAACTTACATTCATGCGATTGTTTTAGGGTGAACACTATCTGTAACCACATTAATGTGAAACATTCTTTATTTATTTATTTCCACTTGTAGAAATTCGTCACCTACCACGGCCCGTAAAAGGCTAAAAGTCGGCGCTGCCTTACTGGAATTGAGTTCTGCAAGGACATCCTACAGATGTTTTGCAGGCTTTCGAAACAACATACTTGTTCGGTTTGAGTTCGCTCAAATTAGATCGATGCAAAAGTGGCGCAGCTGCCAGTCTTTCGCGTCTTGCGTGGATATCCCGTCGAGCAATATCCGCCAACTGATAGCCTGCTATCGGGTTGCTATTGATATGCGCGCGTGTCGGACGTGACGAGTCGATCGGGCGCGCGGAGATGAATTCCCGCTTGTGGGTTGCGCGGGAATCGAAAGGCGCAGGATGTGGTGGCCGCCGCCTGCACCGCGCCTGCGCACGCGCGGATGTTGCGCCAGAGCCCTCGCCGCCGCTCCGCTGGGCCCTCGCCACAATAGGCAAATGGGCGAATCGGCGCCTCTGCCCCCCCCCCCGCCCCCACCCCGAATTGCCACGCGCGGTCATTCAGTTGGCGTGAAATGGCAAAGTGATACGTATGCAGCAAAACGTACTATTGTTTCTTATTGTGTATTTAGTACCGTCTTATGTGTGGATATTAGTTTTCTCCTAGTCTTTTCACATTATTCCTCTCTTGATATATAGACTTTCACGAGATAGGTTTAGATATTATTAAATACTAGTGTAGTTATAATTACAAAATTGTTGTTTTGAAAGAAAATTTTAAAATTATAAGGCTGCCTTTCTTGATGTTGTTCTAGAATACGTTTGAAGATCCTTTTTTAGGCAGACATTCAATCATATAACAAACTTTTACAATTCAATTATAATTCATTTTCAATCATAAATAAAAGTTTATTATATGATTGAATGTCTGCGTAAAAAAATACCTTCAAACAAATTCTATCGTTAACAAACAACATTTAATGTAATTTCAGTTTTCGTCAATTTTATATGTAATTTTAATGTTATGATAAATAATACAAGAACAAAAACAATTTTTTTATACCTAAAATTCATCTTACCACGAAAATATTCTGGACAGTACATTTTTATCGCTCTATATTATAATAGTTGATGATGTAAGGAATAGACATTTTAGTGATGATTCTCAAGCAGAAGCTACAGTAGTCAGATTTCGCTGCTTTTGAGAACGCGCCCCGCGTACCTTCGCGTCCTGCGACCTTCGCCTGCGCAAGCGAAGTTTGTTTCCCGTGCTCACCTCCACCAGATCGCAGCGTTCGCGTGTTGGCAGAGCTGCTTTAGTTTTATTGTATGCCAAGATGGTGCGGATAAGTGCGAATTTGTGTTAACCTGCATAATGTGTTTGTTTTACAGTATCTTTCGTAGTAGGTATAATACTTCTCGCTCAGATAAGTCAAGCCCTTACTAAGAGGAGCGATTAGCAAGCAAATGTTGTCAAGACTGCCTTCCGAGCTCGTAAAATTCGACCCGCGAATTCTCATAAAATTGAATTCGCTTTATTTTATCAGTTTGTCGTTAGATTTTCTAGTCGTCACGAAGACTAGATGAAAATCCGTTTTAAATTGCAAAATCGGGTTTAACACTTCTTTTGACATGGATACAATACCTTGTATTTGTTGTTCCTTTACGATTTGTTGTGAAATGTTGCCTTTCATTTATTTACTTCGAAGTATAGCGAGACTTGCATGATACATGTTGAGTCACTATGCTACTTCGTATAAGGAATAAACTTCAAATATAATTCTTTGGAATAAAAACATGGTAATGTAAGAAATATAATACCAGGACTCAGGCGTAAATAAATAGAACTTCTCGCGTATTGTCTGAAGCATGGTCTTCTTTTGTTGATTTGCACATTGCAATAGTCGCCAGACGTTTCATACACCAGTCGGGCCAGTAAGGCTTCTTGGTCCTTCAACAGTAGTTTCATTTTGATCATTTGCTTTAAATAGGATGGGAGTGAGACAGACGGTCAGAAACACATGTCCTGCCGTTTGATTAGTGTGTATATGCGAAAAAAGACACCAGCACTTGAAGCGGGTATTGTGTATCGGCGTTTGCATCAATTGAGGCAAATGAATAGCGTCGTAAACAAGTGGAGGTCGGGCGGCGGGCGAGAAGGGCGCGTTCAGGAATTCCAGATAGCGAGATGAAGTCACCACCCGCTTGGGTCGTTTTAATTGGATGCGCGGGGCCTGACGAATGGAAAACACCCACGTGACAACTTGCCTTGTGTTCGTTCATTCGCGAACGAGTGTGTGACCTATTTCTGCCCCGGCGGAGGGCCGGTGGAATCCAACACCGGATATGCAAGAAATGAGCTTTATGAACATCGGCGGGCGAACGGGCGGACGGGCGCCGTTCCCGTTGGCCTGGATGCGGAGCGGTGGCGGCGGAGAGGTTTTCGAACGAAAACATACGGGCGCGGGCTGCTTTGGGGCAAATGCGCTTGGGGTTAGCGCAGTGGGTGAGGGATGGACGTTGAAAAATCGCCAGCTGCTAAGCAAACTATAGGTCACGTATTCTCCTGAACTCATATTAATAAATGCAATGAGGTCGATAGTAGAATTTTTATTACGAGTAATTTGTTCGTAATTCCACTATTTAGTTGTAAGGACTACAGAGACTCTCGTACAGAATCAACTTATTTTTACCTCAAGATCATAGATCATTATGAGAGCTGAAATAGACTTATTCATTAGAAATATAAACGAGATACAGACGCAGCTCCTTAAGTTCGTGTGCGGATCCAACCCAAGAGAAATAAGTCAAATCAAGATTCGAGGATCGCCAATTCGAATCTTTCCGAACGTCCAGCAATCCTTTTGTATACCAGTACAACCTCTGTGGTATTCTAATCCGTTATCACCACACAATTACTCGCAGCTCGCTTTCCTTCCGCGGCCGGCGCTGGCACGTCCTTCCGAGCAATATCGGCCTCTGTGCAACGCCGCACGCGTTCCGCTTATTAGAGCCAAGTATATCGGCACGGAGTGTATCTTGGTTTCCGCTGCGGTCTCCGTGCGTCTCCGCGCGGCCGGAAGCAGGAGCCGTTGGCTCCGATTATCGCGCATGCGCCCGGACTATTCTGGACGCGGCCGGCCGCGGCGTGCCGTGCCGTGCCGGAAGAGCGCGCCTCTGCTGGCTTTTCCCCGCGCGACCGATTGACCGCACACGGATTTCTTCGGCCGCACGCTGCCGGTCTGATAGGCGCAGAGATGCCGGATGGGGTTACCCAGGAGATTTTTTTAAAATTTCCATTTCTTCGGCAGCACGCCAACATTTTGCAGTTTGCGAGCGATGGATGGAACCTGGTAGCTTGTTTCAGTACGTTTAAAAATGTAGATCGAAATAAAAATAGACTTCCCGTCAGTATGGTGAGAAAATAACAGGCTCATTTGTGTGCACGTGTTCACCTTGCTGCTGTCTGAACCTAAGGCTGAACTTAACCTTTCACCGAAGACCTGCTTGGCTTTAAAATTATGTGGGAAGCGAGAGGAAACTAATTAAAAAACTTTTGAATGCGCGAAAATTAACAATGTGGGTTTTTACACTGATAAAATATTTTGAAAACGTTAAAATCGCTAATTCTGTTCATGTGAAATTAATGTGTTCATTAACAATGTGGGTTTTTACACTGATAAAATATTTTGGAAACGTTAAAATCGCTAATTCTATTCATGTGAAATGTTATTTCATGCTAAGATTATTGAATAATACTTGTGGCTTTCGATGTGAGTTATTTGGGTTACAGAATATGAATCGAACGTTAAAATATCATATTTCTTCAACAGAAATAAATTTGAAACATCGTGCTGACAATGAATAGCTCAATTCCCCTTTCGCACGATAGAGAAATGTGTTTTCTTTGATAGGACGCAAGCGGATCTTGTAAAATCCCCGCAAGTCGTCCACGGCCTCCTTCCTGATACCACCACCACGGCCGCCACGATCGGCCGCCAAAGAGTAAACATCTTTCCGCCCATCGCAAACGAAGGCACCGGCTTTGTCGGCAGCCCCATTACGTCGGATTAACACGCCGCAGTTACCTCCGCCGTCGCTGCCGTCGTCGCGGCGCCACCATCGCCACCCCGCGAGGCATTGTGGGCGGAAGAACAAACTCCCGATTATGAAGGTGCAGCGCCGAAACGTCGAATTGTGTGCGATCGGCAACTCCCGTCCCTCCCTCCCTCCCGACCGCGTGCTCTCGTCGGCTGTTCGGGCGAAAGTAACAATGGGCGATCGCTGCAAAGAACGCCTCTCGACAGACGCGGGCCCGGCGAGAGACACTGAGCCTCTCGAAGCGAAGTGACGGCGCCCCGCCGGCGGCGAGGCTGCCTTCGCCCCTCGGGAGGCGTTCATCCGCCGAGAAAAGGATTTGGAGGCGAGGGAAGAGTTCGCTTCTTCGACGCTTTTGTTCGGCGGCCTTGCGTTGTCTCGCCGCGGGACCCTCGCAGCCGCCTCCGCGGGCAGTGGCGCCGCCTTGAATGACTCACTGTTAATGAAATTAGCAGATAGAGTTACTTTGCCTGGGTTGGCATCCGGGGCAGGCGGGCGGGCTCTGCCAGCAATGCGGCTCTGCCAGTTGCCCGGTGAGCGGATGGGCCAGCTGATGATTGGGTGGAAGAGTGGGGGATAGACAAGCGAATGTGTGGGTGGAAGAGTGGTTGATGGACAGGCGGGTGAGTGGATGGAAGCCTGGGTGGAAGAGCGAGGGATGGACGAGAGGGTGAATGGGTGGTCGATAATGCGGGTGTGTGGATGGAAGCGTGAGTGGAAGAGTGGGTGGGCACAGGGATAGGCGAAACAGTGGGCCGACACTGTCGGTTACAGGGTGGTGGTAGCGTTGGCTGTATCAACAAAATGCCCCAGCATCTGTGGGAGCGACGCGCCCATATTCGGAACTCCGGATTGTGACCCAGTCGCTGCTATTCTAGCTCACATGACATTGTAGTAAGAGAGCTGCAGTCGCCAAATTACTAGTGACGTTTTCTGAGAACAGTTGTCAATCAGTCGTAGAGGTTTCCACTATTTTTAGAGAATCGATGTTATTTCCAAAATGTTGTATTTATCTTTCCATTTTACGTCTGTAATTTGATACGATCGGTATTACTCATACCCGCTTGGAAATTTTGTTTTCATTTAGTGTTTTCATTAGCAAATGTTTCAAGATACGGAAAACACAAAGATTTCTGTTTCGGAATTGTTAATTCATTTTATTGCCTTTCTGTGTAAATATTTAAAATCATATAAAAATATTTTAATAATTAATTCATTCCATCCTTTCAAGTTGCTATACGTGTGTGGTAATGCGGTGCTGCGCCATCGTCATCATGCTTTGTTTTTTTTGGGGCTCGTTCCTTATCAGGCATTTGCATCGGCCGCGTTAAGAATTTCAATTTTCGATAAAAAACGGAAGCCCTTGATGACGAGCGAGAGTAACACCACCCGCCGATGTCGCCTTTTCTGGACTCGAACCGACGGGCGGGGCGGGGTTTGTGTGACAGCGTCGCTGCCACGCGAGCCCGGGGCATCCATCAAACGAGACGCTCAGCGCGCGAAGCGGGCGGGAGCGAGGCGGGGGTTGCGGCGGCGAAGGCTGGGAAAGGGCCGTCACAGGCCGTCCAGCTCAGCCTAAATAGAGCGTGCTGTGAGGTCACCCATTGCGCGGCGCAGTGTGTGTGGCGGTGCCCCACCCCTCGCCCTCCCGGCTTCCTCCTCCGCTTGAATCTACCCCGCCCGCCACCCTTCCAACCTTTGCTGTCACACTCGCGTCTTGCCTCTCCCGCTACACCGCCAATAATCGACTCGGACTCTCCTGCCTCCTGCGGCCTCTCGCCTGCCCAGATGTATCGTCGTCGCACTGCTCTTCTCCTTCATCGCTTTTTCTTTGCTGTCGATCGCAGCCTCACCTCTCTTCCCTTCCTTCTCATTTTCCATTACCATTTTCCGTCATTTTTTGCCTCTTTCCCCTCTCCCCCACAGCCTTCCCCCCGAATGCCACGTCCCTCCTGACTTACTCTGACACCCCGTGGTCGCCGTCGCTTCGGCTTTGCGCTTCCGCTGCCTCTCCGCCGAATCCTCCTGTGTACGCCGCCGAGGCGAGCCCTTCCTTCCTTCACTCACTCGCTCGCCCGCTCGAGATTCTGCATGCGCGCGGACGACGGGGCGAGGGTGGCCGCCGGAGATGCAAGAATCGATAGCACCCCTTTCCTTCCCTCCCGCCTCCGCCGCCGTCGTTTCCGACGTCCTCTGCCTCCCCCCCTTCCCCTCCGCCCCCACGCGTGTGCTCCGCGCAGGGCGCCGAGGGGCGACGGGCGAGCGGGCGAGCGGGCGAGTGGGCGAGTGGGCGGGCCTATCATTTATAACGCTGCCCAACAAAGCGCGCGGCCACTCGATCGGGCGCGGCTCGCGGGCGTTCCCTTCGCCCTTCTCTCTCCATCGCCCATCGCCCATCGCCTTATCATTCCTTCTTCGCCCATTCCCCCAATCACCTCATCGTCCCTGCGCTCCTTCTTCCCTTCTCCACTTTAACCCTTCTCGACGTCTCCGCTTCGTGACCGCGGAGATATCTGTTTGAGGAGAAGGAAGCGGGTAATGTTGGCTAAACGGATGTGCATACATAAGATGACGTTTTGAGCATTGTATCTTAAAACACCAACTTGCAATGTTGAGCATACTGTAAATAACAGGCAATTTTTGAACCCTTTGTCATATAACCATTTTATGGCAATACAATTGTTAAAAAAATATTATTAAGGTTAAATAGAATTAATTTTAAAATGTGATTCTACTAAAACTTTCAAAATCATAAAAATGCAGCAATGTATTTTCAGACGAACAGAAAGAATAATTAACGCTTAAATGAATTATTGCGAACAGACGGTGTATAATAATGAGTATCCTTAAAATGTGTTGTACACCACATATTTTGATTCATCAAGTCTTGATTCAGTTATTGTGTTTTTAAATTGTAAGAAATCTAATGTTTGCCATGATGTTGAACAAAAAATATTTATTGAAATTTCATGAAAATAATGTAAGTTGACCTAACAAATTTCTATTATTGTGGTTTATTAATTGACATGTAACTTCCACGATTCGCCAAGCCACGCGTCAAGTAACTTTAATCTGTCCTCGGCCGCAACTCATCTCCTGCGACTGTACATCCAAGTTCCATCAACCACCGTCCCGCCAGGCGCCGCGTCGGATCTCGCCCTACGTCTTCGATCTGAGAAACGCCGCCGCCGCCGCCGCCGCCGCCGCCGCCGCCGTCATTCAGCTCGCTCCACCTCCCCCTCTCCGCCGCCTCGCATCTGTCGCCTCCCAACTTCGCTGCTGCAGTTGGTATTCCTGAGCAGCCCCACCCCCGCCTCCACTCCGCGCCTCGGCTAACTGCGCGTCTTCCTGTCTCGAAGCGATGAAGAATCCTCGCCGAATCCCAGAGTCCCTCTCCCCGCCCCTCCCTCCCCGCCCCATTCCGCCCGCCCGCTCGCCTTGGAGAGCGCCTGTTGTCGCGATTTTGAAGGAACGCTCATTGCGTGCTTCAACTTAATAAACTCTTTAAGGGGTGAGGCTATTTCGAAATTCCTGTAATTGGGATAGAGAGGGTAGACAACTTCGTCGACGAAAAAAAGTATCCTTCGTGTAAATAAGTTATTAATTATTTATTTAATTTTGTAACCTTTCAATGAGCGCGATGTCCGTGAATATGTTAATTAGACGGGTGACTGGACGCCAAGGAAAGGAGGAGGGGCGGCAGGGAGGGGGAGAGGAGCGAGGAGAGAGCGTGTCTTGAATGAAGCGTAATTGCAACATGCTGTGCTTCTTCGTAGCCTGATTCCACTTCGCCACTCCCCCGCGCGGCTGCGACGCCGCCCGCGCAGCGCTGCATCGTCGACACTTTCCTGTTTGCACGCCGCCTCTGAAGCTTCCGAAGCGCCGTGAATTATCTATAATTTTGGTATTTGTGTGTCTCGTACTTAAGATGTTACCTGACAAATATTACTTGGTTGCGTAGACACTCATTTTTGACGATTCAATAAAAATGTACATTAAATATTTATTGTACGATTCTTATGCATTGTTGATTAATTTGTAATATAACAGCTCTCAAATTATCAAAGTATTTAATATATTATCACTGAATTTCATAGTATTAGGGAATTGTGTAGTAATAGTGCTTATTAGAGATCAGCATCGCACGTTTTATTTTATGTGACATATGGTCAAAAAATAATATAATTTTTGCACTTTTCTTCAGCTCCAGAATGGCTACTTACCTATTTTACTACATCTAATTGTATAACGAATAAAAATATCAACAAGCATTGGTGGCAACATTTGAAGTCGAGTAATAGAAAACGTATTTACATTATCGAACGAACTACAAATTTCATTTTACATTAACAAAATAACAACATGCCCTACCCTTCTTGCAACAGGCAACAGAGAGCTCAACAAAACTAACACGCGAACCTACATTTACGTTGCTGTACTTTTTCTCACAAGAATTTTTGAAGTAGACTAACCACATTAAGTGCTTTGCAATATGTTTATCTCGTCAATACCTCGGCTTCTTTTAACAATTGCTCGCCCTCACAAGCCCCGGGAGAAACCCATCCCTCACTGCAGAGCTTGTCGTGACGCCCTCCCTCCCGCCCCCGCCACGGCCGCGACGATTTGAGGGCGAGCAGGTGCGCGGGCGGCCGTCCGCAGGTGGCGTCGATTGCGCCGTACGTCGAACGCTCGTTACACGCTTCTATTGATCGGGAATAAAAATCACGTGACATTCGGTTTCGGTGAAACGCCGATAATCGATTACCTCTGATCGACTTTCAATTACGTGGCTGCTTACCGGCGGCACGAGAACGACCGCTAGTCGGTTGTTTGAGGAAATTGAAAATTACGTATCATTTCAAAAATGTACTTGTTACTTCTATTCTAAGCTGTTCATTTTAGAACCAAACAACAGTCATTATCGTCTTCGACTGCTTACAGTATTTATAAACTGAAAGTATATAATGTAATTTGGATGAATAATTTATGAAATATCGAGGTCGAAGAAAATAAATTGTTTTTGAATACAGATACAAATGTACTTTTCCTTTCACTTTCAAGAACTTATCTTTCTGATTTTCCCATCAGATATTCAGCGTTCTACCTGCATTCTAGTGAGTCTGAACTATCCAGTGAAACGGGACGAGTTTCGAGGGTCGGAAAGCGAGTGCGTTGCCAACTACCCTTCGCACCCTGCCCCTGCTGTTCCCGTCTTCACCGGTCTAGCGTCTGCTCACTGCCATTTCTCCTGATCTTCCCCTCGTTATTACCTCGCTTCTCCTTTGGTCATCTCCGTCAGAGTTTGTCGACAATAAGATCAGTCAACGTCGGTGCGCTTACTCATCAACACCCCTCCGCCGAATCTTTCATCACATCCATTCTCTTCTCGGAGTTCTTTCTCCGCCGGTGATACACTGCTGCCCAACCCTTTCTCCCCTGTGCCTGAATTCCACGTGTTCCATCATTGTCAATATTCCGTGTCAGTATATGTATCATTCATCTTCTAATTAAAATTATCCTTGTTTCGTCAGCGCCTAGAAAGCCTTCGTTTCCACGACAGCTTTCCCCACCCGTTCTTGCTCTTCCGTCCGTCGATTCAGACAGCGCGGTTTTAGCCCGGGCTCCCGATACGAGCGCATCGTGTCTGCCACCGACTGTACTAATAATAATTACGATGACAAAGACTTTATGGTTGACAGTGGCGCAGTGTTGCGGAGAAAAGGAGTAAAGGGTTGGAGGCGGCGGAGGGGCGCGTTGCGACGGCGGGGCGGGGGCGGCAGGGTCGGCGGAGGGGGAAGGCGAGAGGCGGGGACGCGACGCAGGGCTTGGTCTTCGCGCGCGCGCCAGCCCGCCCGCCTGGCCTCTCTCTCGCCAGCCAGCGCGCGCGCGGGAGGCGGCGGAGGCGGCGGCAGACGCGCCGGCGGAGCCAGCGGAGGCGGTGGAGGCGGCGGAGCCGATCCGCTATCGGCCAATAGTCGACGCCGATCCGCCGATCGTAAAACCCACCCCGATCGGCTCCCCACCCCTGGGTATAGGCAGCCCGCAGCGCGCCGCCGCGTCGCGCCGCAGTGGTCGGGCGCTGGGCGATGCCGCTGTCGCTGCCGCCGCTGCAGCCACGGAAGCAGGAAGAGCTCCGAATGCGGTGGCGAAAGAGATACACATATCCGCTCTACGGCCTCTAAGAGAATCTTATTTTCTTCATTCTAAAAGAAGATATACAACAGTGGATAAACATCATGAAACTCAAAAATTATGTTCTCATAAACATATTTCCGTAACTTAAAATCATTTTTTTCATTTGATAGTTTCATATTTTGTGCTAATGTCTTAAAATGCTCGAATGAATATTAATTTCAATTGTAAATTGAGAAGTTCGAAACGAAAGGAAATTAAACATTAGTGATGATGTCATGACAATAATAATTTATAGACTATAGAAATTGTAACAAATTGTAAAAATAATATATATGTTTCTCAAAAAAGTTTCTTCCAAATTCATTTAGAACTTTATATATATTTGACCAATAGAGTCGGTTAATTACGGTATTCCACGTGTCCAGAAATGTTACTGGGAAAAGCTGCTGGTAATTGAGTGAGGGCGGCGGCGTGGGCCTCATCTGCACCACTCTCTACCGGAGCGTCGCGCGGCGGCGTCTGTGGGTGTGGCGCAGCTCGCGTGGGTGGCTGTAAAGCGGGAGACTGCAGCTCCAGGAATCGAACGCCGATCGCCACTCCCCGGGAGAGCTCTTCCAGGAAGCGGCTTCGCTCCCGCAGACACACGCGCCCTTCCAGAGCCCCCGTCCTCCCCCCGCCCCCAAGCGGACGGCTCGCGGGAGCGTGCATAGGACGAGAGGCGGTCGGCGTATGCGCGGTAGAACTAAAGCGGTCGTATGAGGAACCGCAAGGAATGCCAAAAGGCCGCATTTTATCTGGAGCTGCGGATTGGAAATGGAAAGACGCGAGAAAATCAACTGCAAAAAAGGTTTGCGAAAATTTTGAATAACATTCGAAGAAAAATTTAAAAAAATGAATTCAAAACACCAATAAAAGAATATTAATGTTGTCTCAAGTGAATAGAGTAAGAAAGAATCTGAAGAAATGAACTCCATTAAATACGTTATATTTCATCGATTTACGGTATTATTAATTCGTGCTTTTCCGTTTCGTGTTACGTGGAGAAACGTCAATATTACCTTCATTATTGATTCTTATAACCGTGTTGTTTCTCTACTAACTTGAAACTATACTTTTAATTTTTGTTTCGGAGCTGATATTATTATTATTATTATTATTATTATTATTATTATTATTATTATTATTATTATGTGGTTAAAATCATTTTACTCGATCAACTGAGAAAACATTTTCGAACATTTTCCTGTTTTGTGGTGAAGGATTTTGAAGTAGACTTTTAGAAATTTTAACGGGGGGAGGAAATCAAACTGCAAATTTCGCGAAATTCGAGAAGCATGTACGGGTGGGCAGCCTGCGCGGCGGGCAGAGGCCGGGTTAATTTCGGCGCCTCGCCTCGCCTCGCCTCGCCTCGCCTCGCCTTGCCTCGCGCTCTCCCTCGCCTCGCGCTCTCATTAGGGTTGTTTTCGCTGCGGGGCCGCTCCGCTGGGCAGCCCTGGGACGCCGCCGCCGCGGAGGAGCCGCGCTTGGCGCGGAGTGGGCGGGGCGGGGCGCGGCGGGGCGCGGCGGGGCGCGGCGGGGCGCGGCGGGGCGCGGCGGGGCGCGGCGGCGCGGGGAGGCAAGTGGTATCGGTCGAGATCGAAGGGGATATAGAGATGTGTACAGCAGCCGCCGCCGCCGCCACGGCGTCGGCTGAGGCAGAGGAGCAGGGGGAGGGTTTGAAGGGGCTGAAAAGGGAGACGAGGAGCCCGGCTGGCGGCGAGGAGCTGGCGAACCGGCGTGGCGGGCGGCGGCGGCGGGTGTGTATATGGAGGAAGAGGGATGTCGGAGGGTGAAAAGGGGGGTCTAATTAGTTATCAAAGGGGTTTTCCTGGTGAGCGGGGAGGCGGGGAGCGGGCCGCCTCCGCCTGCTTGCCCGCTGTCGTCAATGCCTCCAGAAGGCTTCGGGGCTCCCAATATCGAGTACGACCCGCCCCCGACCATCGGTCAATACAACGGCGGCGCTCGCCTCCGCCGCCGCCGCCGCCGCCGCCCGCCGGGATTTCGAGAGCGGCCGAGGCGCCGGTGGAGGCGGAGGCGGAGGAGGGGGCGTGGCCCGGGATGAGTCGCGGAGCGCGGTAGGCGCCACTCGCCGCTCGCCTTCTGCTCCAGGAGACCCCGCCCCCACGCGAAGGGCCTGCCACCAACATTCCCTGCGAACTTACTTACCTCCCATATTATTACAAAACAAATCAGAACTGAAACAATGAACTGACTCCTTTCAAATTTTCTCCTTTCAATAACTTTCTCGCTGTTTGGGATAGGACGTGGAAAAATAATTCAGTTGGAAAATTTGAAAAAAATGTTGAATTATATTCATGTCCCTATCGAACATTGGCATTGCAGACCTGAAACACCGATCATCTGTGAACATTTTTAAAATGGGGATAGGTGAGCACATGTTGCGGGTACCGACATAAGACGAAAAGAAAATGTAATGGGAAAATGGGCATAAAAATTGTATGTAATATTGAAAGGTATAACCGCAACAATTAAAATACGAAAGAGGTAACCCGTAAAATTGGAAGCGTAACAGCTCGCCTAAACGACAAATTGAAATTTAATGTATTTAGTAAACATAGAATAGAAAAAACGATAGGACAAGTGATTTGGTAAAAAATTGGAGAAGTAATATATGCTAAAGCAAATCCACCGTCAATGGAAGTACAAAATTCCGAAAACAGTGGCGAAGGCGAAGACGAGGACGAAGGTGTCGGCGAAGACTCACGCGAAGGCGAAGGCAACGCGAAGCGTGTTGCGCGCCTCCTCCGTCGACGCCCGGTGCGTGCCCGCCCACGCAGATCGCAAATCGATAGGCCTCCTCCGTATTGACGACGCGGCCTCTCCGCCCCGCCCCGCCCCGCCCCGCCCCGCCCCGCTCCGCCCCGCCCCGCCCCGCCCCGCCCCGCCCCGCCCCGCCCCGCCCCGCCCCACCCCACCCCACCCCACCCCGCCCCGCCCCGCTTCACCCGCACTGGAAGGAGCCGCGCCGGCTGGCGTCTTCCCCGGAAGCGCAAAACCTCGCGGTTATTTCTTTCTAAGAGGATCCGCTACGGTGTCTCTTGAATAAAAATCGTCACTATTTGCCTGTGAATTTGATCTAAGGGGTTACTGAAAGCGCCACGCTGTTATCTCGAATGCACATGACAAATGTATCTCTATTAGTCTTGTACGTGTACTATACCGATATTTTAATATTTCAGTAATTTCAATTAATTTCATAAAAGTATTAATAGAAAAACATTTGTTAATCTACTGCTCTTTTCTACATAAATTGAAATGTGAAAGTACCAGAGCAGTTGTCAAACGACCTTAAATAATTAAATTGAATTTTTAAATCCGAATAGTATCAGTATCTTTGTCAATGAATATAAACTAGGTGATTTTGAAACTAAAAGCGGTCGGAATGAAATAATTGCGCTCGTATATCACGCTAGATCGCGTCTATCCCGTTCTGCCTAGTTTGCTGTAGAGCGCGTGCGTGTTTCGAGACCATAAGCCATGGTTTCGACCGCATCTTTATTGCTCGATTCCTGAATATGCGACCTCCCCGGCGGCGCTCGCCGACTGAATCAACACAAGCGCCGTTGCTCCAAGAGGTCGAAAAATGAAACGACCCCTTTGCCCGGGAGTGGGACGTCGCGGTTTGTTGGAGGCTGAACTTTCCTTCCGCTCCGCTTGCTCCTGCCCCCGCCGCCCCCGCCGCCTCCCGCCGCCTCCCGCCGCCTCCCGCCGCCCCCGCCGCCCCCGCCGCACCCGCCGCACCCGCCGCACCCGCCGCACCCGCCGCACCCGCCGCACCCGCCGTACCCGCCGCCCCCGCCGCCCCCGCCGCCCCCGCTGCCCCCGCCGCCCCCGCCGCCCCCGCCGCCCCCGCCGCCCCCGCCGCCCCCCGCCGCCCCCGCCGCCCCCGCCGCCCCCGCCGCCCCCGCCGCCCCCGCCGCCCCCGCCGCCCCCGCCGCCCCCGCCGCCGCCATGGCCGCCCCCGTCACTCTCCACCCCCTGCGGCGACGGGCACGAGCTCATCCGTAGCGTTTTTTCCTGCTCGACGCGCCGCACCGCAACGCACCGCACCGCCAACCCCTTCCGCAGGTTAATTAGAAGGGCGAGGGACGGCTCCGCGGCAGGGCGGGGCGGTGAGAGGTGGCCGATACGGTAATACCCGTTCCCTTAGTCTAATCACCGGCACTGTATATTTTTCCCCTCTTGCTTTCTCTCCCAGGTCTTAAATTCCCCGTCGGTAAAAGATCACCGCGGCCCGGTCGCGGTGTGTGCATAGCCGGATAAAGACTTTTTTCCGAACGAGGGGAAGGGCGTGCATTCTTTTTCCCTTGTATTTATTGCGAGTGGCCTCACTCGGAGCACGCCGTGGCGCGCCGCCCGAGGAACTTCCCGGTGTCCCCAAGGAATTCCATAAAAGAATCTTAGTCACCCTGCTCCTTCCTTGCAGGCTCCCCCTCCGCTCGTCGGGCGCGTGCGGGGGCGCGGCCAATTCCACGTGCGCCGGCACGTGTATATTTCGTTGGTGTACGTTGATTTCTTCCCTTGTTTCCCAGCAGCCCCTCGTACCCCAGAGGAAGATTTGTTTCTGCACGCATCCGCTATGAGAATTGATGTCAGTATTTTTAATTGGAATTCTGTTCGGCTACCTTCGACTCGTTTCGAGCTGATTCGAAGACCAGAAGGCCAATCTGCTCCAAGGAATTTCTCGGGGTTTAACTTCGTTCGTGTTATCCCTTTGAAAACAGCTTGTTCCTATTTGTTTTGCATTCGTTCTGAAATAAATATTATTATTCGAAGTATAAATGCTATTAGAAATTGGTATTTTAAATTTATGTTTCCAGAATTGTTTATGATCCGCTTCAGTTTATGATCCGCTTCTTTTCCATCATAAACTTTTACATCGTGACGTTTTTTATTCATTTTAGTATCCGTACCTTACTGACCAGCACAAGTAGCATTCTCAACACAATTTTGGAATATCACAGAAAGTTGAATCCCTTTTTATGTCAATACTGTACACTCCTGCACGAGACACAACTTTTGGTAAATTTATTTATAGTATGAGTAAATAAAGTTATTGCAATTCTATTTTACGGACAATTAGCCTTTCTCAGTAAGAAGCTGTAAGACTTTTTTCAGTGAAACCTGTTTTCATTTAGCAATATCTTTTGTCGCATGGCCATTCCCCAAGCCATCGTCTACGATCGAAATGCGCTGAAGAAATGTAGCTTTGAATGAAGAGTCCTCTCGCTTCGGAGCTACTGCTTATGCGAAAGATATTGAAATATCTCTCCGAACAAATATTAGGGGGGAACGAATCGAGATTTATTTCGATTGATCGAGCAATGACGCGGGCAAGAAATCCCTCGGCCCGCATTAGCGATTCGATACAAATGGCGCTGCATGCATTTGTAAATTATTGATCCTCGATCTTCTACTGTTGGAGGGGGGACTTCGCATCTTCGACATCGTCAGATATGAATTATTCATCCGAACCCGATAAGCATCTTCGCGAATTGTACAGTTGCCTGCAGTCGTCGCTAGAGCCGCGCGCATCGGTCACCTCGCCTTTGTCTCCATAGAAAAAATACGAGTTTCAGAGTGTGTCCCTAATGTATTGGTTTATCGAACCGTAAACATAAATGAATTTAAAATGTCAATAGAGACTGTAATTTTTGGAATGAAATTCTATTCTACATTTGAAGTTGACGATTTTAAGAGCTTCTTCGAATCAGACTAGACCACAGCGATCAAGAACCTACGTAAAATAAAACAACCCAGTTTATTAATTGTTGACAAAATAATTAAGCTTGTGAAGCAATATATAAGGCTGTGAAATTCTAGAATTCATGACGTAAAATTGTGCGTTTCTTACATACTCCCTTTCAAAATTAAATTGGAAAAAATTCGTTGGTTAAAAAACATCGTTACTCATTCAATCGCTTCTTGAGACGTTCGACGATTCATTGGAGGGTGTATATCGCTCATCTTTCTCCAAAACATCGACGTTATCCGCCAATGCCTGATTAATATATTCGCTGAAACGCAGAGCTTACCCCGCCCCCTGCTGCCCGCTCTCCTCCGCCTGCGGGAGACTTACGAGAGAAAACGAGAGGCGGCGGAAGACAACGACGAAAGATTCTACTTAACTTTCCGTCCCCATAGCCCCCGAA
This sequence comes from Gryllus longicercus, assembly GCA_038098605.1. Classification (NCBI taxonomy): domain Eukaryota; kingdom Metazoa; phylum Arthropoda; class Insecta; order Orthoptera; family Gryllidae; genus Gryllus; species Gryllus longicercus. Next base: position 4,034,161 of record JAZDUA010000016.1, read on the forward strand.
GTTATTAAACCCACGGCACCTTATAGACGGCACGCCCCCCGCCACGCCCCCTCCGCCCCTTTCGTTCAACACGCCGCCGCCGCCGCCACCTTGTATACGTCTATATAGCCGTGCTTCGAAGGCGGACGCTGCGGTGGAATTAAAAATCAAAATATATTGCCTCAAGCAGCGACCCTGTGTAACACTTGATAACCGAAGAATATTGCAACCTTGTCACCCGTATATGAGAAGCTATTGTTCTAGGTTATAATACGAGGGAAGAAAAAAGTTGCGTACGGTATAAGCAATATATTGAAGGGAGGTGTGTGTGTTTTCTGTCTTGGGCAGGAGCGTTGAAGGGGGAGGGAGGGGGCGGGGAGCAGCGAAGGGAACTCGAAGCACGCGGGAGGGGTGAGCAAACCGCCGTGGCGCCAAAGCCACCAAAGCCGCCCGTGGCGGTGGCGGTGGCGGTGGCGGTGGCGTCTCTGTCGCTAGAAATAGGCGAGACTCGGCGCGCGAAGCATTCGAACGCCGAAGACAACACCATCCATCACGCCACGCCCATGGCCAATTTGCGTGTCGCGTGCCCATTCATTATTGGCAATTAATAGCAATGACTTATTCCAAACACGAGTGGATCGTGCAGCACGTAAAGTGTATAGATTTTTCGTCTATAATTGGTAATCAATGAAAGAACTGAATATTAATACTAGAGCACGTTATCTCAAAAATCTTGCAAAGTTATCGGATGTTCTGTTTAGTACGTGGAAACCTTTTAACGGTATAACATACGATTACAAAAATAATAACGAAATACGTCGTGCGTTTGAAAACCAATAGCATAATTTGTGAGTTGCCTCATCATTCATATTGATACACCGCTTTAGTTTATTGGCATCAATACAGTATATTCTCGCTCTGACTCACTCGTATTCTTTGGGATATTTCGAAACCTCCCATCCGCGTCACTTGCATTATCCAGCACACAACTACATCTTCCCTGCCAATTTCTCGTAATCGAGCCAACCCTTTCCCAGTAATCGAGCTCCCCCTCTCCAATGGCCACGCACGTATCCGCATATTCCTTCTTTATCGCGCCCCCCCTTCCATCGCGCTTTCTTGCCGGTCCCTTCATTTCCGTTCGCGCACGCGGTTTGCGCGCGCTGTTCGGGCAAGGGGAGGAAATGAGGAGACAAGGCCCGAGCTCCCGGGGAAGGACAGGATCTGCGGCGAGCAGCAGGAGGTAGAGCGAAGTTTTTTTTTTCCACCTCGAATATCGCCCCCTCTTCACGCTTTACCTCCCCCCCGCACCCCCGGTGTATCCACCGCCCCTTCATTTCATCTTGCCGTGCCTTCAATTTTTTGTACCTTCATCATTCATAACGTTTCTCATCCCTTGAGCGCGGAGGTGGGGGCGGAGGCGGCCAGGGCGGGGGAGGGGTGTCCAGCGATCCACAGCGGAGGCGAGTTCTGCGGTGCACCGATCATGCGCGAATCGTTACTCGTTGTTTTCGCTAAGTTAAGTATGTACTCAAACAGAAAAAAATCGTGGGACAAAAAGGAAGAAAACGCCGGGTTCTCGCTAATGGTTTGATGGTTTTCTGAAGGGGAGGGGAGGGGGAGGGGTGGGGCGGGGCGCGCGCTGCAGGACGAGGCAGCCTTGCCTGGTGCGGACTTCTCCCCGCTTCCTGTATCGATTTCGTTTAGCCGCGTTCGCCGGCATAGGAGGCTGCCGCGCCAGAAAATTTCGGGAGAGCTCGTTGATTTGATGCCGGGTGGGGGCGGGGGGATGGGCGGGGGCGTGGGTGGGGGCGTGGTCGCATGACTGCTCCGACTGACGCGTGATCTTTCCCTTCCTTTGCGTCGCCGCTAGTACATTTTTTTTTCTTCTGTTTTGGTCTCAAAAAGTACGCGTTTGGTTGTAGCTTAGTGCTTGTGTGGTCGAATGGTAATAAATTTTCCTTTCCAATTAAACATAACTGATCGCTGCAACATAATATGTGTACGTTAATTAGTTATTGATGGATATTAGGAGTAATGGAAATGTCATGATGAGTTATAAATAATAAGGGAGTAGCAGAGTATCCACCGATTTGATGAGAAAATAATCAAAATAACCATGATAGAGATATTACTAAATAATGTTTATATTAATATGTGTCCAGTTAAGTAGCAATGTATGGATTACACCAAGAACATATCTACTTATAATGTGCTAACAATGTATTTTTACTGCAAGGAAAACAAATACAATGTTTAATGAAAATTTTTCTTGCTACTTACTAAGTAAAATCATTCAAATGAATCGCATTAAATGGTAGGAAAATATTCGCGAAGCCCAGTTGTCATACTATTTCGCGTTAACTTCTTCCATTTCTAACACACATAGTCTTCCATTCTGGATTTATTGCATTCTTTACTTCACGCAATTTCTCAAAATATAAACCAAAGACCACCCGTAGCGCAGAGGTTTTAGAGAGATATTTCCGCTGCATAATGGGGATCTTAAACCTGCGAACACTTCTAAGAATTCAGAAATGGCGGCGTGTTAGAGGTAATAATAGCGTTCCTTAACGACTGCCACTTTCGTAGGTGGGGTGCGCGGTATTCTCACATTCTTAGCGTTATTCTTGGTCGCCGTGGTGCTCGGTGACGCTCCTCTGCCCACTTGATAATTTTGCTTGTCCCCATCCGCCCTTCCTCTATTAACGTTCTGCAAAATGTGCTCTCTTAGTGGTTGAGCTTTACATTTTTCATAAAATATACCTTAATATTAACACAATAATTTCCATGTTATTTTAATGTATGTGCATGTCACGTTGCCATTGTTTTTAGTTTTTTCGTTTGATTCTCTTTCAGCTCGTCTCTTGTGTCCCGGACGATATTCTTGGCTGAGACTAGGGGCTCAACCACAAGGAATCAGTGATTTTTCTCTTTTACGTACTCTGAACCGACCACAATCCAAATGAAAAAGGTACCGATTTGCAGAGAAGTTTTGTACATACTACAAGGGAAGCTTGCAATGTTTGTGCTCATACTTTATCGGGCCTATTCACGCTGTCTTGGGACTTGGAGGAGTTTGCTTCTTTCTCCAACATACTTGTGTAGTCTGTGTGGCGTTCTTTTCAAAAGGTCCTTCGGGATCGAAATCTTCTCTTCAATTTCTGTGCACTGTGTGATTTCCTCGCCCTATGTTTTAATCACAATGCAAATTAAGCGTGTGTCACATGTTAACAGCTATCATCAGTGTTTGCAAGAGTGAAACTAGCAGAGTTCGTAATTAACGTTAGCTTTCGACGCCATAGGCCGGGCTTTTAACACGTTAAAAGTCATAGACCTCCCACTTCTATAATGCTATTAAAATAATTCCTGTGTGCCACAGCCGTTTCCGCGAAAATGCTCTGTAATAAAATCTTTTGGGAACACTGCAATGCCGTTATACGTTTGCCTGTCGCGCAACAATGCGAACAAAACACGCCGCTAAACCGCACGCCACGCCGACAAATGCGGCGCGCGTAGCGCGTCCTGGCAAATTCTTTTCGCTTCTGTATAAAAATCACTCTTTCCTTGTGGTCTTTTCCGCTCGCGTTCCCGCTTGCGTTCGCGCGCGCACGCCCACTTGTCTCTTTCGCCTGCCTTCTGTTCTCCTGCGCCCTTTGCGCTGGCGGTGGCGGTGTCTGCAGCTGCTGGTGGTGGTGGTGGTGGGTGGTGGTGGTGGTGGTGGGTGGTGGTGGTGGTGGTGGTGGTGGTGGTGGTGGTTGCTGGTCAGCGCAGGGGTTGTCTACCGCCTCTCGCCGCCCGCCCGGCGGCCGCGCGGGCGCCCACACAGGACATGTGTTGGAGAAATTGTTTTACAGCTGCCCTATTTCCATAAAACAGTAAAAGAATACGCTACAAACGAAAGAAATATACGACAGCGTGCGAGGGGAGGTGTTTGCGATGTTTGTGTTCCAGGCTGCCCCTCTTCGTCCTGCCCCCGCCCCTACAGCGTGTACCGTCTTCGTGATGCCCGCGCGGGTATCGGGCGGCGTGTAAATATTATATAGTCTTCGTTTCCTGCACGTTGCAACGTCCGGCCGATCCTATAACCGATATGAACCGGTTTGTGGCAGCATGCATTTAGTGTGTCTTGTTGCGGAGTTTACTTCCCTCTAATGTACCCACGAGGTGGTCAACCGGTTTTTTCCCCTTAACTTTCTGAACGATAATTTGAAACAAGACAAAAGTTAACCACCTTGAATATGTCGTTCGATTTTTTTCGTAGATTATTGATTGTACGCTACGAGTCATTTTTTTAATGGTTGCTGTAATGTAAATATTCCTTCAGGAATGCGATGACTGATTTAGAAATCTACGACGCCCTACTTATTTCAAAAGCTTTCTCCTAAATCTTCATAAAAAGGAACACCGCGGTATGGAAAACAGCTCTAGAAGCTACTCCGGCCGCATATGTATATTATACTAGGCATACTCCGGCTCATTTTATGCGTTTTAAGTTATACAGCAGAGCTCAAGATGGATAGATAGAGCGACAAAGACCGCGAATGAATGCCGCCTCGAGAAAGAAAAAAAACGCGGTCGGAATCATACCAGATGGTATTAAACTTAAGGCGAAATGGCAAATCTTAAATTAAACATATGCAAATGTATATAAAGCTGTCATACAGTTGTAGATTTTTGCGTCCGTAACGTTCGTCTGACTTTGTTTTTATTGAGCCGCTTTTTAACATGGAGCAGGCCCTAAACACAAGACGATCACCATGCGAAAAGATGACGCGAGCTCGGCCCCGAGGATTCAACATGTCTGCATCTTAAATCAAAGCCGTCAATCGAGCGGGCCTTGGCTACAGCGCGCCCTATATATAGCTGACGCGTGCTGACGTGGTCTCCATGGCAACTGCCTGGAGCCCCGCCGCCGCCTAAGAAAAAAATCCCCGTGTCTTTCGGGTTAGTTTTCCGTAAAACTATAAATTAAAGAACGGTTGACGTTATATTTATTTTTAATGTTTGTTTCTCGTCGACGCAAAGATTTTTAATCCAGCCCCCCTTCGCGGGCCCCGTCCGCTAGCGAACGCGTGTGTTTGTGTGTGGCTGTGGACATAAACCTGCGGTCTAATAAAACGCGCTTTAAAACGAACGTTTAACGACTGTATCTTGTATGATTGGCATATGTGAATATTCTAGCAGTCCGCCTGCTTCTCTGCTTTAATGCACGTTATATGAGCGACGGGTCGACGACGCACTGCCCCTTCAACCTCGCAGTCTCCGTCACTGCCCTCCCCTCCACTCCCCGCCACCCCGGCGGCCAATCGGCCGCCCCCTCACGTCATGGCTAGGAGGACCGGCCCACCGCTCCCCCCTTCTAGGATAATTATCCAACTTATTGTCCTAATGCACCGCCGCTACCACCCCATATTGTCCAGTGTCGAACCTTACATTTTCGACCTGTACTTATCCCCAACCCTCCCTTGGTTTTGCTGAGACTGTGCTCGATCCTCAGACCTGTTGATCTAACGCCATGAAGTTAAGTATTGTTATACATTGCATCAGTTCTTTTATTCAATAGTGCCTCTCAGGAACGAGACGTTTGAGTGTTCATTGTCATAAAAAATAATAATTTTAATCTTCTTTTAACAAGAAAAGCTTTTTGTTGCACGTTTTCTCAGGTCGCTTGTGTTAACCATTTGAAACTGTAAATAAATTGTAAGTTCCATTGCCTGGATAATCTACAATGACTTAACTGCTTATACACAAGTTAACTTTTGTGCCTCCGATAAAAACCTCATTTACAATTATTTTACTGGACGATATTTTTAAAATCTATTATTGAAACTAACAACGAAAGTGTAGCTCATTGTATTCCACAAAAACTCAAGCTGACGACGAAGCTTTCTCATATTCTCACAGCGTCGCTCTTAATCACCGGCTAACGACACAATGGATCGATTGCTTGTTGTTCTTGTCACTACGACGCAACTCACTACAGCAGCTTGTGAATGAAGCGAAACATTGTAGAATGTTTCACGATAATTCTTCTGACTGAAGTCTGTTATTACCCGCATTAAACATTTTTACTTCCCGTATCCACTGCAAAAAGATTCCTCTGGCACTGGGGCAGGCGTGCCGTGCTGCCGACCGCAATATTTCGTCGTCGACGCAGCAAATAGACCTCGATTTCCCCCAGAGAACTCGATTGAAAACGCTGTTCAGCTGTGGAGTTTAAATTTACCAAACCGCCGGTGAATAAACGTTCGGCGCGGGGGACTTGATTTGCTTTATAAATCGAATGAATGGCCTTAAACGATATCGGAATATTGCCGCCGATATCGAAATATTGATTGATGGCTCCCCCGCTCCTGCGGCGCGCTTGAGGCGCTCTTCGTGGTTTGTCGCCGCACGCGATCACTAACCGCCTCTCCCCCTTCCCTCGCTCCCACTCACTCACGCACGCACACACACACACACACACACACACACACACGCACGCACGCACGTCGCCTCACCAGGTGGCGAGTTGCAGAAGCCCGCGGCGGTAGAGGAAAGCTGGACCGCTACTAATTCGGGCAGTTTGAACACTTATATAACTTCCTACAATTCGGATGCGGTTTTTGTATTAGAACATGTGTTCCTCCCTTCCTTCGTAGGTAGTTTTATCGCCAGTTGCCGTTAATCCGACCCGAGCGTCTTACGCGACTTACATTAATTTGCTCTGACGCACAATTTCTATGTTCTCCATGACTTGGGCAGTTCATTTAGGGTAGCGAACCTCGCAACGTGTTCATGAAATACATTAAAAAATCTAAATTAAGAACCTTCATTCTAATATATTCCCAGCCATTATACGTACAGGCCTATTCATATCTTCTTAAAATTCCAATTCAACTTTCCAAAGCAAAGTACTTGGCTTATGAGAATTTATCATTTCGCATTATCTCCAATTATTTGGCATACGTGATTGCATCTCGTACATTGAAATGTGTTAGTGATATTTATTTTCCCTCGAAGACGAGAACTGAGTCATAAGAACTGCAGAGGAACGTGGCAGAGGAGAAGGGCGGTGTCAAATGGATTGAGTCGAATGGGTATAGAGGCAACCACGAGTTACTATTTGGAGCGGCAGATTCGGCAGCGGGTGTGTCTCTCCACCGCAGTGTTTGCGAGAAATAGTTTCATATTATGCACTGTTCGGTCGCTCGCTTCCTCACTGGCTGGCTCGCTTGTTCGCTCTCCAGAGCCGGGCCATGTCACTCGCTCTAATTCTCCTCTCTCTCTCTCTCTCTCCCTCTCTTTCCCGCCCTCTCTCACTCTCACCGGCCGCGCCGGCGTCGGCTACGGAACAGCCCCCCCTCCCCCGCCCCCACCCGGGTCGGCCTCCGCCCTCGCGCCAGCCCTATCACTTCACCAACTACCAATAAACAGTTTCACACAGATAAACACGAGAGCGCTGGGGGTGCACAATGGAATAGAAAACAATTTTCTGGGAACCGGAATTAATTCCTGCGCTACGGCGTAGGCCATTGAGGTTATGAATGGAGGAGGAATCGTCTGGCGTAAAACAATAATTTCTGGGTTGACTTAACGGGTGGGTACGCATAACGTTGTGTGTTTGTTCTTCGATGTGTTTGTCTCTATCTGCGACGCCGGGGCGAGGCTGGAGGCGGGGGCGTGGTAGCGCGACCCGCTCCGTCGCAGCTCCTCGTAATCGCTTTGGGGGCTTCCTGCGAATATTTTCCTTCTTATTACCTCGCAACGGGGGGTAGAAAGACGCGTCTAGATTTCGCCTGTAAATCGTCGTTGGAGGATTTAATTATGATTCAGTTAATTATGCAAAGACAGAAGTATTAGCTAGCTCACCTAGCCTTCTATGAGTTCTTGCTGCAGCTCCCCGGCGCCCTTAATAAGGCAATTGAGATAAGACCGGTGGTAGGGGCCGGAGTTGCTCGCGGCAGATTACGTGCCCTGGCCGCCGCCACCATCGCCGCGCCGTTTGCAGGGGGCCGTTGCGCTCGCGATGCGCATTTGTCGCGAGGAATTCTCCGTCGCTCTCCACTGTTTCCGACGGACACGCGGAAGATCCGGAGTTGCTCGCCCTTCGGTTGCTTGGTGCCTGGTAACCTCAACCAGCCTTTTTTTTCTGTTGAAAGCTCACATGTGTTCACAAAGTAAAATAACATAATTGAAAATGAAATATTCGTGAAGACGGTGTTTTTCGCAATTACGGGGTGACGCAAAATAAATGTCACAAACTTCTATGGCAAGTACACGAGGCAAGAACGACAACCAGTGAAAATTCTGCCAGTGAAAATTCCATATAAAGAGATAACATATGTGATATTTGCTCCTTGTTGATAGACTGCTCATTATCTATTGATTTTGTTTTCCTGCCTGCTTGATGGTTTACTTAACAATCATAGACAAATGGCACGCATGTAACTTCGTTATTTGAAATTCTCACCACAATTTCGTGGGCAAAGTCTTTTCATTTTCGACCTCGCTGTATTCCTCGAATTTTGAAATATTTATTCAGTGAAATATGTATATTAAAGGTGTTTTGTGGCCGTGACGACGAAACAGATCTAAAAGTTACACACAGTTCTATTTTTTTTAATACGAAAATTCAAGTCTGAAAAAAATCAATAATTTGTTGGTAATTCAGAGGTAGAAAACAAGTCATGAACTCTATATCATTACCTGAAATAATTCATATCAACCAAAAGCATTCTATGAATGTATCCCCAGAAATTAAGCAGTGAAAAATTAGTTCAGACAATTCGTTCCATTTCTGAACCTTAACTTCGACACCTGCCTCCACGGACTAACCCTGCCCAACTGCAATCAATTCGACCGGCATGTTGCTCGACGCAATCGCTGAAAATCCTCAGCTTCAGTCCCCCCCCCCCCCCCCCACTTCCAACGATAGCGGGTGAAGGCGGAGTTTCCCAACGAGCAAGTCATTGCATCGATTGTCGTACACTACGTATGCCTTGGTAATTTTCGTCTACGGCGGTGGCTATCAGATAGAACAAAATAATTGGCAGCGCTTTACGAGTGTTATCTCCCGCGGCATCTAAAGTGTTTCGAGTGCGGAGAGGCTCGGTCGAGTCGATGCGGCGTGCGCTGCGCTTCTGTTCGCCATCGCGTAGTGTGCGCCTCCGCCGTTAGTCGATGGCTGTAGGGAGCTTGCTGCGATTGCTGTAGGGAGAGACTTACGATAGATGGGACGAGATATAGCACGCTTTTTGAACTGGAAGCAGCTTTTCGTTCAGACTTGCGACTTTTCCTGAACATACTAGTGACGATGAATGATCAGTCACGTGAAAAAAAAAGTTCTGAAAGTGAAAAAAACGAAAATTATGTGATCGTGTTGTAATAAGGATTGCATTTTGAAAATATTTCAAAAATAGATATGCTATTTATCTGATATTTTTTGTAGTTTCGTGTAAATTGGCTGAAATATTAAATACACTCCCTGAACAAAATCCTAGATAAATGATTGTTAAACACGTGCAGTATATTCCCAGAAAATTGTGGTATTTCTATGGAGAAAGGAAAAACGCCATTAAAGAACAGTTGTGAGAACTGCACTTATCAGCACTTGTTGAAGGATGACTTTAACAATTATTTGTTTTGCAGATAGCAGAAAGAGTCTTCTTTGCAAATCATAAATATGGGCGTTAGGAGGTGGAAGTGACTAATGTGTATCTAAAATAGAAGGCACGTAGGCTGGTACTTCGTAGTTGTCGTTGGAGTGACAAAAATATTCGTAGAAGGATAGTGACACAAGATGACAAAAGGTTCCCTTCCACGAGCAATTAACAACGGGGTACATCGTAAATCCACGAAGTCGCGAGGTTGAGGACTTCCGTGTACTATTTCAAGTTCCAAATCATCAGATCCGAGGTTTTCCTGCAATCCGGTTACCTCTTACATCCCTAGACAAAAGAGACCTCTCAGCGGAGAAAAGCGCTGTAACACCCACCATTTCCTGCGCAGCACTATCCACCCGGCAGAGGGTTATGCAAAGCGAAAGGCCAGCCGCAGTGCTACACCGATCGGAAGGTCTTGTGCAGGTGCTATTAGGGTCATTGCGCAGCCTCGCTTCGTCACGCACGCACGGGGCGTCTTCCCTGGCGTCGGCGCCGGGTAGCGGCGGCGGCGGCAGCCGTGCGTGTGCGCATGTGTGAGGGCGCGCGAGCGCGTGTCTGTGTGTGATTTTGTACTCTCGGTTCCTCTCTTCTCAAGAACATTGAAGTCTTATTGAGGGTAACAGGAAACAACCGACATAAATTCTGTGTCTTTTTATTCGTGCCTTCTGGTTTATTTTCCTCCCTTTTTCCCGTTCCGTCTCCGTCGTCGGCGCGGCGTTCGGCCGAGATTTCCGAAAGCCATATAACCCGCGGGAGAACACGGGGGCTCTTGCCACGCGGCGGCCGTGGAGGCGGCGAAGAGGGGTTTGGGGGCGGGGCCTGGGTGTCGGCGTGCCCCACGGAAGGTCATGACACGTGTTGGTAGGTCGCGTCTCATGGACGCGTGTAAGATTAGCACATGAGCGAAATATGAGCTTGTTCCAACGTTCGCGTGACGAAAATAGAAATTGCCTGAATAGTTATCCAGTCACGTAATATCAGAAAGAAAGACACTGTAGTTAAACTTGAGGTTGAACCTCATAATTATTTCGAATATTATCATATACGAATTACAATATTATTATCACTTCTTGTGAGCAGGACGAGTCAAACCGTGTTTTCAAATAATGAGTTATTTAGTTCATCATACTTAACTCCAGTAAAGAATTTTTAAGATGTGCTATTTTTTTAACGGTTCTCATTGTATTTCCAACAAAGCACAAATTGTGGGAAACGTAACTTGAACGCCTCGCGAGTGCGGGGGCGCTAGGCGGCGTCGGCAAGCGTGAAGCAACCGATCGTCGAATCCACTGTCGCGCAATCACGATCACCGCCGCCGCGCATCGCGTCCTGTATTTTCGCTGCTCGCCCGACTACATCCCGACGCCGCGTCTTCGGCGTCGTGCCCAATCGTAAATCGGCACTAAACGCGTAAAAACAGCGCGGGGCCTTGTAATTGACCGGTCGCGCTCTTGTTATGAGTTCCATAAAATTTCCGAAGCCCTCCTCGGGCGGGGCGGAAACGAGTGAGGGGAGGGGGATATCGGAAGAAGGGGGTGGGGAATCTGGAAGAGTGCGGGGAGGTTCGGGAGGCTACAGGATTGGACGAGGTGCAAGAGTAATGACAGGATTCGATGTGGAGAAGGTGGGATGTCGGTGATGTTCTTGGAAGCGACGATGAGAGTTTTCGCCATATCCATGAAACTGGAGAAGCCGTTGGGCAACGCAAGACGTTCGGAGCGCGTATGTGACCTTACAGAACACAGGAAATGAGTGTAATGTAATAATGTAATGAAGAGGGAATGGTCAAAAGAGAACATGGAAGATGGAAATGACGGATGAATGGTGGGCGAATATTGTCTGCATTGAGGAAGAAAGCAGGAAGAACGGAAACGCCAGGGGAGTAGAAGGGTGAAGCAGAGAGGTGCGGTACCGAGCGAGGCGCAATGGAAGAGACGCAGGGCAGAGCTGGGCGGCGCCATTGGACGTGATCGCAACCTCCGAAACCCGCGAACCGTCCTAGTGGGGCCAGCAGACGCAGTGGAGGAGGAGGGGGGGCAGCGAGGATCACAAGCCCCACGTCCTCTGGCGGCTTTTTGCCGCGCGGGCGAACAAGGCGCCTTCACAGCCGCGTGATGTACGGCTGCCCGCCCGCCGGCCCGCCCGCCTGGCGCCCGGGGCGATTTCGGACTCCGTCACTGGGATTGACGGCCTATGAATGAAGGAGCAGCTCCCGAGAGAGCTCGCTCGGCCAGCAGACCGCGGCCTCGCCCGCGAGCGGCCGGGCGGGGGCGGCTTCACGCACGACAACTGAGGATCCCCGGAGGACAGACCGCCGTTGCTGAAAAGAACAAAAATAATGGAAGAATGCACGTGTGATAATTGATAAAGGACAGCCTACTTCGTGTCAAATGTTAGCTCATCCTGCATTTCTTTCTCTTGTAACTTCTTCCTTGAATTTAGTTTATTTTATCCTCCACCTTTCTTAAACATCACTTTCTATTCCTTATAAATTTCTCCATTTTGTTCTTGTCTGTTTTTAATGACATTTTTATCTTTCTTTTTTACATCCGCGTATCGTTACACATGAAGTTCTTATTAGTTGTCCACTTAAAGAATTGTTACATAAGCCATGCAAAGTAGCGAATAATTTGTCGAGGCATCTCGTAACTTGTGAAATTGTAGGAGCTCTCCTTGACGCGTGACGCGGTCCACCTGCGCAGAGCCACGGCCGTGCGTTGTGCTCGCCGAGCGTGGTGAGCAGAATCCAGAATCAACAGCGCACAATGTTTGAGTAATTCAAAATTATGATGTCATTCAAAAGAATCGTGACTCGTGGATGAGGTGGAAGAAGACTTAAAAAGTTTCATCTCGTTGTCATGTACGATTACTTCTGACGGTTTAAGATCAGCTCTGCATTAAGAGAACATGTTGAACCCACGTACTTGCGAAGAAAAAGAAGAGAAGTGACGTTGTTCGTACCGCGAACGGAACAAGGCTGTTTTCCATGGGAACGTGAAACGGCGGAGAGTGAGGCGGGGCGAGGCGAGGCGTTCGTATAGATTACGGATTCAAATCTCTCGGTTCCCGAGACGGTTCGCGAGCCGTTCCTGGGCAATCGCGAGCGGCGGGGCGGGCTGGTCTTCCTGGCGCCTCCTTGAGCCGGCGAACGAGGCCGTTAGGCGGGGGCGGCGAGAGCGGGCGGGAGCGCTGAGCCGGGACAATTCCGTTAAGTATCAATCGGCGCCGTGCAGCTGCTGGAGGGGATCACGCGCTCTGCACGCCCTTCTGCCGGCTACCTGTTCGCCCCATCCCCGCCACTCCTCACCTTCTGAACACGCCTCTCGCGTTCCCTCACCTTCACACTTGTCAGAGCCATATGTCGTCTTTGCTCCAACAAGCACACTTATGTTTGGAATCCACCAATCACTGAAATGTCATAATATCATTGCAAGTAGTTAAATCAGTGATCACAAAATTCACCACTATGCTATTCTTTCAATCTTCTTCTGTTTTCTGATTTTTATTTCTGCAATTGAACTACAGTGTTGTCTTTTTCTTTTTTATTGTCAATTGAAACATAAATTCAATAAATATTATTTTCTGTATATTTTTTTACTACTCACAGATTCAAAAGTAAAGTTGATGTTCGTTTCAACTTATAACTCACCTCACCAAATTCGTTCTTACTTCCTTCTCTCTTTTCCCATTTCTAATTTGTTCCGAGCTCTGCGTCCTCACCTCTTCCCCAGGTGTCACTCAGCCTGCACTGATCCGCCTCGCCGCCTCCGTTGCCCGCTCCCCTCCCGGCAGCCTCCGCGCATCCGCGCCGACCCAGCGCCAGCTCTCGGCGACAGCCTCGTCTTTGCGCGCGTCGCGACGCGACGCGTCGCCGAGCAGCGCCGCCCATCCCCAAGCCCAAGCCCAACCCCAGTCCCGAGCCCCAGCCAAGCCTTTCGCCCCGCGTGTATGCTTATCCCGTTACGAGTCCTCAATACCATTCCGGCAAACAGGCAGGCTCACGGAAAGGCCTTCCATATCTGCGATCGCCCGGCGGGGGCGGGGGCGGGAGCTGCGCGACGCGCCACCGCTGCTCCGCTCCCTCCGTCCTAACTGGCTTTAGCGCGTCCTAAGCAGCAAATGGGTAGGACTAAGGATTACGGCGTCGACTCGTATTATCTTGCAGGGCCAAACGTTTCGAATTCAGCAGTTGTCTCGCTCGGGTCCCGCGCACGCCGCCAGTCGTCTCGGTTTCTCTAGGGCTGTTCGGAGCTCCTTGCCGCCTTCCGCCCCGCCCCGCCCCGCCCCCTCCTTTCGCCGCCTCCTCCACTCCCCGCGCCTCCCCGCCGCTTCTTTCCCGCGCGCGCGCGCGGATGGCGACGCGCGTATCTCTGCGAGTCGCCTTTACGACCCGCCTATCTGGCGCGCATGCGGTGCGGCGCGCGATCTCACTGCAGGCGTTTATTGCGCGCCGCGAAGAGTGTTTTTCCTATTTGGGGGCTTTTTTGAGGCGTTTTGGAATTTGCGCGATGAACGTATGCTAACGAAGAAAGTTGTAGGGCGCGTTTGGGTGCGTATCACGTTCGTTCGTGCAGATGAGTTTTATAGGCTTGCGCTAAGCTACTGGAACTGTTACATCGTTTTCCTGGAATTTGTATGTAAAGTCTACGAAGAACAGTTTACGCTGAGGGATCACCACAACCTGAGCAGGCACAACAAAACTTATTTGCTTTATCCTCTTCCCGAGAAACATATTCCTCCTCCTCCTCCTCACTACCCAAGCTCTTCCTTCTCTCTTCTGGTGTGTTAGGCAAGAGGTGTATATACGCCGTCTCTTCCGACTCTGTATATTTGGATTGAGAATTTGTGTATACGAAGGAAGCTATTGCTGCGAGCTCATAACATATCCTGCCGTGAACGTGTTTTCTAACATAGCATGTCGATCTGCTCCTGTTACGCAAGACGCGCCACTTGGTTGGCTGTTCCGCAGCCGCGAAGTGGATTGCATGAATGCTTTACCATGAAGTGGCGTGGTTCAATGCGTGTCGAAATTGCATGTGCTTGGAAATTGAGTTCTGGGATGTGCTCTACATTATACATACTGGCTGACGTTGTACGTCAGACGGAGAAATTAAAGTTCGTTCGATGTTTGATCGCCGTCTAGTACTTCGCTTGTTTTCGATCTTAATGAAATTCGTTACCCAACGTCTTCAATAAATGGCAGATAACCGGTGCTCGACTCTTTAGTAAAACTGGCCCGGTTTCGCAAAATTTCCTCCCATCAAATGAGTTTATATATTGTCCTGACATAAAATAATCACATCAGCTTATTACCTCTGCTATTGAACAATAGTTGGACGCATGCCCAAAACCTATTAGCAATTGAGTCATTAATTTTTGTCTGGATAAAAATACTCAAACTGAAAATTAGATCATACATTTTTTCTTTATCCTAATTGCAACATTTATTTGAAATGAAACTAAATTGTGTATGCGTCATGCTAGTCAGTAAGGAAAAATAGAAGCCGATAATCTATCTTGGCAATAGTATTTTTTGTATAAAAATGGTAGAGCACATCCCAGAACTTGAAACGTCTTCTTTTACTCTGTAAGCTGAGTGAAGTGTGTAATCTGAATATGTATAATTTTATTTGAATTAGTGATGGACAATTTTAAGCACTGAGATTCTTTATCAAATTCTTATGAAAATGTTTGCAAAACTGTCAGAGTGAAAGTGTTTGTTATGTCGTATGTGTGTAATTGATTCTCCATCACTAATTTGAGGTTAAGTGAGCTGTAAAGAGGCAAAATGGCGGCTGTTGTGACGCAACAATGTCGGTTGGCTTGCAGCGAGCGACCCTGGCGGAGAAGGAGGTGAGCGCGCTGAAGGAGCAGCTCGCGTCCGCCAACCAGAGCCTGCACCTGCCCGTGGGTGAGGCCGGCGCCAAGGGCAAGCCTGGCGGCGGCGAAGACGGCGGAGGCGGCGGCGTGGAGCACGTGGTGGGCCGCGCCGCGGGCCTCGAGATGGAGCTCGCCGCCAAGGAGAAGGAGGTAGGCGCCGACGACCAATCTCATCTCTCTCTCACTTCGCAAAATACCTTATACTTTCAATACGGTGGATCCTCGAAAACTTGATTCGAGCCATTTCATTTATTTTTTTTTTAATCTCGAGCTTCTCAATCCTAGAATTCCTCGATACATCTAATTCCGCGGGATCTCGGATTTCTTAATATCTTAATTTTTTTCGTATCTCAAATTCCTCTTTATCTGGAATTTTTTTTAAATCTTTAATTTCTTGATATCTTGAATTCTTCGGTATCCCTAATTTCAGCTCTTTATTAAGAAATTTTTTCATATGTCACATCGAGGCTCCACTGAATGAAAGATTCAAACAAATGAACTAGTACTTCAAATGTTATTGAAAGGTTCTGAATACTTCTGTAACGCTTGTGTATATTGCAATAGAACTGGATACACCGTTTACGGTCACCATGCCTATTATTCATGACTAACGTTTTCTCATAATATATATACCTCTCTCGAATTTGCAAGTTCTTTGGGAAACAAACTTCTGAGATAATATTTTTTATTTTACTTTTTCTCTACGTTAACCAATAATATAATTCTGAAGAGCTTATTAATTATATTCCCCACAGTGCAGTTCATTGTTTCATGAATAATCTCTCATAAGCTCAACGAGTCTCTGTCGATATTTTCGATTCCTCGCTTACTGTTTGTTTGCCTCTCATCGCAACACTTCAGTGCCGTCGAGTAGCGAATGTTGCAAAGGGCAGGAGATGAACCTCTGAAGTCCAATACTCGAAACTTCGAGTGCTTACTCTCAAGTGTGTGCAGTAATGTAGAAACCCCGTTTGTGTGCCAAACGCCTCCCCTTTTTCCCACAGAATTATATACTTTATTATATAACTTTCGTTCCCATCCTTTTCTTAGTTTCGAATTCGCACAGCTAGAGTTACAAAACGTCCTCGGTCAATTCGTAGCTGACTCGTGTTTACTTTTATTCTCATGTTGGCTCCCTAAGGAACGGGTGGAGGAGGCCAACTGGTTTCCATTTTATTTCGAGCAAAGTAAAATAGCCCCGCATTCCAGCAGCACATGACGCGATGTGTTGATTAGCTGTTCGATTGCTATGTCGGATGCAGGCTGTAATGCGATATAGGTGCGCCGCTTCGTCCAGCGCTATTTATCAAATCTGCCAACGTCCCCCGGACGTCATATGTTTTCCGCGCCGTTCCAAGAGACCTTTCATACGCTGTTGGCGGTTATAGATGTTCTGGATCGGTCTTTGACAGGGGTATTCGGTATCGCAGTAAACAGTCGACGTGCGTCGCCCATCGCGCTCGCCCCAGACAAAGGCCCCGCCGCAGCCAGAACAAAGGGAAAAATGGCGGCGGAGGACGTGTGGCGGAACACGTAATTTGGCAGTAATGGATATTATAATTTTTTTGGCGTCCCGGTAATCTTCTTATAGACGCGTCGAGAATAAAGAAGAAGAGCGTCGGTTTTAAACCGAACCGAGCCGAATCGAACTTTTCTTAAAACTTCTCCGTCTGAGATTTACGAGCTTTCCGGTCGAAAGCGCGGACTTAGAGCCCTATTGTTGTCGGTCCGGACGCGGCGGCGGCGGCGGCGGCGGCGGCGGCGGCGCGGGCGAAGGCGGAGGCGGAGGCGGAGGCGGAGGAGACTCGCGCCCGGCCTGGCCCTCGCGCCTCCGCGCTGTCGCTCTGGAGCTGAGCAAACATATGGATTCCTGCCTCGCTCAATCCACCGGTCCCCGCGACGCGTCATCTCCCACCTCCGAACGGGCGAAGGGATGCCAAACTCCAGGAATAGCGGCTTCTTCCCGACTCGCCGTGATTTTTCTTTTGCCCGTTTTCTTTCCGCGTCGAGTCCTCTTATTTTCTATTTGTCATCGTTCCTCTTACTCTCTTTCTCTCTAAAAATTGATCTGAAGGAGGTATTGGTTGTATAGCGTGCCCCGGAGTTCCACGCGCCACTATCAACAATTGAAAATACCGTGGGATAATTGTTCCACGTATTTGAAATTCGTCTGTTTAGAAAGAATAGGGACTAAGTTTCGAATCTCCCCTCTAACTAAGGCAACAAAAGGCTGAGAGAAAACATTTCGCACGTCTTCTAATTAGTTTAAACGAACACTAAATTATACACAAACGATTTAACTTGACTTCCACGCCGTTTCAACAGCCATCAAGCAAAACAGTTGAGAAAAAATTCTAAATAACTACTTGTTCACACTACTATCGCAAAGCAACACTTCCTATATTCCCTTCTTCGACAACTGCTGCAAGCGCAGATTTACGACGAGGCCTGTAGGTCGTCCGCCGCCGCCGCCGCCGCCAGAATGAATCACACGTCCACCTGACGCCCGTCGCCTCGTTCCTTTTGGGCGAACGGGAGAGGCCTCTATTTATAAGGCCCGCCGCGGGAGGGCGCGCGCGAGCGCGAACGACGGCCTCTGGGCCGCGGCCTGATGCTCGACATGGGACTCTTCGCTAGGGATTCTAACAGTTGTAGTGATCGAACCTTAACTAACACAAAACTGGAACGGGTGAGCATATTGCTAACAGAAATACAGGAACGGGTGAACTTATAAGTTTAGTTAATAGCACTGCATTGTAGTGCTTACCTTTTATGTAGAGTGAGGTAGTTTTCAAGTTAATAGCACTCCCTCCTTCAACCAATATTATAAACCACGATAAAGGATAAGCTAAAATCTTTACAGGCATAACAGATTATTTGTAGTAAATGATACCTGGGAATAATGTTTTATTATTTCCTAATACTTTATTCGGTTATTGAAGGGGATGCAAGTTGTAGTATGAGCATTTTTAAAAAAATCACATATATTTAGATTCAATAATTATGTTTTGCTGTGTTTTATTTTATGTTTTTGAAATCTGTTCCTCCTTAAACTATGTAACCGTCCCCGTCAGGCAGGCAGGCATGTGGAGCAGGCATCTCCCAGACGCCCAATTGCGCGCGTCCCGTTCTGCTGGCATACGGCGGTGCGTTCACCCCGCTGCGATTTACGATCGCCTTCTCAGGTTTATACGCGCGGCTACAGGAGCGGCCGCGCCGCGCCGTGCGGGTGTTTCGGGGCGGTCGCTGGCGCGCAGGTCGCGCCCTGCCTCTAAGCAGACCCCAATTACACGGCGAGTTGGATGAAGGCGGGCCGGAGAGCCGCGCGCGCCGCATGGCCGTGGCGAATTTCGCGAGTACACAATGCGCCATTAAAAGATCGGCGGCGCGAAGGAGGGGGGCGTGGCGGCGGTGTGTGTTGTCGGAGCCGGACAGAAGCTGCGAAATCGAAACCCGACGCCGCGCCGCGCCGCCCCGCGCCGGCCCGGAATCGCCGTGCCCTTGACATGTATCCGCAGCACAATGACGTGCGCCTGAAGTGGCGGCGTCGGGGGGCAACAGCGGTGACCCACACACGCGAACGCGCGCCCGCCGACGGCGGAAAACGCGCGGGGCCGTGGATGATGTGAATGCTGTCGGTTGGGGGTGAAAGAATAGATGTTGGGGATCGGGCCGTTTAATTAGAAATAGCAAAAACGACCGGAGGTTTACTTGGATAGAACGCTGTTCTTACTCGTCATGATCAGGTACGCTAGTTCCCTCGCTCACTGGTTCCCGCAAATTACTTCTTGTAATCACTCTCAGACTCAACAGCTCATGTGCTTAGCAAAGTGCCTTCAATATCTTCATCAAGTGGACAAAAACCTTAAAGAATTGCTTTACAAACTTCTTTGTACATTTTTGTAAAAATAAACAACACAAAGTAAAATACGCAATATTAGCGCCTACATTCTTAGCAGCAACAACAAGAAAACTCGACCACCCCTCGTTATTGAGTACATTTGGAACGCTAGTGTTTCGATTCATCAATAGCAGAGTAACGCAGAAGTCGCCTGTTCAGATGCGTGGCCAGCGGCTGAAAACAACCAAACCGTCGGTACCGCCCTGCGAAACCGTCCCCTGGCGGCGTGCCCCGGATGATCCGGGCCGCGCGCCTGGGATTACCCGTCGCAGCACCTGGGCGTTTATTAGCGCGTGGCGCGAGCCCCCTCCGCGGGCGCGCGACCGCAGACAAGTGACTCACGGGGCCGCGGCGCGTCGGGGGCGGCGGGACGTTGCCCCGCGCGCGCAATCGGTCGCTGCGCTCCGACGCGGCCGTTGCGCTCTCGGCGGAGCTGTTTCGGGGAAGCGACGAGGGGACCTGTTTGCTCCCTTGGACCTAAAAGTGTTTCAGTACGTTTTCTTCCAAGTTTTTCAGTTACGCCAATTGTGATGAGTTCTGCACCCCTCTATGGACATTGGCGACGGAGGAAACTTATGACTTTCACGGCAATCAGGTCCCTTGTCTATGCGCTTCGCTGAATGACGAATGGGATCATTAGAGAATTTAAAATTTTTTGTAATAAAATAATTATTATTTATTTAATATTCTCGAATTACTACTGATAAATTGTGATCTTAAACAAAGTTTTTACATGAAAATAACTTGTTTTTGTGGGATCTCCTTTTCACTGCATCCACGTATGAACGAAAAAAAGAAAAAGAAAAAATACTGGTGGACCCTGAACATCATGTGCTATCTGAATGTCGTAATTTTCATGTTATCCTCTCCGCCCAATTGGCACAAATCGGGCGTGCTATCCGTGCTACTTAGGTTGTGGGTCGGAATGTCGCGACAGATGACGCGCAGTGGGAAAGGCAAAGAAAGGCGGCCTGCGAGCGCCGACACGCGAGTTGACACCGGCGCTTTTCTAGGAGACGGACCGCTGCAAGGAAGCCATTAACGCCGCGTGCCAGATTTCACGACGGAAAAGACAAACGGCGCTAGCGGCCCACGCCCACGGCACTGCCCTGGACGCCCCGCACCTCTGCGTGCGCTCGCCAGCGGCTTCTGCCTCCGCCTGCGCCTCCCCCGCGATCGCTGCTAAGCGGATAACGAGGTGGTGCACTTCTGTCTGCCGATGCGTTATTGCTGTGCCAAGTACAAAGAAACCTTTCATTGTCCATCTACTAAAATTTTGATTGACAGCTATGCTACGAAAATACTTCTCTTGGAAACGCAATTGATATGTTAGGAAAACAGTAAATTGCCTCAGAAGTTAGAGACTGTGTTTCATTGTCAGCAATCCGAAAAATACAATAATCAATTAATTTCAAATTCTATTCTTGTACATTTGTATACTTTTCCTAAAACTCTTCCCTGAAATCCAATTGGGATTTCCCACCTTCCCACCTTCTAGTTCACCTCACCCGCCAACTTCATACTTCAACGTTAACATCATCCTTAACTTCATCGCCAACACCATCTCAACGACTACCCATTTCCAACACCTTCACCATCACCTCCGACTCACCACTCTCCAGTCGCTCACCCTCCCCCTTTCTCTCACCGTCTCCTGGAGTATTTCCCCCTTCACCACCTCCCCCACCTCATCCCGCAGTCACCTCGGGCGGCGCCGCAAACGCGCGCGCGCGCGCGGGCACGCGTGCTCAGCGTCGCCCTCTCGCGCGGCCGCGACGCCGTGCCAGCGCCAGCGCAGCGGCGTGCGCGGCACGCGGCGGCGGCCCAAGATCAGCGGCGCCGCTCAAAGGGGGAAATGCCGAGCGCTCATGTCGCGTGGACGCGCGCCGCGCCGCCCATTTGTTGCGCCCCTCCCCCCCTCACCTCGCGCGTGACGCGCCCCACCTGGCCGCGGAGGCGCCGGAGGCGGCGCGAGCGCGCCCGCGCTATCTGCGCATTTGAACGCGCCCGCCGGGCAGGCTACCGGCTGACGCTGCTGAGTCACTTCGATATTCTTTGAAATCGCTGCCAATTCGATGATATCGTTATGAGGTGTAGCGTCCCCGATAGGCGAGCTTTTGTCGCGTCTAAATGGAGATTGTTGTCTGAATGGAGGTGAAATCTCACGATCCGAATGATGCTATTTTGAAAGAGCTCGGGACAGCGTTGCATTTTAGAACGTGACCGAGCAACAGATTGATTTCACCACGCTAATTTGCGATTGAAAATTAATTCATACAGTGTTTGTGTTCGTATTCCGTTTCGATAGCAGGAGATCCTTTTAAAGTTTTTGTATGTAGGGAATGGGTTGCAAGCTTATGGAGTGGAATAATTACAATTTGGTTGTTGCACACTGGTAGATAGACATCACAGCGAAACAAATGTCTCGTTCTGTTAAAAAAATTGGACGTAAAAGTCTGGTTCTCTGCCGTCGATTTAATGCGAATTGAACTGAAACTATCTGCAATTCGGCCACAATTATATTCTTTCAAGTACACTTTCCCCCGTAAAAATCGTCGCCACTGGAATGCCTTCAGGGGCACTTCCCGGCGCCGCCGCCGCCGCCGCCGCCGCCGTCGGGCAGATCGCAGTCGGGCCCTGATGGCCGCGCGCTGATGTCATCCTGTTGACCGCGCCCCGCCGCCACCGCCTCTGCGATGCACGCGCCTCCTCGCCCGGGTCACGTGACATGCGCCCGCCATCGGGAGGACTCTTTAATATTCATGTGGGCGGCGCGAGGGCGGAGGGCCTGCCGGTCGGCTTCGATGTTTGTTCGCGAACACTCACCTTTGGAAGGAACTGGACGATTCACAAATGGCGTAATTGGGAATGCAGTCGAATGGAAAGATTAAATTTTGACGAGAATTTCCCTCGATGATTTTCTGCATATAATCAGCTTTATTTGTTCCGTATTTCATGCATTGTAGTTATTTCGTTACTTGCTGCAACATTTGGCGAAGTTGAATTTACTCATCGAAAATTGATTCACCATTTCCATCTACTCCCTCTCATATGCGATTAGTTTTCGTAGTTAAGCTTGTATCATCGTCATTGAAATAATCATTGACAAATCCATGTAACCAAACGGACGTAATTGATATCGAGTTAGAATAATGTGAGTTACAATGAAGAATAATGTGAGTTACAATGAAAACTGATAAATTTTCAAACAACAGTAAAAGTAAAGTGCCTGGAATAAATTGATTTCTTGAGGGGAGAAAATTAATAAACGTTTGCTTTTTGTAGTCTCACTTTCTATTCATAAGCAAGCGCATCAGTTACGCACAAATGAGTAGATAAAATGTGTAATGAAGTATTGGGGAGATGGCAAACGAAACAGAATGGAGAATTCAAATACTGCATGATGCTGAATAAAACGAAGGATTAGTGCTGAATAAAACCGAAAGCCGTTGGCACTTTAAATGATGTTTTTATTGACCGAATCACCAAGAAAATGTCCATACAGTTAATAAGCGAGGTCAAGAAATCAAGCGCGAATAAGAATAATAAATATAAAACATATTATTAAGTAATTATAAAAGTGTACTTAAAGGAAAGCAATTTGTTGAGCTGTTTGAGGGAGGCACGTGTCCTTTGACCTGCTGATCACAACTAGTCCATCACGCGGTGAGCTCGCTCGCAGAGAAAGCTCTGCGTCCGCTTCATGGGGGCGGAGGGGGCCGGCGCGCGGGCCGGCTGCCCCGCCTGCCACTGTCCCATTGACCCGGCGCCGCTCGTTGACTCCTGCCACCGCCGCCACTCATCGCGCCTGTCGCCCGCCCGCAGTTTGATCTCGCGCCGTATTTATATCCGTGATCGAGCCGCCACCGCCTCCGCCGGCCCGCGCCGCCTCCCCGCACGCATTGACACCCTTCGACTCCATTCGCGCTTCAACGGAGACCTAAGTGCGAAATCTGACAGACTCGCCCGCAACTCTCGACTTCCTACGCGTGAAGAACATATACCTCATGATTGGTGAAGTTCTGACAGCATCCCCCTAGTACAATTACTTACCTTTACATGAAATGTTATTTAATGAAAAGGAAAATATGAAATCCATAAAGCAATATTACAAGTCTCCCAAAGACCACCTCATTTTAAATGTCTCGTTTGTCATTTTTGGGGTCGTATCTTTCAGATATGTCTTTAAGAATAAAAAATCTTGGTAACAATTAACCACGTGATTATTTTTAGTCAAGTTCCCCAGTCGCCTCATGATTTCTTCTTTTCTGTTTGTTTAAAAAAAATGGTCTAGTAATACGTGAAACCAGATAAGAAAACGTCGCATGGCGTCGGCGAATTTTATTACCGTAATTGTGGCTCGTTGTTCCAACATCAGCAGCGAGTAAGGCTTGCAAACGCGCGTATTGCATTGCGGTGTTCCCCAGGGTTCCACAGCCGGCCGTCAGCGCCGCGTCCGCGCCTGCGCCCCCGTTGCAAGATCGCCCGCGGCGAGGCGGGCGGCGCCATGCATATTTAATTCGTCATCATCGGCGCTGTTATTATTGATATTATTTCACCCTGATTTATTAATATCCTCATCGTTCCCACACGCTAATCGCCTGATCGTATCGAATGGAATCAATATAATTAATAAGTGGAAAATTATATGTATTGATTAAATGTAATTTAGTAGTAATTATTTAGTTGAATATAAGCGTATTATAAATCATCTATAATGAGATAAACAGGGCTGCGTGCAAGCTGACCCCCTAGTGCGGCGGAGGTATTTTCCGCAGGTAGAAGCTTGCACGAGCCGTCGCTTCGGCCCCATCACTCCCGGATGGAGTGGTGATTGGAGAGTGGCTACACGCGTGCAGCATCCGCTTCTATGCGAATTTCAGCCGTTGGTGGCCGGACGTTTACTTGAATTCCCATTCTGAGCTTATTGTGTCCACGCAATTGAATCGAGTAAGTCTTATTCTCTCGCTAATATCCGTGCTAAAATTAGAATTTCTTGTTACGTTGACACCTCTGAAAGTTATACTTCTAGGAAAATGCGCACCTATACGAATAATGTACTTGAGGTTGTGGAAGGCATCCGCATACATAACTTGTTCACCAGTGTAACCGCCTTAACACGACATCTGACATTTTTGTATTTTCCTTTTGGCTGTCCGAAAGATCATTCGTGTACATAAGGAATCACAAGTCACAACTACGCGAATAAGAATCGCACACATTTCACCAGCCGTGTCTACAAATTATCTTGCGTATGTATTAAGATTTCTGGGCTGCGCGTGGGAACGACGAGAGAGAGGAGGACGAGGAGAATAAGGAGGCTGGAGAAGAGAGAAAGAGTAAAACGGGTGGGTATTTATGAGTTTGCGGTGTCGGTGTACCTGGCGGTGACAAGGGCCTATAATTCGTTGCCTTTATGGAACACTGCTAATCCTCGGGCCCGCATCGCCGCCGCGTCGAGGCGTCGGCGCTCTCGGAGCGCAACCCGGCACTCGTGTGCTCGCAGCTCTCTGCCTAAGAGTCCCTCCGCCGCGCCGCTCGCGCCCGGGCAGATGCGATGAATTAGCGGCAGATTTATTGCACGCCCGGTTATTTATCGAAGCTGTGTTTGGAGACGGTCCCAAAGGCGCGGATTGCTCCGGTACTCTTGTGTTTGATGTGGCTCACAATGAAGTGTATTCACGCGCGGAGGCTGGGGTTTGCGGAGAAAAAAGCACCCAGTGTGTGTGTGTGTGTGTGTGTGTGTGTGTGTGTGTGTGTGGAGGGGGTGCACTAGTAAATCGCATAACGGTTATTCATTTTATAATGTGCTTGGGTAAATTAGGTGTAGCGTAGGTATCTAAATATACTGAGGCATCGTTAGTTTTATTGCAGTCATTCATTAGGTAGTTATCTCTTACCGTAATAATAAAGCAAAAGTACAAACCAAACTGAGGCTGCGTTGCTGCCGCAATCGCTGGTTTCCGTTTATTTTATTGCATCGTGAAGGAATGTTATTGCATTAATGTATATATGCATATTCAGTACACCCGAGATGCAAATAAAACCTCCAAGGAGCGTAATGAAATATTACTCCTTGAAAATGTCATAACCCTTTTGGTCGATGGTTATTCATGCTTTCACGCGCGTCGTCAAAAAAATGTGTGCACCAAAATTGCATAGCATGATCTTTAATTAACGATATATCTAGTTTATTGCTCTTATAAATTAATATATCGCGGAAGTTCATTCGGAATGCAAATACCAAGAGTTCAGGCTCTGTTAAATTAGTTCAGTTACAAGAGATTAACGAGTTGTGCAGTAAGTGGTGCAAGATTATAAAATCTCATTTGCATTCAGGAACAAGCATTGCAGTTATTTTTAAGATTCGTTTTATTTACTACAATCACGGGTCGTGCAATTTGATCAACCTTACGCAAACCGCAGAGAATTCTGCGCCTATTAATTGTAACGATGCCTCAAAACCATATTGAGTCAACGCAACATCTTCTGTAATTTGGTCAAACCTATGCATATCGCGTAGACTTCTTGCCAGTTCTTTACAACGATGCCTGAAAAGTACATTGAGTTGCTGTTGCAGTTGTCCACGAAGCAAGCCAGCCAACGATTGAGCGTTGCCGGTGATTGGGGATGTCGGCCTGGGGCGGGATGGGTGACGCGCGGGTGAGCCACGCGCGTCGAAATAGCGGCGCCCGCAGCCCCGCGCGTGGGCGGGAGTGCCCTAAGTGTGTTCTGTTGTATCTATTTCCACCGATACTCCGTCTAAAAATACACGCGCGGTCGACGTCTCGCGGAGAAGCAACCGCGGGACGTGTTGAGGGACGAAGCGGCGCGCGAGCTGCACTTTTCTTCTCGTTTTTTTTATCGTCCAGTCACCGCCTACCCCCCCCCCCCCCCAAGAGCCACGTCTTCCCGATCCCAGCTCACGTTTTCACGTCAGGAGCTCTCTTTCACGTGTGCACCACGCCCCCTCGATCGTGATTGCCCCGATTCTTTTGGAGTCGTCCTCCGCTTTGTCTCTCGTCGTTTCCCTCGGAGCGTTTCCTCCCCACATGTGTTCCCGACAGGCGCTCCTTTGCTCGGGACCCGGGACAACAGCGCCGCCGTTGTGCGCGCTTGGAAGTGGAGGGCGCAGCGCACACAGCTAGCGACGACGCCTCTCGAAGCATTTGTGCGTCTAAAAAATATAACGGCTTTTGTCGTTACCATTTTTTCTCAAAACTTGTTACATGGAGTGCGATATTTTGTCTATGCCATCGGCGTTGTGTCCCAATGAAGACATTATTGAATTATATATTGTTCTCAAAACGTATTGTACATAAATGAACTAATATTAGCGATAATCACCAAAACTGTGGTCTGTCGGCCGATGTCACTAACAAACTATAATTTACCACAATTAATTTTGAACGACAGCGTTAGCTTCATGGTTAGAATAATAACAGCGGCATCAGGAGATTACAGGTTTGATTCCAGTATTGATCATTACGGTGAGCGTATTTTGTTTGTTCATATAACTAGAAAAATGTATTGAAAATGTAATACACTTACTACGAATACACGTATACGTACGTCGAATAGTTGCTTTCGTTGCAGAGAATGTTAATATCACTACAGACCATTTGATGCTATTTTAACTTCTAGGATAGTGCAAAGAACAAGGGAATCAAGAGAACGTTGCAGATTTGATTAAAATGTGAGGTATTGCCTGGAGTAGTTGTTGTTTTGTTTAGCTAGATTACAAAAACAAACTGAGAAATTAACATAACATTGCACAATATTTGACGTGTTCCTTACAAATGGTAAAATGTCGAACAAATAGTTCACATTATCGCTTTACATTTGCTACTGCCTTGACGAAGAGTTCTCGCTGCACTGTCCACTGCCTGCCCGCGGCAGGCAACTGGGCAGCTCCGAGCGGCCAGCCAGCGCCGGAAAGAGCGAGCGCGAAACCGATGTTTGCGTTTGCCGTTTAACAACGCACTTCACCTCCGCCCCCGATTCGGCCGCCATCAGCGCCACCGCCGCCTCGCCACCCCCACCCCCACCTCCACCCCCGACGCGCCATGCGCTGACGGGCAATATCGTAACGTGCCGGCGAAAAGAGTGATGTGCGGTTGCGAAAAATAAATATCGGGTTTCTAACCGCCGCTTAACGGATCGTATCGAACCCCTCCGCTCCCGACCCGCCCGCGCCGGGGCACTTTGTTGGCGCTCGATTTTGTTGGAATAGCGGCGATAGCCTTCGGTATTTGAGGTGCGCCCCGTGGTGGACACGATTCGCCGTTCGCCATGAGCCACATAAAACGGAAGTCGCTAGTTCGATCCTGGCTGGGAGTTCCTCGCCGGGAAGGTTTCTCTCGTAAAGCTCTCGATTATACCGTATTTTAATAACGCGTAAAACAATCCGGCTATGTCTCATTTGCATTTTTAGATTCCGTTTCTCGGCGTCGAGAATGTTAAATGTTCCATCAGAAGCGTACTCGAACCGTGAGTACTGTATTAAAGAGTAAAACAATTTGAGATAAACAGTTCATGGTCGTGCAGAAAAAACAGTTCCTGAAAATGATTGATTTGGTCAGATGTTTTAACTTCACCAGGAGCAGATGGGCTTTGAGCATCGAGGCTGAAATCGGGTCCAGCAAGTCGAGTAGCGGACAAGGAAATGATCCGAACGTCACGATGATTTTTGTGTGCTGGCGAAGACTTGTTCGATTCTCGAAGGCGTGACTAAGCGCGATCCAGTTTCTATGAACCGTAAGAGCTGACTCTCTTTTCCTCCGAAGTTCCGTATCAACCGTCTGCATTTTGACCCGAAAAAGGTCCACCACTTTCTAAATTGAGACGAAATAGACAGTTCTGTGCACTTTCCTTGCGTTTATCGTAGTACAGTAGAATTTGATTTAAATGTTCGTCGTTTCGTAATGTAGGAGCTTGGAGCTGCGTCCAAGTACGTGGAGGCAAAAGTAACGGGACTACTCATTCGTTTGTCATCATATATCAGACCGAGCATCATCAAAAAGAAGGTAATGACAAATCACCATTTTGGTCATCTGCTCAGCAAAGGAGAGGTCACAAAGACATAACACTCTTCCCTCACCTCCGCACGGGTACCAGGTAACACATCATTTTCAATCTGAAGCACACGCTACCCAATAGAGTTAATGAAATGGTCTTTACCCAAACCCGCATTACACAAACCGAGCGAAACCAGGTCCGACTGGGTGATATTCACGCGTCGGAAGCCGATGTTCAAACACGTTAACTCCACGGATTCAGTGCGCACCAGAGAACCGTTCCCGGCGCAGCTCACCACACACACGACATGGGCGGTTCAAGACATCCGTAGTATATAGATTTCCGTGGGGTTATGGAAATCAGCCGGCCTCGGGAGGGCCATGAGGGCTAGCGCAGGGCCCGCCCGACGGACACCTCGTCACACCGGGCCCTTAATTGCTTGAGGTTGAATAATCTGCGGGCATTCGGTATACGCCACGCCGCTGTAGCTCCTGGCGCGGGCTTGCACGTCCACAAATATCCCAGGTGGTCTCTGGTAACAACATACCCAATTAGGCGGCTGTGCGGAGCGGAGGGAGCGATGCGGCGGCGGGGGCGGCGGGGGCGGCGGGGCCGAGGTGACGGCGGCGGGGACTCCACCGCCCGATTATCCGATAGTCACGGCTGCGACTCCCTGCGTGCGCCCGCTGCTCCTTTGTTCCGGCCGCGGTAGCCCCAAAATGGCGGCGACAATGACCAGTGGGATAACACAGGGCTTGGGCATGGACTGGGTCGCCACTCGTGAGGCTTCAGGCCTGTGCCAGTGGACGATTTCAACACGTAACGCAAACTGATAAGATAGAGAATACTTAGTGAGTCCATTAAATGTTAAGAGCAGCTTTTATGAAATCGAATGAACATATTTAGACGATGTTCTTTTCACATTTGAAATGGCTGATGTAATATCATGGGACTTAAATGTCTCTTGTAGGTTCTTTAAACGTTTTTGTGACGTAAGATTTTCACTCTGTTCGAGAATTTCATTACATCAATAGTGGCATTTGGACATATTCCTATCCTACACAATTTTTACGGTATTTGAAATATTTAATTCCGTATAAAGTCAGTATTGTACACAATTTCGTATGTGTGATTTACCTGTGGCTCAATATATCAACCATAAACGTTCGGAGTTTTAAACTTTCATCAGAAATTTATACCAAGAATTTGTATCTAAATTCCCTTTCTGTATGATAAACTCGTTCTACGAATAAAAACCATTGAAATAACAGAACATAAATATTTTCGTGTGGCTTGGCAACAAGGTCACAGATTCAAAAGCAATCTACAGGTCTTTTGCGTCATCAGCTTTTCCCCTCATATGATACTTCTCCCACTTGCGGATGTTTTGTGAATACAGCCTGCTTTGAAAGTTATTTCTTTTCAAAAAATGCCTTTTTCTGACTTCCTCCCATTTCACCTCCTCCCCCTCCCTCCTGTTCGCTCCCTCTCTCTTTCGCTCGCATGTGCGCTGTCTCCATTTGAGATATTTATAACAAGTGTTTGTAATATTGATGGACCGATTTAGGCACTGCTCTATTGGAAATAGCAAATATTGTTACAAAATGTTTAAATATTAAAAGGATTTTTATTTCAAATAAAAACATAGTATTCCCAGAAACTAATTAACAGTTTCTTGAGATGATTTTATTTACGTTTTAGCACGATAAAAGTCGGAACGGCTCCTGAGAAAGTAATCTTTAAATTGCAATCCAGTTTTGAATTTTCTCGTTTTTATTATGTTTAAACCTAATAAGTTCATAAACATAAAACCAATAATAACAATACTACTAATAATAAAGTAATTATTAGCACGCATTTCATTTAAAAACATGAAAGCGAATTTACATGGTGTAACACAAACAATTGTTTGTTCCGTTTCTGTTGAATACGCTGGTGGGCGGGATTTGGGAGAACAAAGTGACGAAGGCAAGCGGATATCCACATCCCACGAGAGCCTCCGTTCGTTCGCCATCGGCGCGGAAACCCGGCGCCCTCGCGTACGGTAGGTCAGGTGGTGTGTGGGTGACGTCACGGCGCGGCGCGGCGCGGCGCGGCAGGCCGGCCGCGTGTGCGTGCGTGGTAGCCCCAGGGCAGAATGAGCTCGCCAAGCGAACAAGCTGCCGCAACCGCCGCTGCCACCTTCTCCGCCGCCGTCGCCACGAACGCCGTTTCCGAATGTCCCACAGCCTCGTCCACCTCCACTGCCTTTAATGCAGTGTCTACTTCCACAACCTTGCTCATCTGCTGCACCCCCTTCCACCGCCGCCGCCACTGCTTGGCCGGAGGCAAAGGGAACGCGCGAACGGAGGGGGCCCGAAACAGGAAACGGAAGTAGTCGAACGTTCTTTTTTTCTGGTCGGTGACTTTTTTGCCCTTCCTCCGTTATCGGCGGGAGCAGCGGAGGCGGCGGCGGCGATGGAGGCATTATTGGGGGCGCGTGTCTTTGAGCCGGCACTGGTCCTCTGGGAGCGGAGCATAGACGCCTGTGGTCGCCCCCCCCCCCCCCCGTCTCGTCCCGTCCCGTCCCGCCCCGCGCGGGGACATGTGCCATCTTGTGGCCGTCCGGTCGCGTTCGCTCGCTCGTTCCCTCGATGCCTCATCGAGTCCTCTTCTGAGCCGCTCCACTCGAGGACGACGGACGGACTCTCGAGGGGGCCTCGTTGCGGGGACGGAGCCAATATGAAGCCCCCGGCGGCGGAGCACGGCGCTGGTGGCGTCTCGAGTTCTGCCCACAGCGCTACGGATGCGAGGGATTTCGGCCGTGTTATGCGTAGCTTAGGCCGAGAAGAGGAAGAAAAGAAATTGAGTTGTGGGATCTGAAATGTCCGGAGGGAAGGGGAAGAAAAGGGATGGGAGTCAGTCAGCTACACTGAGTTTTGTGATTATTATTGTTCTAAAATTATCCACATTTCAAATGGAATGTGGATAATTTTTTCCACAATAATGTAGCAATTTATTTCATTTCATGAGAATGGATTAAGTAAAGCAAAATACTCGTTCCAAAAAAATTGTCGTAGCAATTGCATTTTGAGAAATGTATTTCCGATTACATTTTTGTGCTGCTGTTGATGAAGGCCTCATTGTGGTGCCACGGAAAAGCAGCGAGCCGTATCCCTTGTCAGGAAAAGACTGCGGGAGGAATCGTGCAGGCCAACTGCCGCGTGTGGAACCATCGGAAAGACAAGGTTATTAACGAGGAAGCAGTGGTATTGGAATATCCCTCGTTTCCGGCGCAGGCGTTGTGTGCCTTGGACTGAGCCCTCCGTCCCCCCGCCGGCGCCAGCGTCTTCAGGTGCTCGCCACATGGCGGCACCCACGCGCCTTCGCCTCTGCCCGCCCACTCGCCCGCCGCCCGCACACAAGATCGTCACTCTCCCGCCCTCCTCTCCCCTCCCGCCCACTCCCAGTCCCTCTCTCCCGCCCGTTTGCCCATCCGCCCACTCCATCTCTTTCCTGCCTGCCCACACCCTCCCTCACGCGCCCGCCCGCCCGCCCGCCCGCCCGCGCGCGCGTCCTCGCCGTCGCCCTTTGTCCGCTTTGTGAGCACACACTGCTCCGCGCGCCTCCCTCGAGCCTCATCCAGCTACTGCCCCCCCCCCCCCCTCGCGCCCGTCTTGACCTTTTCCGCGTCGTTGTGCAGTGTACACAAATACACTCCTCGTTACTGAGAATGTGAATTTGCCTTGTGGAAAAGGTGGTAGGTAACAATTTGCTTTATATCTTGGGCGCGTTACTTTGGATATTTTTATACTCTTGAAAGAACGTTCCCTATTATGTGGCTTTACAGTCCCAAATTGAAATAGCTTGCTAAATATTTTTGCTAGCATTACAAAATACCGCGTTTCTGCTTTTTTTGTGGCGTCTGTTGCTTTGAAACCAAAAATAAAACTTTTGATGTCTTCATAGATAGAATTCTGCTCTCTCGGGACTAAATTGCTCGCCGTGGTTGCTGTTACATCGAAGGTCTCTTTTGGTGACTGCCTTTTTCGCATTATGAAATCAGGTGTATTCCTAGCACAAAATAGGCAATATCACAGAAGCTTACGAGGGCAAAGGCACAAAAGCTTTGCTCTTAACTACAGTAATCTTCCTACATTATTGTGCAAAAATATAGGCCACAATGTACTTCTTGTGGTTAAAAACTAATACTGAGAATACTTCAATTTTCCTGATAGTCAAAGTTCTGGAATAAATAAACGTAATATGAAATCGTGGCGTTGCCCGACGAATTTGTCTCATTAAAAATAATATTAATGCAGTGAACTATGAATACCAGAAGCTATATATTACTAAAAGCATAAGCAATTTGAAATTGTTACAATACAAAATTGAATTTGCGTAGAATAAAATATCCTTCCTTCGGTATGTAAGTTCCATATTTTTTTAGTTTTTGCAACAAGCTAAATGGTCTTATTTAATGTATTTGAAATACGGAATTCTGGCCTTGCAAATCACATGTCCTTCAGAATCTTGATTGTGGTATTCGAGAAGGACCCTCCAAAAAATTAAAACTAACAATATTAAAACAAGGCACTCCATCAGCACCTAAAGCTAGACACCCAAGGACAAGCCTCACTTGGCGCGCCTCTCTGATCGGTTGTAAATCTGTCACAGCGACTTGATTGTTCGCAAGAAGGGGAACAATGTTTGTCCTCATTCACAGCCTGTGCAAGTCGAGATCGACAGCATGTCTTGTTCGTGTACTGTCCCAAGAGGGGCATTTTCCCAGGGATCCAATCGTATTTTTTGAAGTTCATTGGCAATGTGCATTGGTGGCGCTGCGTAGCGCCCGCCCTTCGGAATCTGGACTGGGCGATTGAGCGGGGCCTCGCGGTCCAAGGCCAGCGGATGGGGGCGTGGAGGCAGGGGCGCGTGGCCGGCGTGGCCGGCTCGAGCCGCGGCGCGCGCGGGCCTTCCACGCTCCACGGGGCGGCTGCCGAGGGACAGCCCTGTAAGCACAGTAATTAGCAGCCGCGGGGGCGGGCGCCCGCTCATCCGCTGCCGAAGACTCCTCGCCCAGCGACCAGCGCACCGGGGCCCGAGGCCCCGTTCCTCTTTGCAGCCGAGAACACGCAGGTGAAGATGCAAACCTAATAACGTCTTTTGAGGACTTTCCACAGCTTGGTCACGGCAAGTAGTTGCATTATATACTTTGCCTACTTTTCTGTCCTGGCAGAATCTTCGGAATCGGCGTGCTTCCTGTGATGTGAGTACAGCTTTAAAATGAACGATTGATGTGTGTGTGTATACGTGGGTACATTACTATCGATACCACCAGTTGAGTTAAAATAATATGAATTTTCTTGCCTAAAAAAATATTTGGATGGTCCTTTAAATCGACTGCTATCGAGGGTTATTAAATATGACTCACATGTACCCAATCTGTTTAGTAAAATTCTTGGATCTCTTGAAAGTAACTGGTAAATATCAAACGAACTATCACGATGAATCTTAATTTGTATGTGTCAATTACTTCAACAACCGGGCTTATTCGTGGAAACTTCATTCGTTATCTCATCACACGCGCAAAACTAGGAAATCACTCCCAACGACTGGAAGGGCACTCCGCAGCCCTTGGCCCAGCATTACCCTCCCTCGTGCGCGACCACCCGCACCGTCGCCGCCACTTCACCGCCGCTCTCAATCGCCACTCGGCCGAAGGGCCGGTCGCGAACCCTTCACGGGAGAAGGGATGATCCCCGGCCGTACCTATGACAGCACCCAACGCCACTCTTTCTATCCCTTGCTAAAAACAAAAAAAAAGGAAAAAAAATCCGGCCACCGCGAGCGGCGCCGCGGATCGTGGGGCATCGGCGGCGGCGGCGCCTCCGCAACAAGGGGCCGCTTCCGGGGGCGGCCGGGGGCGGGCGGGGGCGGAGACGCGTTAATGCGTCTGCCGGACGCAACGCGTGGCTCCGGTGGCGATCCCGTTACTACACGCGCGCGCTAAGAGGATCACTCCAAAGAGAGAAGTCGCGTCGCGTCGCGGTCCCGCTGCCGCTCCGCTTTCGGGAATGGCTCCCCCGTCAGCCCCCAGCGTCAACGGCTGACGGCGCAAGTGGCACCCCCTTGTGGCCCATGCGACTCGACATCGAGCAGGGTTAATACTATTATCGTCTCTGCAGTTTCAATCGTTTCATAAATATCGAAACTGTGTGACTATGTTGAATAATGCCTTAATGAACTTCGATTTGACCTTGGCAAAACAATGTTCACAATAAAAAGATAACCAAATGATAACTGTTGTTTATAATAAAAAAGATAAGGAGTAATTTTCTTCATTTACATGCTTTTATTATTTCTTTTAGTAAAAGATCCTAAAATACTCAGATTTCCCTTTTATTTCTGTAGATCGTTAATAATTCTGATACTTCGCATTGACGCTCGGGATATCCGTTTTCACGGCCCGCGACTTCGGAAGCACTGTGGCAGCCAGCAGAGCATCCCAGTGGCTCGCCACCCAGTCTCCTGCGCCCGCCGCTCCCGGGGTGGCGCTGTGTGGGCTTTGCCTCGCCATCCGTAATCACATGTAAAAGAGGGCCGTGCGTATGCGACGCTCCGCTCCGGAAACAAGGAAGGCCCGCGCGGGAACTAGAAAACTCCATCAGGCGGCCTCCGGTGGGGCGGAACGGCGCGGCGTGGCGCGGCGCGGCGGGGCGGGAGGCGGGCGGGGGCGGGACGGCGCTGGCGGCAGGTAGCTGGGGGCGGACCACCCGTGGACGTCCCCGAGGGGGGCTACTCAGGGGTGGTTCGCCCAGTGGGAGAAGTGACTCCTCAATCGAACGCTTCTGTGAACGCCACGCAAGACCTCGCGAGTGACCTCATGTGTGGCGAAACACGATGAGCGATCTTTCTTCACAAGTGGTTGCACTCCGAGAGAAACGAGGAGTTTCAAGAAATACACGCTGCTAATAAAATTTCATTTTGGAGGAAACTGATATACATTTCACATCCTGCTTTTGTGACCACGTTTTATAATGGAGATAAATGAGGTCATCGAAGTAACACGAGAAACTTCCCGAATTAACATCAATTCCACAACAGTAGTATCACATAGCATCAGTTCTGTCCATTTATCTTTACTAAACAGGCAACACATTGTGCAAGACATCTCAAATAACTGCTTCAAACAGCTTGGCGCGTTGTCGAGCAACACGCCGATTCGTCCCCTCCAGCATTAATGTAAGTAAATCGACAATATGTGCTCGTGTGTTAGTTCAATGCAGTAAATTCCATCAAGAATTACTATGTTGATAAGAACTAATATTCAGAATGCATAGCTACGTATTCTGTAATGCTGATCGAGAAACTAGAATACCAAGATATTATATTAAAATATTGTTAGCTCTCTCTTCGAGAAAAATGGATTCTGACTTTTCGTAAGATCTGTTAAAGAAATTACATCCTCATTTTTTGTTTCTAATCTATAATTATCGACGAGAATTTTTATTTCATACATACGTGAATGGTAATAAATGGTAACGAAGAGAGGTTATTTCTACATACTGTCATTATTGTTCACGTAAGAAAGCGTAAGAAACGTTGTCACGTAAGAAAACGCACGTTGATAGTGAATAGACGTGAGAGAAGTCACATTATAAACAAATGCAGAGTGAGTTTGTCATGGAAATGTTTTATATCTATTAAGAATGTGATAATCAACTGTAACAAAAAATAGTAAGTTTCGCTCTGCCAACACTAGTGTCGTCGTACAAAACCGGGCGTGGATAGTGCAATGGCAGCGCAAAAGAAGTCACAAAACCAACACGTCCACAGCGCGCAGGCCGCCGAGGCGCGGCGGGGGCGTGGGCGTGGGCGGGGGCGGGGCGGGGGCAGCGGCCACGCTCTGCCGGGCGCCTGATGGGCTCCGACGAGGGCTTTCCATTGTTCTGCCTCGCGTTCGGGGCGTAGACATCGATAAGTCACTTCCGGTCATCGGGAGCGACGCAGGAGCGCGCGCTGACGAAGGTCAGACTGCCGCGCAGCGTCGCGGGTGGTGGAGCGGCGGCGGCGGTGGGGGCGGCGGCCGGGGCAACGGAGGCAGTGGCGAAGGCGGAGTGGCGAAAAAACGGAGCCGGCAACACGACACCTCGCGCCAGACAGCTTCCGCCAGACGAACCACGTCGCCGAGGGGACTTTGGCTGTGATAACGGGAGCAGCGGAGATAGTAATAGTGATAGAGGCAATGACAAAACGCAGAACAAGTGCAGTGGCTCTTGGCTCCGTAAAATTGGAAATGAACATATGTCCGCTTTTAATACGAACATTTAATTGCTGATGTTCAATTGCTGTATGATAATTTGCAATACGATGCTAAGTATTTAATTTAGAAGGCTTTTGAAGCAGATGATAAAAATAGCATTTCCAAATACCTTTTAAGACTTTCTTGATATTCAGTGAGGTGGCTCCCAAACTTATTCGTCAATTTTGTGTTTTTGATTATATAATTCAGTGATCACTTCTGACAGTTTACTTTCCCTCCATTCCTTTAATTTAACGTTCCGAACACTCGATGATCGTGAAGCATCGCAGTCCCCCGTAGCGCGTCCGGCATGCCGTGTGAATCGGCGGGCCGCGGGCGGCGGCTCGGGCATCAAAGCGCGCCGAGCAAGGCCCCGAAGGTGCGTGCGGGGGATCGCCGCCGGCCGCCGTGTCGTATGCTTCAGAGGGCGGGGCCGCAGCTCATTGTGCGTGCGCGCACAATCGACGCGTCTTCGCTTCTTGCTACCTGCCGCGGCGCGCCCCTCAGACGGAGGCCGCGCCGTTATTGCGGGTGGCGGTTGTTACTTGCTTGTTGTTACATGATTAACCCAATTAATTTGATCTCCTTCTGGGTGGCCCGATGTTACTTACGGCATCGGCCGGCAGACAGCGGCGGGTCACTGAGAACGCAGGTTTGTTTCATTGACGTATACATCGTTGTGTGAGGGCAGTTCAAGTTGTAATTCTCATTCAATACATTTCATTGTCGCTATTACACCCACCGTATTGCAAAAAAATCTTCATATTTTGTCATCCACGATATTAAAGTACACACTAACATTTCAGGCTTCTAAGTTTTGGTGTAATTTATTTGCTTTCAGTTATTTACAATCAAAGAGACTACGTGATATATGGAGTAGAAGTACAATATGCACCCATCACTATGCATCTGCACATCTATGAATCGTACCAGCACAAACAAATTAGCATCACTGCAAGTGTACTATTCAGTTTATTTGAAGACGTTTCGTGAGTGGCTTTGCTATTGGACGCGGAAGTGAGTGTTCCATTGACCTCGCCGCCGCTTCGTGGTCGCGAGCGCGTCCGCGGCGGCTGAGAGAGCGACCGC
Source organism: Gryllus longicercus (assembly GCA_038098605.1). Lineage (NCBI taxonomy): Eukaryota > Metazoa > Arthropoda > Insecta > Orthoptera > Gryllidae > Gryllus > Gryllus longicercus. Next base: position 4,071,959 of record JAZDUA010000016.1, read on the forward strand.
GCAGGGGCCCGCGCCCGCCTCACTGGTCGTTCGCGCTTCACCAATCACAATAGCACTTCGACAGCATCGGAAGTCGCGGCGGCCGCTTCCCGTGCACGCGAGGGCGCGGAGCCGCGGCGCGGAACGCGGACCTGCGGCGGCTGCACGTGTGCCCCGCCCCGCCCCGCCACGCCCCGCCACGCAACCGACCTCGCAAGGCTCAGGAGGGCTCGCGCACCCTGCAACGCGCACCCTGAAATGCGCACCCTGAAACGCGCACCCTGAAACGCGCACCCTGAAACGCGCACCCTGAAACGCGCACCCTGAAACGCGCACCCTGAAACGCGCACCCTGAAACGCGCACCCTGAAACGCGCACCCTGAAACGCGCACCCTGAAACGCGCACCCTGAAACGCGCACCCTGAAACGCGCACCCTGAAACGCGCACCCTGAAACGCGCACCCTGAAACGAGAGACGCGCACTCTGAGAGCAGCGCTCTTTGGTAGAATACTAAGGAACTCAGAAACGCGAGTGGATTATGTAGGGTTCCGGATGTGCTGAAGAGTACAATTTTGAAGATATATTTCCGATATTAGTTGCGCGACTTGAAACTCTCCTTAATTCCGTTTTGGACATCCTTGGGCGTCGGCCGCCTGCCGTGCCGGTCCCCCGCTGCACCCACCCCTGCTTTCTTCGCCCCTCCGCGCCGCCTCGCGCGACACGCCCACAAGGGTTGCGCAGGACGCCCGCGGCGCCTTGCATAACTATACTCCATTCACTCTGCCCCCGGGAATTAATGAGAAGCCTTTCGGAATCTACCTTTTCTCAGATTATCAACGCAGCGAAACAGTTTCAATCGAAAGAGAAATTGACGACGTTTTCTTTCTATCTGCATTGCAGAGAGTGACCGAGATCAAAATTTAAATATTAATTAACTAGGAACTGAATTTTTATTGATTTATAATCACATTACTTAAACTAAACGAATTTCTGATTCAGAATGAATAAAATATTTCATACGAAGGCAATTTTATTTCTGCGGCGATCGCGGCCTCAAGAGATACATTCGCCATTTAATTTCGGGAATTTCGGGAATTTCGGGAAACTTCAAAATATGGTGAATCCAAAAAGTAGATTAAAAGAATATTTTTTAAAGAGTTGTGGGCGTGATTATTTCCCCACATCCTTTTGAACGTCCAGTTAACATTTTGGATATTGTTAATAAACCCCAGTGACATTGCACGGAAGTATGATATGAAAATTTAATATCCTTTTCCCCAGCCTCGGCACGAAACGAGTATCAGGTATCGGTTATTGTATAGTATGTCTCGCCAAGACACATCCAAAAGCTAGCGTTGCACTTGAGATGCATAGTTTAGGCAGAAAATACAAGTTGCAGTTTTCTTTACGCTTCTGTGACTCATTGAGTCGAATTAATTCCCCGCGAGAAAAGAAATATCACTTCGGAAAAAAAAAAGGAAATCCTATCGTTCTACTTCTAACTTGAAACGCGGGCCGATGGACATCGTCTTCATGTGCGATTCTCTTCTATGACTGAACGTCAACTTACTCTTACCCGACAAAAGAGAATGCAAAGCCGAAAGCCGTGCACCTGACTGGCAACGCAGGTCGGTGGAGAGGAGCGTCTTGTGTGTGCGTGCGTGGGGCAGGAGAACCGCCCTCGGCACTTCCGCCCACTCGCCCGCCCACCCGCCCGCCCGCGCATTTGCATGTCTTCCGCCGGGCCTAGCCCTCCGCGCCGCACCTTGCGCCTCGCCTTCGCCCTCGCTCTCGCTCTCGCTCTCGCTCTCGCCCTCGCCTTCGCCCTCGCTCTCGCTGTCGCCCTCGCCCTCGCACTCGCCTTCGCCCTCGCCCTCGCCCTCGCCCTCGCCCTCGCCCTCGCCCTCGCCCTCGCCCTCGCCCTTGCCCTCGCACTCGCACTCGCACTCGCACTCGCCCTCGCCCTCCCCCTCGCCCTCGCCCTCGCCCTCGCCCTCGCCCTCGCCCTCGCCCTCGCCCTCGCCCTCGCCCTCGCCCTCGCCCTCGCCCTCGCCCTCGCCATCGCCCTCGCTCTCGCTCTCGCCCTCGCCCTCGCCCTCGCCCTCGCCCTCGCCCTCGCCCTCGCCCTCGCCCTCGCCCTCGCCCTCGCCCTCGCCCTCGCCCTCGCACTCGCACTCGCACTCGCACTCGCACTCGCACTCGCACTCGCACTCGCACTCGCACTCGCACTCGCACTCGCACTCGCACTCGCACTCGCACTCGCACTCCCCCTACTGCCCGCAGCGACCCACACGTGCAGCCCAGCACGGCGCAGTACGTGCGCTCCAATATCTCCGCGATGGTTGGTGCGGATGTGAATCGCAGGGAACTATCTTTCGGTTTAGAACGTAGTTTTGTTTCCTCATCGTTCTCTGAACTGCGCGGCGGTTGCACGTGTGTTGATGTTCTGATACAATATAAATATTTATAAGAGGATGTGAAGATCTTACTAAATTTTATTGAAATTAACAGAAGTTGTGAGTGTGAATGTTTCGGAATTCAAAAACGATATTTTAATTTTTTTTACACGTGTAATTAACTTTTTAAGTACTCTCATGCTGTATTAACGAATGCTACATATATTACTGTCAAAAATTCATCTTTTCGAATTGTACAAAGCGTATTACATTGGACTAATCTAGGAAAGTCTTGCGTTATACAGTGCCAAGACGAATATCCTTTAATCAAAATAAAAACGATTAAAAGATTTTGAAATCATTTTTTCTTCTTCTTTTTATATTTCAATTACTTTGAGTTTATTTGAACCGCTTTTACTGAGTTGTACTACAAATCATTGTAATATTAATTGGGCGCCGCTAAACGATTTGTGGAAAGGCTCACATTGATGCAAATGAGCGCAAAGCGAAAAAGAGCTGCTAGTCGCCCCCGCGCCCGCCGGCACATGGTGGCGCTTGTTTGCTCGCAGCCAGGCGCTGCTCGGCTCTGCGCGGGCCGCCTCAAACGAACTGCGAACCCGCCCGCCCGCCCGTCCGCCCTGCGCTGAATGGACGTTAACTTTTCAAACGGCCTCGGGGCCTCTCCGTCTTCCGGGCGCGCGGGCGGGGGCGGGGGAGGGGGACGAGATACGGGCCGCACCCTTCGCGGTCCGCGCGGCCGGACAGGGGGCGTCCCGCATCTCCCCGGCGCGGCGCGGCGCGGGGCGGGGGAGGGGTGCGGGCAGGAAGCGACGGGGGCGGCGGCGATATTTCGTCGTCGGGCTTGGCTGATACGTTGGTCATTATTAATAATGGTATTCTGCCATTAAGGCTCCCGCCGCCGTCGACGGCGCGTCACTCCCCTGCAGCCGCCGCCGCCTCCGCGCCCCCTCTGTGTCGCCAGCCGCCGCCGCCGCCGCCGCCGCCGCCGCCGCCGCCGTGCGCCCGTCTCCTCGCTCGCACGGCTTGATCCCGCTTGCTTTTTCCGAAAAACCACATATCTGGTTTGTTCCATTAGAATGCTCCACCGACTCAAACGCACGCCCGGAGTAAGTGGGTCTCCGATATTTTTTTCTCTTCATATCTTTTTTTTTTCCTTTCTATCTTTGTGCACGTATATACATTTCCAATTAAAATAAGGGAGACGGGATGATCCAGCCCGCGTGTATAGCTCTCTCCGCTCTCACACACACACGCTCAAAAACTCTTTAATATCGTATTAGTTTCAATGTGTACGTGTGTCCGTACGTTATTTGAGTGATGGTTAAGTAAGCACACACGTTACAAAAAATACATATAAGAGAGCCTCGGGAGGTAGGTTAATGCATCTCCAGTCATGGTATGCCGATTGTTAATAAAATTTTTCCATCACCACAGAAATGTACCTCAAAAAGTTCTACCAATTATCGGCCAATATTGGTTAAAGCGCGAGGGGAGGGCGACTGGCAGGACGACGCTATCGAGGGCGAGCGCAACGTATGTGGGCGCCGGCGAGCGACTGAGTGTGTCTGTGTGTGTGTGGCTTGCCGAACCGAGGGAATGAAATCAGGTGGGGCGCTCGCTGCCGCCCGCTCCACTCCCGTCGCCCCCGTTGCCCCCGCCGCCCGCGCCGCCCGCATTGCCACCCGCCTGCGACCTAATTGACCACAGCACGCGCCCCGCCCCGCCCCTCCACGCCCCGCCGACCCCTCCGCACGACGTTTTTACTTGCCCTTGTAGTGCCCCCCAACCCTCCGCTCGCGTCTCTCCCACTGCGGGTTTCGCGCAAAAAAAAAAAAAAAAAAAAAAAAAAAACGTCGTCGCGTGGAATACGACTGGGTACTCCCTTCAAGGGCTCCGTGATGAGTTCCCTCTCCCGGCGCTTCTGCTACGGGTACATTTACCTCGCAACAGCTCAACGAGCCCTCCTCGATTCTGCCTCGGATCTTAACTCTGTCGATTGTGCGTTCAATCCTTTTGAAGCACGCAACTGCTACGCGGCATCACATCTGCTTGTGTAGCTGTATCTTCGCCTGAGAGACTCGTTTTGAGTAGTGACGTCCTCCGTTTCGTCCGATGTCATTTACTGGGGACTTCTTCATCATGCTTTGGCGTCCTCGCTCGCTCCTCGCGTTTCGCTTCCCTCTGCCTGCTCGCTTCCTTCCTTTCTCTCCGCCTGTCTTCCCGAGCTGTTCGCATCAAGTTTCGTCGTACTTGGCTCCCCCCTTATCGGATGGGCACAATAGCCCAATTCGAGAGAACGCCTCTTGTTCCCGATAATTCCCCGTTGCTAATTATTCAAAGGGACGTCTCGAATCCTCGCGCGGGCGCGCGCTCGCGGGCCTTAGGAGCGCGTTCGATCAAGATGGCGGCGATCGTTCGCTCGCTCGTTCATTCACGTCTGTGCGTCTCGCTCGCGCCGCCCACGCCGCCCGCCCCGCCCCGCCCCTCCCCGCCCCGCTCTCGCCGTCGATCGGCCGGATGTCGCCTTTCAGCGCCCTCGAGGCCCTTCCCTCCGCCCCCGTCACCGCCGCCGCCGCCGCCGCCGCCGCCGCCGCCGCCGCCGCCGCCGTCCGCGCCGATGAGCAGCCGGCAACGCCATCTTTGGAGATCGACGTGAACTAAGATGAGACAATGGTCCTCCTCAGGCGACGTCGCCGCCGCTGCTGCGGTGCGGCGCGGTGCGGGCGCGTCGACCGGGTGACGGGCAAAGGCAACGCGAGCGGGTGACGGCGTCTTTCACCCTCGCCGCCGCCGCCGCCGCCGCCGCTCGCGATTCGCGCTGATGAGAGGGCGGGGCGCGCGGGCGCTTCCGCGTCCAGGAGGACGCGAGGACGTCGAGGACGGGAGGGCCCGAGTCTACTAATTTACGGGCCGAGCCGCTCGGGCCTCTCTCTACAAATAGATCGCGCGACCTATCGGTTGATTGGGCGCGACGGTGCGCGGCGGCGCCGGGCGGGAGGCGGCACGTTTGATGTCGTCGGGTCGCGGCACGTGCGCGCACACGTGGAAGGGCTTCCGTCGCCGTCGCCGCCGCCGCCGCCGCCGCTGCACCTCCGCGCCCCTCCGCGCCGGGCTCGGCGTCCTGCGTCTCGCCCGGGGCGGCTGCGGCCCCGTGACAGGGCGCTGGGTGCGAGCGTGCATTGAGTAATCACGGCTCCTATTGATCTCTCAAGATCCGACGCCGGCGGAGGCGATGGAGGTGGCGGCCCCTTCTGCCGCCCCGCCGCCCCCGCCCCCGGTATGACGTCTGTCCGGCGCGGCGGGGGCGGGGGCGGTGGTGGTGACTGTTCCCCTCTGCCGTCACCGGCCCCAGGCGGCGGAAGTGTCGCCGCCCGGCGCCGGGCCGCCCAACTACGCGGGCGCACTTGGCGGCTCGCCGGCGTCCGCCCCCGCCCCCTCCCCCGCCCCCGCCGCCGCCGCCAGCCCTCGCTTGCGCCTCCTCCATCGATTGGCGCGGAATATTGTGCGTGCGGGAAGGGTTAGACGGACCGGGAGGCCGGCTCCGGCTCTGCGCCCGCGCCGCCCCCGCCCCCGCCCCCGCAGCCCAGTTGCCTCCGCCGCCGGACGAGCGCGCTGGCGTCGCCGCCGGCCGCCGGGATTGTTGCCGCCCTTTGCGGGCGATGCCCAGCTGTTCCACGCGCAGCGCTGCCTCAGATTGGCCTCTTTCTCGGAATATGGAAATACTTTGCAGTCGGCACTATTCATGCCAGGAAGTGTTAAATGCCCTTCTTGAGAGCAGCAATTAAACCATTACTATAGTATTAGTCTCGTCTTTTAGTTAAGTGATATAATGCGATTATGACTGAAGTCAAATGAAAGGTAAATACAAATCTGAAAATGTCTTAACGTATTTTTAATTCAATCGAGCCATTTAGTCGTTTTATACAAGTATGTCTCCAACGGTACATAATAAAAGTTAGTTTCCATTTTCTCACTCATTGTCTCGTACGCAATACTGTAATCTCCAGTGTGTCTGATAGCGCTGCGAGTCCTGGCGATAACTGCGGTTTCTCTGGTTTCCTTTTAAAGAGCAGAATGAATAAACAAGTGTTCTGTTATAAAATACGCCACCCAGCACACATGTTGAATACGTAATGGGAAGATATTACATTCTATATGTAGAATATTCTTTATACTTAAGTTTAAATACTTTTTTCTGAGTAACAGACGAGGGACCGCTATAGGAATACGTGCAGATGGTAATATTTAATATTGAATGACGAAGGCGGTGAAATGTTAAGTGATGGTGAAAAATCGACATTTGGTACATCTTTTAATTTACATTTGCAAAGTTGTAAGTCGTTGTCTTTTCAATGTAATTTGCGCAGTTGTATAATAAAGGTATTATTTTTATCAAAAATTTGAGTGGTCGATTTCATCGACAGTACAATAGTGTTTCCGTGAAGTGTAGAATGAATCAAATTCTAGATGTGTATATGGGGTATCAAAAGGTTTTATATATATATATATATATATATATATATATATATATATATATATATACATATATACTAAGACATTCGAGTTATCCCGGAATTCGAGATAGTAATATAATATACTTGTAATTCGAATATTTGAATTACAACCATTTTGAACTGCGAAGAAATTCCGTTGTTTAGGGAATCAGAGCTGCAATCTCCGTTCAACAGCTTTTCGTCTTCGACTCCTGCGCGTGGAGCGGCGAGCGCGCGTGCTTTAGGTCCACGGCGGGCGCCGGGGTGGGGGCGGGGGCGGGGGCGGGGGCGGGGGCTGTCCTATCGCGCGCCGGGCGTCCCCCGGATGCCCGCGCTTCCGGGAAACAATCTCCAGAGAGTGCCACCGCCACCGCCACCGCCGCGAGGCGCCCTGAGAGCGGCTAGCGCAGCCTTTGCTCGGACCAGCAGCGCGCTCTCGCCGACCCACAGGAAGGCAGGACCACAAAGGATGCCATCTGCGGATTTGGAAGAATCGCAGGGTTGATGCGAAATACATTTCTCAAGTTATTCCGATTAAAACAATCTCTCAAATTCGATCTGGATGCACGATTTTTTTTTTTTTCGCGGTAGTGTGTGTTCTATTCATCTAAGAGATTTGAATAAGCCTAATTATTTTTTAACCATGAAACAACACATGGAATAATATCTTATTTGTCCTACCTTTCTGTTACTGATGACTTTTTTTATTGTTTGCGGTTCAGATATAATTTCTGAAACAGCCAGGATTTACAACCAACATGTACAAAAAATACTGTAGTGTAATATCTTTTTTACACATCTCGTAAGTCACTTGATTGTGAACGATGCAATTATAACCTTCTCATTTTTTAATAATAACTTCAAGCGCAGTGCAATAGATTCAGCTAAGGAATTCCGGCCAGATGTCACGAACATTGCACTCCGTCGTTAGCATGATGCGTGTTACGATCGCTTCCCCGCGTAAGGCGCGCCCGGGAGCTCGCAGGGCCTCCGGAGCATCGTTCGCGGTCCGCAAGGAGCGTGGGCCCCTGCCCACCCGGGCACGTTCCTTTTCGGTGACAGATTTCTTCCTCTGGCCTCGACGGCGACGACGAGGAGGAGGAGGAGGCGAACGCGCAGAATAAGGCAGGAAGGCGCGGAATAGAATTGATGAACGGCCGGCCGAACCGCTGGAGGAGGAGGAGGAGGAGGAGGAGCACGGGGAGAAGAAGGTCGGTGGGTAGATATTAGGCGTCGAAGGAGAGAGCGCATGTTAAAAGACTCCGCTCGGCGCCAAGTGTGAGCCGCATAAACACGTGCCAAATGACGCGGCTGACTCAGCCTGCACATGATGAGCCGCTGGGAGCGGTCGCGGCCTCCGAGACGGCGTGGACTTCGCGGGCTCGCTCGCCCGTCCGCGCGACGGGGACAGCCACTGAACAATGCAAAATTAAGGCCTCCACCAACACAGCTAAGATTCAAACGGAAGGATAACTGCAAAAAACGCACGTAAAATTTTTAATTCAAAATGATCAGTGAAATTGAATACGCCACGATCTATGTTTATTGTAACGTAGGGTTAAAATGTGTAATATTTTTTACAGGAATTATTTGTTGTTTTTTTGTGGAATCTTTGTTAAAAAGGCGTCTAATAAAGTCTTCGCAATTTTACTACGAGTTCATTATATTACTCGGGTTGACATAATTTTGATCACTTCGGGAAGGAGGTAGACTCAATATTAGGACTTAGAAATTAGAAGGACTCAATATTATTCTATTTGTGAGGAGCAAATAAGTCTCACTTCTGTAAGAAGTTTCTTATGTAATTCATTGTCGAATTCGCGATACTTGTTAGTTACGCTCGCGAATATTAATGTGCTGCGTGTGATTTCTTGCCGAAGGGCCCTTTTCCACTCCACCCCCCCCCCCCAATGCCGCCCCGAAGATGAAGCGCGCTCCGCCCAGTTGTTCTTGTTAGTAACGCCACGTCCGCATCCACGCCTGCGTTTGTCTACGCGCTATCCGTCTCGCAGGCGTGAAATTTCCCGGCGCGCGCGCCGTCGCTCCTCGCCCGCGCCCGGTGGCAGAGGTGCCAGCCCGCGTCCGCGGAGGCCATTGAAGAGACCCGCCCCTGGACCGCGCCACCCTCCGAGCGGCCTCGATATTTTCGGAGAAAAGGGTAAAAAAAAGTCATAAGTCACGGGCAATGCTGGATTACTGTATGTCATAAGAGCATTAGGAGGGGACGATCGGCGCCCGTGGTGGGGAGCGGGAGGGGGGGCGCCGCGCATGCGTGGAAGCCGGAGAAAAAGACAAGGAACTGTCGTTTCTCGCCTCAATGTGACGTAACAAAAAGACATTTGAATGCGCGCAGCGGAGACGGAATGAAACAGAGAGACTGAACGCGAGGGAGAGAAAGGAAATTACGTGGTAGATATGTAAAGAAGAGGGACAGAAAATTAAGGTTCCTTTTTTCTCCCCTCGCTGTCTCTCTCAACTCTCCTTCATCCCGCGTCGAGAGGGATAAAAAGAGTGGACCCGCCTTTCTGTCCGAATCTATATGACACAGGAGACATATAGCGGGGTGGGAATAAGACAAAGAGAGTAAGATTGGAGGGAGGAAGTGGAGAGGCAGGCAGGGAGGGACGGGTTGAGGGGAGGAGTAAGAGCAGAAATAAGAGGAAGGGGAAGGAGTGTTCGGCGGCGGTGGAGGCGGTGCCAGCCGAGGACGGGGCGCATGCAGAGAGCAATATTGTGGCTTTCGTATGTTCTGGGCAGTTGGTCTCTTGTAACCCTTTCCATTCACTCACACACGCGCGTCGCGGCGGCGTGTTGCGGGGCGTGGTGGCGGTGGCGGCGGCGGCGGCGGTGGTGGCGGTGGCCGAAGCGGCCGCGTGGGAGATGGTGGCGGGTCGTCGGACGCAATACGGTAGCGTTAAGGTAAACTGCAGGCTGTGGGCTGCCTCGCCACGTTTTTACTACGCGTCTTGAGGCAGCTCTTCTCCTTTCTTTTCTAAAGCTTCCGGAGCAGCTTAACGTGTCGGCTTGCAAAGATTTCTTTTGTATTGACTCTATTTTTTACTTTTGGCATGTGTTTTTAGAAGCGTAATGTTTCGATACATTTGTTACTAATTTAAAAATTTATTTGCTTCCGGACTTTTCAACAGCATTGTTTGTAATGTTTACCAGTTCCAATTTTTTATCGAAATGTTTATATTTTTCCATTGTTTTCTATTACATTCATGATTGCTTTACCGAATAAGCATTTTCATAGTCAACGATTTACAATTGAATGCCACAATTTACGTTTCCTGCTGGCCGAAAATTCCACTGTACATTTTTTTCCGATACAAGGGACGATATTCGCGAACAACTGACGTTCAGTAATGGCAGGAAGATTCAATGAAATCGCGACGAGCATTCTGTCAGATTAAAAAACGATCGTAAAAAATTACTGATACAGTTTTGAATGTAACTGTTATAAACTGTTTTCTCATACGTCGTGAATCCGTTTCATCCCCGAAATGTTTAGCTCTCCTTGCAATTTAGTACACAACAATTCATTGAAGGCTCGTTGTTCAATGTAACCTGTCCTCATTGACTAAAAAAGGCTGCTGGGCTGTTAGGGTGTACACATAAGCGAGTAGTGATTGCGTACGGTTTTGCACACGTCACGATCTGCTTCCTCTCCGCAATCGTCTCTGCTTTTTTTCTTGGCATCTCTGCTTCGCTGCACGGTTCGTTAAGAACTCTTCCACATCGTATGTTGCAACGTTCAGTGCATACGTTGTGGTCGGTCTACTTCGGCTGGCCAACAAATGAGGAAAAAATTGTGACATGTATCGGCATACGGTATGCGTAACTGCGTCAGTTGCTTTGGCACTGTCCAAACTGCATAAATTGTCTTGATGAAATGATAAAAACAACAGTTATTCCGTAATAAAGTAAAGAGAATGGCATTGAAGCAAATTTTCATTAACATGATTGTGGAAGTATAATATTCGATTTGTAATGCTATGGCTTCTCGAGTAACTTCAATATACGGGATAAAAGCAATGAACCAATAAACAGCTACGAACTTTATCTCAGTAGTTTTGATTAGCGCTCTCTGATCTTAATTACAGTCACGCTCGGCAGCACGTAGAAATGGCGGTTGAAGTTCGACACACAGTTGCTCCCGATTGCGTCCGACTCGGCCGGTTCATTCATTAGCCACCGTACGCGTGCAGCTGATTAGCTCAAACGTCGCCGTGAACAAGCGAGCATCGAGCGCGCAGGGCCCCTATTCAGGCGAGAGGAGTTGAGCAGGTGGCGTTGGGCTCCGCGACGTCCACTCTTCGCCCCTCCTCCTCCCGCCCCGTACTACTCCCCTCCCTTCCTGCCCTCCCCACCGGCACCCCCCTACCCCGCGCTGCGTCCAAGCCTTCCCGCCCCGCCCCGCCCCGCTCCGCCACCTCGAACTCCGCAGCGCAGCGGCGACGTAGGGCGACTGCGGACGCTCCGTTATAATTCTATCTTGAGATCGGCGTGATGTGATTTCCATCTCACTGTATCGATCCAGCGGCCGCCACAGCCCTCGGCCGCGCCAGTGCGCAACAAGAGCTGGCGAACGAGGCGGGCGAGCGAGCGAGCGGGGGCGACCGACCGGACGGACCCCGCCCCGCCCCGCCCCGCCCCGCCCCGCCCCGCCCCGCCGCGCCCCGCCCCGCCCTGCGCCTTCGGGCAACGCGTCTCACCTCCGCCGCGCCCGGCCGCCCCCGAGCTCCGCCCAGCCTTCTGCCACGACGCGCCTGCCTGCCCCGAAAGGCGCGCGGCCGGCGGTCGTCAGCGGCGGCATTCTGGGCATGTTTCTCACGCCACCCTCCTCCCCCGTAGATTTATTCCAGCCTTTGCTTTCCTCTTCACTCCCTCTTCTCCCGTTCAAGCTGGACTTCATTCCACGTTTCGTATGTTTTCAGAGTTGTTTATCGTTTAAGTGTTCCACTTACGCAGATTCAGAGTTGCGTTCCTATTAGAATTTGCGAAAGTTTCAAATAGTAAATATTTTTATTTGGAAATGTTACGCATACCGCGCTTTGTTATCTTTTATTTGGGAGGTTTAAAATCCAGATTTTAGAAAATGACTAAACTGAAAATATACTATTACAAAATTAACCGTCGTTTGAATAGTGTTGATGAATGTCCGTCTGGAGAGTACTCGCATACTCTCTCGCGATCAAATAGTTGAAATAATCTGGGGGGGGGAGAGGCTAAATGGTCGCAAGTATGTGTGGGGAGCTACCCCTCTGTAGCAATCAACCCTTAATGCAACTCACGCCGGGTCTCGAGGGGGAACGAGATGGTCTATTGTCTATTGACCTAGGACAAGAAACTCGTGAATGTGGATCTTCAATAGCTACAATTTCGAAGGCATATTTATAGTCTATAGTATATTGACGTATTGCAATAAAAATTGAAGTATGGAAACATACGTCTTGTAGTAAGGAAATAGCGACTAATTAATGCATGAACGCCTACTCTGATCCCGAATATTAGGCCCCTTAATTACGGAACAAAACGCGAACCGCATTCGCGCCCTCTCGAGCCTGCCGATCGCCTTCTCCGCCATTACGTCTGTTGCCTCGCAGAACTCCCCGCCCGCGAAACAGTGCGTGCCGCGGCGGGGGCGGGGGCGGGGGGGCGGGGCCGCCCCAGGCTATAGATCCGCGACGGTCCGCGTACCCGCCCCGCCCCGCCCCCACCGCCGCCCCGGGCGTTCGCGTGCTGTGCCCTGCGGTCGCTTATCAGCCCGGCGCGTCGAGGAACATGGCCGCGCCGCCCCCGCCGGCACGCTTTAAGACGAACGCGCACACCCGCATCCCCCGCGCCCGCCCTCGCCGCACGCCCCCCGCCTAGACACGCCACGCGTCTAGCCTAGACGGCCGCGCGCCACGCCCCCTCGACCCGCGTGCTTCCGCGACGCCCGCGGCCGCGTCCAGGGCCTGCCACTATGCTCAATGCTACAGCAATATCTTCTTCAAGCGGAGCCTCTCCACTGTGTGTATTGATCATGCTTCAACTTTTATCGGGAGCTGTTAATTAGTGTACGGCCAGGAGGAGAAGGAGACGGCGAATGGAGGGGGGGCGAGGGAGGGAGTGATCGCTGAGGTGGAGGGGAAAAGGGAGACGCGGCGGCGGCGGCGGCGGCGAAGGGTAAGAGGGAGCGAGTGAGACAGAGAGGGCGGCGTCGGCGGCCAAGCCGAGGAGCAAGAGGAGGAGGAGGAGGCAGAATGAGTAGCAAAAGGGGTAGTAGCCGCCGCCGCCGCCGCCGCCGTCCGGGCGGGGGCGGGAGAGAGGAGAAGCGAAGGGCGCGGAGGGCGGGCGCGGGGCGCGCGGGGACGCGGCGGCGCGGCGCGGCGCGGCGCGGCGGTGCGAAGGGGAGACGGCGGCGGCGGCGGCGACCGACGCGAGAGGAGCGCGTCGGGAAGGGATGGAAAGACTGTGTGAGGAACCAGTATTGGAAAAGGGAGCCAAGGGGGTGACGGGGGGCAGCGAGGATTTGAAGGAAGGGGAGCGGATCGTTTTCTGTTGGTCATAGCTCGCGCGGCCGCTGCTGCGCTGTCCCTAAGCGCCCACGCTCCTCGCCGCGCCCAGTTCGGCTCACGCCCCCGCACCCCCCCCCCGCCGCCCGGTACCGTCTTGTTCGACGGGTTTAATAAGTTTGTTATAAAATACGATTGCGCAAAACACGTGCCGAGAACAATAAATCCAATTAATTTCGTGTTTGTCGTCGGTTTGCGACACGAAGTTAGCCATGCGCCATTAACGGCCGTAATGGAATCCAAAGGCGAAGCAACCCCTTGGCCGGATGTACACACAGAAATATTCCTCTGATGTTTGGGCGTCTTTCTGCAGGACAGTCCCTTGTCGTGCAGACTTGTTTTTATGATTTCTAGTATTTTCCAAGAACCTATTCACTTTCTTTTAATACATTGAATCATTCTGCTTAAATATTTTGGATTCTTTGTTTTCATTTTCTTCACTTTCAATATTTGTTTAAATTTCCATCCTCTATTTACAATCACTTTTCAATTCATAAATACGTTCTCCCATCAAGAGCAACAATATGCGAGCCTCGAATATGTTTCAAAAACAAAACCTCTTCCATCGTGCATCTCTGCTTTCAATTTTGTTTCACATGTATTTGCATTACATTTATAATTCCTCGCAAAATCTATATATGTATTTAAGAATTCTTATTTCCTCTCCTGCCGTCAGTGATGAAAGTTTGGATCATATATTGCCCTTTTCTTGCGCCCACTCTCAATGTGGGTTTTTCCGCCCCGCACATCGCCTTCCCTCTGATCAGCCCCCTCACCGCTCACCCGCCGGCTTCCGTTTCCCGCCCGCCCTCTCCGCCGGCGCCGGCGCCGCCCGCTCAAGTCGTTGGGTTCGCGGCCGCAAAACACTCTCGACAACGACGTCGGCGACTGTTCTCGGGGCTGCATATGTCTTCTGGCGTAATCGCTTATCCCCCGGCGGCGGCGGCGGCGGCTGCGTTTTCTCTCGTATCTCCCATCTCCTCCTCCTCCTCCTCCGCCTTTGTTGCAGCCCGCGCGATTCCTCTCTCTTTCTCTGCTCTCTCTCCCCCTCCCCTCCCCCTCCCCTCCCCACCCCTCCCCCTGCGACGGCCCGCTCGGCGCTTCTCGCCGCCCGCCGCCGCCGCCGCCGCCGCCGCCGCCGCCGCCGTCTGTGTATCTTTTTGGCAATCTGTCAGGCTCTCTCTGCCCTGGCGTCGGGTGCGCCGTGCTTATCTTCGCGCCGACCCTCCGCGTGCTTGGCGCAAGAATTCCCGCCCTCGTGTGCTCGGGCGGGTATGCCTACGAATTTGTGTATCCGCGGGTCAAAATGTGTGTTTGAGTGTGGCTGATTTTCGAACATATAGTGAAAACTTTTTTTTCTAGCTAGTGTTGATGTTTATTAGTATAAGTGACGTATTCCGGCCTAGTGATGACCGTCATATGTACTAATACCGACGCGCCCGTCATCTATTGTCTGGGGGCGGTCTCTCATTTTCATGCTCTCAACTGCCCGGTTTTCTCGCCTGAGCCAATTTGCGTAGCACGTCTTGAAACTCGTACGCGCTCTCCAGGCGCGCGTTGTGAAGGATGTTCTGGGTTAGCTCCGAAATTGGTAGGTGATAATCCATATCAGTCGGTTATCGGTGACGGAGGGGTCACAAAGACGGTCTTGCCCACGGCGTATTCTAAATAAGAGACGCACATTTTCTGTTTCCACCGCTCTTCCATAAGATGGCGTTCATAATTAAACTACGTTTCTTCGCCTCACAAACCTTTTAAAAAATGATTTTAAATTCATCGTATGTCTCCTGGAATTACGACATCGACAAATTGTACTGAGGCGCTGCCTCAAACTATTGATGCGCAAATTTTGTCTTTAGCTTAGCGGACCCATCATTTGGTAGCCTAAATTATCTTCCAGACTCCGGATAAATTCGCAGGGGTGTTTTCCTTTCGTGCAGAATAGAAGAAAAGAACTAATTTATTCCATAACATTTTTTTTAGTTTAAAAGGTTTATTACGGAATGTTTAATAATTGAAGTAATTATCACTGAAATAACAAATGTTTGTATTTCAGATAATAGAATTTGATGAAATTAATAAATCTCGCTAATTAAATATAACATTAATGTTAAACTGTGTAAATAATAATACTGTATTCAAAAATCTAGAGAGCGAAATAGATTAGAAACACAATAGTAGCATGCCAATTGCTTGGCTCGGAGCGAAACTGCTTGGAGCGTGGCGCAGGACGCGCGTCGCAATTGTTCCGCAGCGCGTGCTGACGTCGGCCTCCCCCTCCTCTTCCACCCCTCCTCCCCGCGGCGCTCGCACGCGATCGCCCGATTTTTGCGATCAATCAGAGTAATTCCGCAGGCCCATAGCGGTCGCTGTTCATTCCGTTAATTCGCTAATCGAATTCTGCTTTCTAACTTGACCTAATGATGTTGAAACCTAATACATATCGGGAGATTGAGCCATGTCAATTCGCAAATTGCTCTTTACCCTGCGATTTTTTTTCCTCCGCTCGGTTCCGCGAAAAATGGAATAAAAAAAATCTCTGACAGAGACAAGCGGCCAAGTTCCCGATTGAAAAATGAAGTTTCCGATATTTGTACGCGGGTGGCAGGGTTGCGGTGGGGGCGGCGCCGGCCCGCACTGCCCCTCCCGCGTCCACCCCCGCTCCTTCCGCGCCGCCCCTCTCCCCTCCGCACGCTCGACCGCCCGCACGTCGGCGATGGCTGTGCGAGCCGAAGGGGAGGATGCGTTTTATGTTTCAATACGTGATCAGTGGATGAAGAGAGACGGAGTAATTGGTCGGTTGATTATCAGGTAAAGTGAGTGTGAAAAAAAAGAGTTACGGGTGGTATTAAAATAATGGATGAAGTGATCTGTGTAGAACATATCGGTTCGATGGGAATAATGCCGAACGCCGTGCCGACGTCCAACGCTTTGCCAGTCAATTCTGATTTAATTTCCTCGCGCAGCTTTTCAGCTTCTATCGCCGTCTGATTTCGCTTTTATATTTTTGTTTTTTTGTTTTATTTATCGGCGTTCCACCGCCTCCGCTTCTGACACAGTGGCGGCGCCTGCATCGAAAAAAAAAGAGGCGAATGGCTCTCGAGAGTCATTTGTTTCATCCTGTCAATTGCTTTCCGATGGAGGAGGGAGAGGCGGATTATTTATGTTTTACTTGCGATCGTCTGCCCGCTTTGCGCGCGCGAGGCGCCGTATTGACTTGATTTAACGTCCATTGGTTCATTGATCCGGCGTGGGTGAGAGCAATTGCCGCGTCCGGACAGACCGCAGGCGGCTGGCCGCGGACAGCGGGTTTCCCGCCTCCCCCTTCCTCCCCCGCCCCGGCATTGGCCGGCGTTCAAGTCCGAGCCGGCGACGCGGCGGTGGACCCTGGAATGGGCCTGTGGGGGAAGCTCTGCGCGCGGGGCTCTTCCGAACAAGACGCCGCCCTCCGCGACTTCGGTTGAGCGGTCGTCTTGGATGGGGCATACTGTCTTACGGCCTGCGATCTCCTTGTTCTTCTTCCCCACTATTTCTTACTCAATTTAATTTCAATTTTCTTCTAATTTTGTCGTTGCTTTATGTATTTTTAATAATATTTATATATGGTTTTAAATATTATTTTTATATTTTATTTTGGTCTCACTATTATTGTGGCCATGAAGCTTTCTTCTTCTGCTTTCTTCATTCTCCATTACTCCACATTACAATCATTCATGTAGTTTGTTTTTAAAACTTCTTTTGTTTCTTTAATCGAATCTATTACATGTCAGATAATACATATTAAATAGTTACGGAATTTCGTTCAACAAATATTATTTCATTATTGGAGATAGAAATCACTTCAACCACTGAAGTATTTGATGTCCGTGAACACTGATATAATTGGACGTCATTATGATGAAGAAATGTTGAGGAAATATGATGAAGAAAGTATGGGAAGCGAGAGATCCCTGAGAAAATCTCGGGAGCTCGTTTGTCCACAACAAATTCCACATGAATTGGCCGAGTTTGGATTCCGGATCCTAGCGGTTAAAGGTGGATGTGCTACTCACCACGCCACAACTCCTCTTCTACTCGTGTAATTTCTTTTTAAATAGTTGTTTTTCATTGACACACCTGACGTAAGAAACACTCGCATCGGAAGTACTCCGCATCTCCGCAAAGAAAGCAAAAGTTCGCCGTCCAAAGAGCGGCCGCTTGATCTGACGGCGTCGCCGCCGAGGCCTCCTGTTGCAGAGGCGCCGCGACGCCGACGGTGCACCCCCCACCCCCACCCTCGCCCCGCGCCGCTTCCTTCGCCGCCGCACTCGCCGCAAGAGCTGCCGCCGGGCCCTCCGCAGGAATTCTGCCCCCGCCGCCCCCAACCCGGACCCCGCCCCCGCCGTCTCCGCCACGCGTCTAGCGCACGACCACAAACCTCGCGCCGCCGCCACTGCCCCTGCCCCTGCCCTCTCTCACAGGGCCAGGCGCCGCCCCCGCCCCGGCCCCGCTTCCGCCGTCGCAGCCCTAGCCCGTCGGGCCGGCAGGCAGGCAGGCAGGCAGGCGCTTCTACGCGCACCCAAGCGGAAGGGCGGAGTGCGCCTCGTCCCTCCCCGTCCGCCCGTCCTCTCGGCCGCGAGGACGCGGCACCGCAGGCAGTGAGAGGGAGCGGGAGCGGGACGGGGAGAGAAGTGGGCGCGCAGAGAAGGAGCCTGGGCGGCGGGGGCGTAGAGTGTGAGCCCGAACCACTTCACAGAGAAAGCGATCAAGTGGAAGGCAACCAGTCCAGATTAGCCTTTCCTCCAACAGTGGCGCCGCCGCTGCCGCGGGGCCGCACAGGCGCCCAGGCGATCGGGACGGGGACGGGGACGGGGCGTGGAACGCTCGAGCCTTCGCGACGTCCTCGATCCTCGTGAGGACGGTCGCCGCCGCCCCCGCCCCCGCCTCGGGCCTTCTGAGCGTCGAGAGCGCCGCAGGCCGCCGCCCACCGCCCACCGGTCGCCGCCAATGGACTCGAGGGCAGGCCAGCCCTTTAGCCCTTACGTCTGAGTCCTCCCACTTGGTTCGCTCCGCAACGGGCTCTGAGGGGAATTCACTGATTAAAGAAATGATTTTGGATTGAGAAGACAGAGAAGCATTCGGGTTCCTTGAAATATCTTTGGGAGGCGATATTAAAAATTGGCGTTATTTTATCGTGTTTTACGTAATTGTATTTATGTTACCAAGATTAGTGGCTTAAAACGTACATTAATTTTATTTTTACGTCAGCTTGATCACACCATACCTCATACTACGGATTTGCACTTCCTTCTAAGAAGAGTCACATCAGTCTCTTCACACAGAAGGTAGTTAGCTTGTTCAGTGTAGAGAACGAGTGTCGAAATCAAAGTGAATTGAGGTGGCCCTCTCGAGAACTACCCAGGTCGTCAGTGTGGCAATTCAGAAAGGTCTGCGCGTGTCGCAAGAATTCGAATGGGTGTCACCGCGCCCTCGCGCGTTGGAGGAATCTACTGGCGGCGTCGGCGGCGACCTCCCAGGCCGGTGCGGCGCGTCTGCTCCTCGCTGTTCCGCGACGTTCCTCCGGGCACACACCCGCCGCCGCGCCGCGCCGCAACTATTCCACAAACACTTGGCGGCCGACCAAGATGGCGGTCATTTACCGACATCACTTCCTGCGCCGGAGGCCTTTTCGATCGCCAGCGCCGTCGCGCGCGACGCATTGTCCTGTCGCCGGCAGAAATTACGCCGCCCCCTCGAACGGCGTCGAACGAGCGCGATCGGCGTCCCCGGCGGCGCCGCGGCGGGACTAAAACGGAGGGCGTCACGTGCTCATTGCGACGCTTCTACATTTAACGGGATGCTTCACGGACCGCACGGGCGACATGTCTGCCCCCTGCGTTCTGATGCACGTTTTATCGCTTTCCTCTGTTCTCAAGTAGACAATCCAATTTCGTTAGCAGGTTTTAAGTTCGGCGGCAGTGTTAGTAGATCGTGATCTTAGAAATCAGGTGAAAAATTTAGTTACTATTAATGTACATAACGTTTCAATAGTGTTTGAAAACTGTACATGCCCGTGATATCCTTGAAGAAACCCAGTTTTGCCGAAGCTTCTTAATTAAATAATTGCGATATTCCATCCCCGATTTTTACTTTGCTAAGGTCGATTTGAAACCAAACCAAATAGCCCGACATGTTCAAGATCCAAATGACATATGCACTAGAGTGATGCAGAACTAGAAATACGTGGTGATCTCAGCCACATATGCATGATTCTTGAAGGCGCACGCGGCTGACAGTTTGGAAGCGAGCGAATCTGCGACAAGTTGAGGCGGCCCGCGCGCCCTCCCACTCTCCCGCTCCCCCTCCCCCAACGCCCCCGCTCGTGCGTTAAATATTGCTTTATTTATGCTGCTCGCCGTCGTGTTTACATGTCGCGCGGCGCGGGCACACTTGTCTTCCACTTCCGTGTTGTTTGCGACGTTTCGTAGCGGCCGATTGTAAACAGCGTCTCCCGCGCGCGAGGAATCGGCCCGGATTAGTCCTCGATTACGTCGGGGCCGCGGTGGCGCGTCGGGCGACGTTCATCTTTTCTATGGCCCATGCCGCCCCCCCCCCCCCCGCTTCCCCGCCCTCCGGTATATAGAACGCCACAGCCGCCGTTGCCCAAGTCGTTATTGCCTACGTCGGTGGTCTACAAGGATCGGTTCTGGATTTCGGTGCTCGCTATCCTCGTGGCTCGTAATTCGACGTCTATGTGACGGAATCGAGTGACGAACTCTCTTCGGAGAGAACTTAATGCTTTGTATTAAGTGTTCTGGATTTCTGAGTTACCGCAGCACCATGAGTTTTGTTAATTTTGGTAGAAACCTAATCCTCCTTGATTGACCATTGCATTTAGCTTGTTTGAACATGCTCGAATTTATAAAATTTCTATCCAACTTGAGCATCGATTGCAGGTCGTAAGTTTAGATTTTGATTGTAAAATAATGTACTAATTATATGATCTACATTTTGTAATTTTAATACTTATATTTATATCGTAATACATAAATATTAGTTTTGTTTTATAATATATTCATATTTGTATAAAACGTAAATTGTTATAAATAACATAATTTGAAAAGTATAACTCAAAGACTTTGGATCGGAATTGAATGTGGCTTCATATTTTTATACCAACTTTTCTTAACGTACTGTTGATCGTTTCATCATAATCCGCCAATACATCTTTACTCTTCCACCTTGAACGTCGCTATCCCCACTGCCTCAGCATCCTTCGGTGCTCTCGTCTAAATCGAGAACTGGAGCGTTTTCTCGAAGGCGCGAGGGTGAATTATCGCGCCTCCCGGGCCAGCCCTCCCAGCGCCACGGGCAGGCCTCGACCCGGCGCGTTCCTGCTGTCGAAGCGACGGTAAATCGTGCGCCGAAGCACACTGTGTTTCTTTTACACGCGGCTGTAACTTAATTGTGACTTTTTCGACGTGACCCCAACTGGGAGAAACATTTTTCATTCGTATGGGCATCTCGAATAGTTTCGTTCTGTGTTCGAAATCGTATTGCCTACTTCCTCCCCGGGGAAAGGTGTGGGATTCTAATCTTGGATGTCCGGAGGGTTCGTTAACATTCCTTGCTACGATTTCTGAATACACGTACGTTGTAATGAAAGGCATATGAGAGGTACGGGGTTAGGAGATATCGAATTATAATGTCTTTGATGTGTCTTATCCCCAGGAATTATGACATTTTTTGTTTCCAGATTAGATAATCATTTATGTTGTTATTATGTAGACGAAAACATTTTTTGGTTTCGTAATTTGTTTTTGGAGACAGTCACAAAACAAACTTGGCATCTGGAATATGGCCCGCGCAGCAGAGCTGGGCAGTTGGTAGCCTATGTTCAGGCGTCGTACAAAGACCCTTATAAAAAACACAAGATACTGTAAATTTCTCAGCCTGTAGATTATTCATGAACAGCAACCAATGAGGAAGAAAACAGTTGATCGTTTTTGTAAGAAATCTATTTTGTGATTTCAGTAAATGTTAAATTTTTCCCTAAAAATATCTTCCAATATAAAAAACTGTTGTATCAAATTTGATATATTTGCATGTGAAAATAAGTTTCAACTACCCAGATATAAGTTCATAAATAATAAATAAATCTCGCGAGTTTTAATGACTTCTTCATTCAGTATTTGTCTTACTACAAAGAATAGCAGTAACCCTGCCCTGCATCCGTACTAAGGCGTCGCGTTGTAAAATTGAGGCAAAGTAATGAAAGAAATGAAGAGAGCGAGTTCTCGAACAACGAGCATCAAGTGCACGAGCAAACGCGCACTTTTAAGAGCGAATCCCTTCTTAAAACTCGTATTTTTAAAACGACAGCCTCTTGAATGCTTAGCTTTCGTGTAAATTAGTACGTTAATATCTCAATTCGCATCTTCGACGAAATCTCAAGAGGGATGTTGAGAGCGCTGATGAGGTATTAGGGAAGATATTTACTCTTGAAGTGGATTTTATTTTTTGAAGGAACTGAGGGGTTATTCGTTCTTACCATGGAATTTCATGAAAGCACACGAGATTTCCGCAATGAAATTCGAGCAGAAACAAGTCTTTTTTTGTGCGAAGCAGCTATTTTATTGCAGACCGGATCATCATCTCGTAAAATAAACGATACGAAAATAGGATAGTACCATTTAGATTTTTAATGTTGAAGATTCTTAGAGAACAAAGAAAAAATATTAATCGTTCCCCACCATATTTGAGTTCCATGCTAAAATTCTGGAGAGTAATATAATGGAATAGAAATTATAATAATTTTTCACACCGGTTTATCGTAAAGCCAGGCGTAGCAGTGTAGCGTCGAGACGAGACGCCCGCGTGGCGACACGTCGCTCCAGCGGTGACAGCGCCGCCTCGCGTCGCAGCTTCCGATCGCCCTTGCGCCGCAGCCGCCGCCGCCCTGCGACTGGAGCGCGGCGTTCGCGCAGCCACCGCCGCCGCCGCATCCAGCGCAGCCGATGGCATCATCAGCGAACTATGCGCGCCGCTTCGATCCCATTGAAACAGTTGACGGCGGCCGTGCGCGCGGCTCGGCGCCCCTCGCGGCGCGGCGTGGCGGCGACCCCTCCGCCACGGGACCCCGCCGCGCTGCTGGCGGCTGTCAGGGCATCCATAACCCATCCACAGCTGCTCGCAGCCCCGCCCCCGCCCCCGCCCCCACCCCGGCCGCCATCCGCAGCCCGGCCGCGTCCCACGCTTCTCGATGAGGATGAATCAGTCGCCCAAACTAGGGGGTCGTTCACCTCTTCGAGAGCCACTGTGTTGCTTTTTGAGCGCGAGCCGGCTGAATGGGCAGCTTGCAAGGTTCCCAACGCGTCGGGAAACTCTGAACATGACCTGGTTCACTGCAAACCTTCCAAGGAAGATATGTTGCCCTTGAACCACCCTTTCTATCAACGCGCTGCTTGATTTTTTCCTAGATGTAATGAGTTACTTCAGCAAGTTCATGCAATATGTAATAAGTGATACGAAGTGTTTTTCCTCGACATGCGTCACTTATCAGTAAACAAATTATTTTAGTAAATGATCGTTGTGACTGTTAAACTAATGGAATTTCCCACATCCTTGCCTTAATACTGAGGCACAACAAATATTATTTTTTGTTCGTAGAATTTCAATGTGAGAACCTCATTTAGTGCCGGTGTTTGTTATTCCGAGAATATTACGAATAAAAGTATCCACTACGCAATGAAATTACGAGCAAAATAAGCAAATCATGACTACACTTTCCTCCTGCGGCAAATTAAAAACCGGCTGCGAACCGTAATAGATGGAAATACAATTACTCATGGCCAGGTCGTCCTGAGATCCCCGATCCGGAACCAGGTTCGTGACTTCATGACTTCCCGGGGAAGCCCGCGCTGCCACCGCCGCCCGAAGCTGCTCCGGCCTCCCGCAACGCGGCCGGGCGATTGGGCGAGAGCGCCGCCGGGAAACCCGTTCGCCAGCGGTTCTTTCCGCTCTTTCCAGGGATCCACCGGCCGCGGCTGCTGCACTCGCCGCCCACTCCCCCCGCCAGCTTTCTCTATGACTCGTACGCAAAGGAACAGGCACGTGGCGAGCGGGCGGCCACTCGCTGACCGAGCGGATAAAGCACGTGCAAGTTTTTAAAACTGACCTGTGACTTGCCGTTTTGAATCCGTCTCGTGTTCACACTCATTTGTGACTTCATGCTCTTAAAATGCGTGCAAACGTTTTAATAATTTTGGTACTGTTAAAATCGACTCGACGAAAATATTCGTTTTATATGACAATATGAAATGTCTGTGATGTTCTTTTATTTTAATTTTTCTCTTCGTTCCATCGCTACAAACATATCATTTATCTGTCTAGCAAGAATACAGTACAACTAGTTTATATGAATGGCTATCTTAGTGTGATTGAATTCTGAGAACAACTTGATGTTTTAAGCCTTTGTTTGGGGAAGCATAATGGCATTCCGATGACTGTCCGGGAAAACCTGGCATCAGCTTTGCCTCTAAACATGATAAATGAGAATTATCGATGAAGGAAAAGTAGACGGGAATTGTATTTAGGAGTATGAAATGACGTCTACAACAATACAGGAACAACAGCAAGCTCTGGGCTTTGGGCTCCCCGCAGACACATGGGGACTCCCCTATTCTAAAACGTAGTTATCGGATACATTATCACAAGCGACGAAACCGCAAACCGTCTTCTCGGACGCTCCCACCTAACCTAATCAGCTCGCACACGTCCGCTTTTGTCATTGCAGCCCGTTCAAAATACCGGTACCTCCGCTAGCATCCCGAATCTCTCCCGAAAAGTCTCGCATGTCTTGTGATTTGCCTCCACTGTTGCCACTGTGACTCTTTTTATATCCTTTGCCCACATTGCTCCAGCCACTACTCTCACTGCACTGTCACAAATCGCCCTCATTCATAATTCCCAACATCCATTAATTCTCTTCTTTAATGATATAGATATCGACATTTTGCCACCACACTACCCCATATTCCCTTCTAACCTCATTCGACAACTTTTTCATAATTATTTGCTTATACTTTCTGCTTCTTCCCACAAGAACAGCGTCTCCCCCTCATCGTCTCACCTAGTGCCCTAGCGACAATTTTCTTTCGTTGTAAATTTGACTATTGAACACTCGTCATAAGAAGCTTCAAGACTAAACTCCAGGAGCCCTTTTAACGTAACACTTCGCGAAATTGATACATATTTGTTATGAAATGTTGACACACTACCATCTTGCCTTGTGATCGGCTTAGATATCTTTATATATAGACTTAAGTACGAACAAATGATGCAATGTAATATTTTTTTCGATTTCGGGAGGAGCCACAGCCCGTCACGCTCGAGCCCTGAGGCTGCCCTCGAGTCTTCTCCACCCATATCGCGCCTGTCTTCGTCTTGGTGGCGACGCGGAAGCCCCGAGTGGCTGAGTCGGTTATTTCGCGAATCCCTGTCCGCGCGTCCTTCCCACCCGCAGCGATTCGCGTCGCCCGGTTGCGACCGATGACTTCATGCGCGCGCATAAAACGCAACGCGACGCGACGCGACGCGACACGCCGAACGCCACCGCCGCCGCCGCCGCGCAGCAGGCTCACCCATGTGCGCTTTTGTGGGAACCGTCTCTCGCGGCCGAAACCACAGTGGTCCCGAATAGGACTGAAAGTTGGCGTTGAATTTTCTTATTATTATGTTATTATAGTTACATTAACTGAATGTGATTAGTCTTCTTAATTAACGTTACCACCTCAGAAACGGGATACGTCACGTCTCGTTCGTTTAAGTTACAATCACACACATTTTAATACATCTCGTTCATCAACATTCATTTTCATCTTAACTTTTTCGAAGTTAATTATTTATGGCTTCTTTAACACCGCGAAAATAAAGTATAAACAGTTGGAAGAGAGGTTTCTGTATTACAAATATGAAGTTTCACGTTGTAAACTATTACATTTATTACTTTTTCATGTGTCCCATTTATGCATTTTTAATAATTAATGCACAGTTAAAAACTGAGTACCTTTAATACCAGCTCTTTGTCGTAAGACATTACTTTGTATTGTTTTAATAAAAATGCAGTTTTTGTGGTAAACCATTTTACCTATTTTCGTTTTCTTTGCCTATTTTTTATTTTTTATTCCTCAATTCTCCATGTCTATTTTTTAAAATTTTCATTAAATTACTGTTGATTTCTTGACCGCCTTTCGATCCAATCGGGCCAGTGTGCGTGGGAGCGCCCGGCCGCCGCGTGTGACGAAATCGAGGGTTGACTGCACTCGACCGCGTCGCGTCGCGTCGGAGGCGGCGGCGGCGGCAGCGGCATCAGCGAGTAGCTCGCGGAGATGACGCTGCAAGTCGTCGGCTGTCAGGCGAGCCCGCGCCTGCTGTGTGGACTTCCCGTCAATGTGCTTATCGCCATGATTACTGACGTCATGAAACACTTGCTGGGCCGTTCGTGAGAATATATGCGCGTGTTTGTTTTGGGAGAATAACTCGGGTGTATATCGATCCTTTTGAGTGGGAACAAGTGTTTTTTGAAGTAATCAATACTGTTCTGTATCTGAAAGGTGCTCTGATAGATTTACTTAACAATGTAAAATAAAAACATTACGTGTATTCGTACAATCAGCGTGTGGTATAGGTGTCTGGACACGAATTATGTATAATGGTAATAATTTTGAACATACTACCTACTTTGTTCATATAATCGATTTTTTTCCCTTCAAACGCGTAAAAATTAATAGCGAAATTCCGAGGAAGGCTCAGCGTAATGCTGTTCCGTGAACGGCCATCTCAGTGCGAAGGCTTCTTTGGGCTTCCCAGCGGAGGCGCCTTGGCAACGTGTCCGCTCGCACGTCATCGACGTTCGACGTCCGCTCGCTGATCCCCAACCGCGGCGGTCGCTCTGCGGTCCTCGCCCCAACCCACCCCTACACCCCCGCGTCTCCCACTCTCCTCTCCCCGACACATCTTAGCTCCCGGATCCTCTCCGCTTATACGCGTCGTCTATGATGATTACCATGTGCCTTCGTCTCACTATCCTCGATGTCTGCTGAGATTTGGACGTGCCCCGATCCTCGGCTCTCGCCGTTGCCGCCTCCCCTGACGCCTGTGTGTCCTCCGCATCCGCCTCCTCTATCGCGTTCCGCTTGTTTTTTTGCGCATGTCTTACTAGAGCGTAAATGAAAATGCTTAACCCCACACGTCGATACGGCATGTGGCGCGTCTGCCCCGCGGAGAACGAAGCGTTACTCACTGCATCGCAAGCGCTGTTTTTCGTGTTGTTCGGGTTTTTGTCTTCTTCTTTTCGATTTGGCTGTCTATTGAATTTTCATTATCGCGCTAGCATAATCCATTTCTATAGTTAAAAATATTTATTCGGCTAGTTTCGGGTAAGGTTTCGCTTTTATTTTTAAATTATTGAAAAGTATTATTTAAAAATATTTATATTTTTTCCATATCGCCATATTTTAAGTGCCTACTGTTTGAATTTTGTTTTTTGTTTCACTTCTAATCAACCACGATTCCTCGTAATTAACAAGAAACTATGTACATAACTTCACTCCATTTTATTTATACATACATTTTCGATGTCCCTTCTTTATTTTCTTTCCATCTGATACATTTTTCTGGGAGATCTTTCGCCCTCTGATCAATAAGGCAGATATTGGTAATCACTCTTCACTTTTTTGCTTTACTTTTGTGTAAATTAGTACGTTAGATTGATGTGTTAAAGACAACTGCAACGATAGCCGGTGCATATCGGCAGGCATAGCCCCGAACGACGCCACACATCTACAGCATACGCTTGAGGATTAAGTTTGAGAGAGAAGAGTTGAATTCAACGTTTTTATGTCGGTTGTTGATTTCGTCTTGTGCAGTAGAATAAAAGCGACCCTGTAATGCAGAAGAGAGGAGTCTTATAAAATTTTATTGGATGTACGTGAATTAAGATTCTGTGGAAGAGATTTTGACAGTTTTCCAAATGTTTCTCTTGCGTCGAATTTCCGCTGTGTTGACACGAACGGCCAGAAAGAGCCTTGTATTCTGTAAAACAGCTCTCGTTTATTGATTGTCGCCTGCAGCGAGCGGCTCAGATACATATGTAATTACGTCTGGACTCGATGCTTCTTCCTGAGCCTTGTTCTTGGCGGCTGCTTCGAGGCGCGGCTCTTGTCCTGCGCTCGCCAGCGACGGCCAGCCCTCCGCCCTTCGCCTTTCGCCCGCGGCCCTTCCCGCAAAGAACCCTTCCCGGAGCCGGCGTAAAGGGATTCTTAATTACAGCCGCGACTGTACCTAAAGCAGTTATCCTTTGATTGAAGCTCGGGCCGCCCCCGCCGGCCGTGGCCCACCGCCGCCGTCGCTGCCGATGTCTGTTTTCGACGCGTCCTTCTCCGAGGGACCCCCCACCGGTCGCCAAAGCTGAATACGACGGGACCTCTGCACGGCGGTGGGCGGAGGCGGTTCCACGTCGCGAAACAAGTGATCAGCGCCTCGCCTCGCGCCGCCCCCGCCCCGCCCCCCGCCGCCCCCGTGAGTCGACCCTCCGCGCGCGCGTTCCCCGTAGCCCCGGGGCGACGCCAGCATGCAAATACGGAGTCGTAAAGTGCAGTTCGGGCGCTCCCGGCCCCGCCGCGCGACGCCCGCGTTTTGTCCCTGGGGCGGCGGCGGCGGCGGCGGCGGCGGCGGCGGGCGGCGGGTATGCTTTATAGTCCGAGGGGAAGATGGCGGAGCCGCGAGGGGGTGAGGGGTGGGGGCGACGCGCGGGAAGTCCGCCGCCGATGCAAAGGGGGCGCCCCGCCCCGCCCCGCCACGCCGCGCTCTCACTTACGTGCTGCTCTATTACCGCGGGGGCGAACCGAACGATGGATCGATCGGAGTGCGGATTCGATACGATGCGTCGACGACGAGTGCGATGACGCCGCCGGGCCGGGAAGTATGTGCTGACGTCTTTTTGCTCCGCGCTCCCCTCGCGCGCCGCGCCCCGCCCCGAGCTTCTTGGCGTGCGGCGTGCCTCCTCCGCGGACGGGCCGAGCTGCGCGTGCCGCGCTTGTGGGGGCGCGCCGGGCAGCTAACGCGCTGACACCGACTAGCGTAATGAATGCTACTTTTTTCTTGACGTTTTGCTTCGTACATTTCTAGTGCCTTTGAATGTGTTTGTATATTATCACGTGTAATTTTTGTAGGAAAGTTTTAGCATAGTCCAAGATGAAAGATGCATTATAATGAGTACTTATGTTTTTTCTCTTCTTTTTAGGTGAGTGTGCATTGCCAGAAATGGCAAGTTGAACTGTAAAAAACACCGGATGTCCGGTAAGTAGTTAAACAGCTTACATTGATGTTTTGGGGGTGAAATGCAATAATGCCTGCGAGAGAAAAAATTGGTAAATATTTTATTACGTCAAACATTTAAGTAAAAAGAAAAGTAGTAGTATGTCTGAATGAAAAAAAAAAGACTTGATGTCTATGTAATGAAGTATTAGATACTTGCTACGTGATTCATAAAATGTAGATATCAGGCTCGGCTCATAAACACACAACTAAGGCGCTTTTATAGTCACAAAGAGCATCTTAACGAGACTTACGTATGCAGGCGAAGACGTTAACAATGAACGTCTGGCAGCCGAATCATAGCGCGTATTTCCTCACGAAATTTGTTTCTCAAGACGACTATTTACCCAAAGACGTCACAGAAGTGCGTTCTGGGGGAGCCGTCAAACCGTCTCCGTGCCTGCCTCACGTGCGTAACACGCGACTCACGTGGCCGCGATAGTCCACGCGAAAATATAACCGCACACAAAGGCATCGGCGTGGGCGTGTCCTTAACAAAAGGTCATCGCGGGACGGGCGTTCCCAAACGCGGCGCTTTCTTCCTTGCTCCGCACTCCTCATTTGTTTCTGCCCTCCCCCCCCCCCCGTGGGGCAGCGGGCCCGGCCGCCTCGCGCGCCATCTGCGAAGCGCTCCGCCCCCACGTATGTTTCATTAATCTAATTACGTCATCATATGGAAATCAATACGGCTAAGTTGTCGTCGGGTCGGGCGCTGTTTTCTTTTATCTGTAATCAGCAGGCGTAGTGGGGGTAGAGTGGGAGGGTTGGGGTGAGGGGGGTGTGGGGTGAACCGGAACACGAGCGATCCGGACTCGTTGGCGGAGTTCGATAGCCTCGGGGGCGATGAGGGCGGGGAGGGGCGTGAGGGGGCCGTGAGTGGGTGGGCAGAGCAACGTATGACGTCACGCGGCGGAGTGGCAGGCGTCGTTGCTGCCACTCTCTCTTCCCCAGGGGTGGGCAACGTAGACACACGTTGTTTGCCAGGGATTTCGTATGATGGCATTGTGACTTTGAAAAGTAGTGGTAAAATAATATTTGCCTATTTGGCTGACGTAAGGAAGTAAGAGAATTACATAAATCCTTCGCTAGAATTACATAAACAGATTTTATAAAAGACAAATATTTTTAAAAACATTTAATAAATTGTGGTCGTTCCAATGTTTATAATATCTTTTTGAAATTAGGGGAGCGTTTACTCCCTAGGATAATTTTTAAAGATTTTGTCTTTATGTAAGTTAAGGAAGCATGTTAACCATGATTTAAGTAATAGTACATTTTTAAATCGCGTTATTTTGTTTCTTCAAATTTTACTTTCTTCGCTGCAGTCTTTCAAAGCTTGAAAGTTATTGACGTGATGTTTACTTTTCTCTTCTTGGTTGAAAACCAACCTCTCAATAGATTTTGTTCTGACCTGCTATTACAGATATGTTTCTATCGAGAGACTAGCAAAGAACACTTTTGTGTTGGTAACGCTGTCATCAAAGAATATTTGTTTTGATTGCCTTTCCTCGAAATTTTCCTTGTGTGTTTTCGATCCTACAGTCTTCGATGCTGGAAGTCAACCAGAAAAAGAGCTTCGACTCAGCAACACGAAATAAAACTTGACGCTTTCGTGCCTCGAAGCGAACATCGATCGAAACCGAGATTTGGAAAGCGATTTTAGTCGTTCACCAAGAGCCGTCGAGCCGTTTGATAACTGTCACGTTCAGTTTGTTCGGAAACTCCGCCTAAGTCGACCCCAAAAAAGAGGAGAGATATGATTCCAAGAACTTCAATCACAGCCTGGCAAGTGGAGTGGAGCTTGGGATTGGATAGTGAGGAAAACGGACGAAAAATGTAAAGCTCTCTATTTCGAGGAGAGTTGGAGACACGAACAACATATTCGTCTTCGAAGTTTCTTACTAGTATTAAGAATAAGATTATCCAATCTGAGGCTTATAGTGGTGATTGACGTAAATGAGCTTTATCTAGTATTTCAATAAGTGTATTATGCAGTTGAAGTAAATTATTGGGTTATGACAGCCCTGAATAAGCTATTTTGACTGAAATAATTCATAATGACTAAGTTTATTGCATAAAGTTTATTCAAATATTTCGAAACCTGTTATGATTGAAAGCACACGATGATAACAGAAGTAGTGTGCACGCAATCAACATATTTACCCACAAGGAAGAGGAGAGTGATTTTCTTCAAAACGCATTGTACTCTCGAGGACATTTCTACACGCCAGCACGATCATCGAAGACAAACTATCGTGCCGCGAAATTACCGAGATTAGGGGTTCGGTCTTGTTCTTAAAGACTAAAGTTAGAGGAGGATTGTACCTTTAAGAAAATTTCTGGCGTGCTCCTCTGAACGGGGGAGAGTCGGTTTTGAATTTTCGCTCTGTTTCGAGAGAGGCCAGCTGGTTTTAAGTGAGCGAAAGTACAAAGTGTGAGGAAGGGGCGAGTCTCGGTGACGGCTTGAGGGCGAAGGCAAGACAGAGAACGAGGAAGAAAGAAGACGAGTTGGCGGGAGGAAGGGGTTGGAAAGGGGGGCAATCGGAAAAGAGGGACGAAGAGGACGAGAGGATGAGCGGGTGGGGGAGGGGGGAGCGTCGATTGAGGAGGTGGAGGAGGAAGAATCGGGTGAGAGGCCTGCGAGTCGAGAAGGAAGCTGTGCTAATTGCAGTAATTAAGATAGCTGAGTTTCTCGCAAGTCAATAGATGGATGGATGAGTCCAATTCCTTGCTCAGGCTGATGCAGCAGCATTAAAGACAAATGACAGATGCAAACAATTGAAAACCTTCAACTTTTCTGCCGCCGATCGATCGGCGCAGAGCCGGCAGAAGAAGGCCTCGAGCGGCTTGACGCGGGGCGGTACAGCGTGCCTCGACGTGGGGACGTTAAAAGCATACAGCGTGCGATTCCACCTCACGAAATTTAACACAATGGTTCGCGCTGGCACTGGTGCCGGAACGCACCAGAACTGTGGTCCGGTTCCGTTTTCTGGGAGTGTAAGTGGTTACAGGTTTTTGGTCTATGTTTTTTGAAATGCTGCAATAATACAAAATCAACCGTTCCAGTTCTGGAATATTACGATTGTTTCGCTCGTAGTGTGGCGTGTGACATAATGATGTGGAGCGACTGCGTGGCGTGGAGGGCGTATGGCATGGCCGGCGAAGCATTTTAGACGTGGCTGCCGACAGGCACTTCTTTCCCGGGGCAGCTCAGCAGACCCTGATAACGGATTGAAACGTCTGTCGGAAACCGTCAATGTCGCAGATAAACTCTACTCCCGCAATCGACCCGTACATACAAACGCTTCTAGGTGACGCCAGACCCTCTTAGAACCAATTTCCTGAAGTGTTTTTTTAACGGTTTGTGCTACGCATTGGCGATTAACGAACGATCTCACGATTACAGAACTGAAAATCTCGGAAAGAAACTTTTTTCCGATTAAGAAAATTTAACAGATTTTTTGAATTTGTATTATTATAACGGTTTCGTGGTACATTTTTAGCGATTAATGTTTGACAGAGTACAAATGTGTCGAAAAGAGACGTTTTATTGTTGAAATCCATTGTATCATTTTTTGACGACATAAGCATCCTCCACGTTGTCTGATATTGGAGTATCTTAATGCTGTCAGATACTAGATAATAGTTAAGGGACAGGTTAACCTTCAATCGTCCAAAAAATAAACCGATATAATGAAAATATTATACTAACAAAACCCAAACACACATTCTTGTCGTTCGTGTTAGCCAAAACTCATAAATAAGTGAGATGACAGGAAATAAATTTAGTTATATAATGTGAACTTAATATCATGTATCATAACATATTCTAATCATTAACTTATCTGATAAATATGTACCAGTATGTAATTTGTTAGTGTTTTTATTTGTTGTTTGTTTAAATATTTCACAATTGTTCACAATACGTTACCATTCTAAAATAAAATACCGTCCCTCACAGACTTTCTGCATTTTCAACGTTTGCACCTGGAAATCTATGACGAGAAACCGCTGCACTTTAAAGCCCCAGTGATGCGTGGTAGGAGCTGGGAATTTGCCTTCCGATTCTCCGGACGCAGGCCCTTCCTCGCCTCCTGCCACCGCCCCTCGCCCTTCTTTCTCTCCCGCGGCGCGCGCCCAAGTTGCGCAGTTTGTTCCCATTAGCCATTGCCCTCCTCTCCCCCACCCCACCCCACCCCACCCCACCCTCCTCGGAAATTAGCGTAGCCAGTCCCTCGCGCCGCCGCTTAGCTCAGGGTTCGAACCAGAATCTACACTCCTCAAGACGCCCCAATTTGGGGTAAAAGAAGATATCGTGGCATATTTGTTGTTGTATTGAAGTAGGTAATAACTTCACTAATAAATAATGAAATAAGCTCCTAACTTTTGGAGTTAAAAATAAAAGGAAGAAAAATTAAAATAATACTTTCCTTAAAGTTTTCCGAAAGTATCTATTTACTTTCGGCTTTTAATTTCATGAGAGGCGATTGAATATCTCTTGTAGCAGTTTTTACCATTTTCACACAATAAGAAGTTTATTACAAACAATATTTGTCACTTCATGCGTGGGCCTATTTATGTAGTTTCGAGAAGAAATATAGTTTATATTTCATGGATTTCTCCTTTTCTTTCCCGAATTCTTTGATGAAGTGCAAATGTAAGTGGCTTCTTTGGCTTCCTTGAGAATGTGTGGGGGGCGTTTGCCCTTCTTCCCTTTTACTGCTGCCCCACGTGCGCCTTGGTCTCGCCGCCTCCTTGTTCGTCGGCGCGGAGGGCGTCGAAGGGCTGCGAGGGCGCGCGAGAGGGGCCGATAAGGGCCAAGGGTCGCGGGCGCGTGGCTGGGCGGGGCGCCGGGCCCGCCACCTGTTGGGGAGTGAGTTACTGCGGAGGGTGCGGCCTGCGAACGCCGCCCCCGCTCCGCCCCCGCTCCGCCCCCGCTCCGCGCCGCGCCGGCGGCCCTTTGGAAGCGGTGGACAAGCTGCCCTCGGGGCCACGGGCCCTAAGTGGGAGGGAGGGGCGCGGGGGTTCGCCCGGAGGAGGCGGGGATTTGCGGTTTTCTTGGTGGCTCTTCCCGGATGTTTGGGTGTCAGTGAACCTGCCGAGGTACTACACACGTTGTATTTTTAGATCCTCGTTCGCGTTAATGCTCCTTCGTTCATACGTTTCAGAAGAGAATGAATGTGGATGCTATACTTCGCGTTCAAGAAGTGTAAAAAGATGTACTACGTTATCATAATGTCAAGTTTGATATCAGAAATTATATGTAAGAAAATTGAACAATTTTCATTTTACGTATTTTGTGTTTAAGAAATAATCACACAAGGTCTGTTTTCGTACGAGTGTGACTCTGTAAATAAACATTAAAATGAAATGATGTGTTTATTTTTGTGAAACGAACATTTGTGTTTCGTTAAAGGAGCGTCGTGCAGGAAATGCTGCCCCCAATGACGAAGCCTTGGCGATAGCCCTCTTCGAAGAGCGAAAGCGCGCAGCGAGTTCCCCGCCTGCGCGGTCGCCACTTGGGTATCCGCCGCGGCCGGAGCAGCGCCGCGTTTGCTTTGCCATTGTTTATCGATACGTAACCCCATCGATTGGCGCGCCGCATCGCGGCAGTAGCCCACGCGCGCCGCCCAGATCGACGTTCCATCAAATGCCCATTCCGTGCGTATTCCGATAGCCCGCTGCGGCCGGCGCGGTGGCAGGCGGCGCTGACGGCGAGACGTTCTCGCGCGTTCGCGCTTCACAGTCGGACTGCCCCTCCCCCTCCCCTCCCCCACACTGTGACACCCCCGCGCTCGCTGCGTGCCAGGGGGCTCTGGCGCCGGGCGACGCCCGATGCGAGCGGGCAAACGGCGGTGTTTGCTCGGGATCGGAGTGTTTGGAGGCGGCTGTGAGGGGGCGCTGTTGGTAAAGGTGTTCGAAGAAGGCGCTGCGTGATAAGAGTGGATTAATTTTATATCAGTGTGATTCAGAGCCATTGTTTTCTATGCTCTGCAAACTACTTCGGTTGGAAGACAGCTTTGCGGCATTGAATGAGGGGAGAGAACCTGTTTATACGAGAACCAACCAAACTAAAATCGAATACCTGTAAAATATATTGCATTTTTATTGTAATTTATTAGTTCGTTTGACAACGAAAGCATCAATTGGAAGCTCATAAAGAAAGCATGTGTTCTCTCCGCGTAGTAGTTCATTTGCGTTATTACGTGTGTTTGGTGTGACATGATGTCAATTATCGATTTCTGAGGTAAAAGCGACGTAATTGATGAGAAAAACAATTAAGGTTTTTCGATATTTTATGAAAAGCGTCGAAGTTTGTAAATTTAATATTATCAGGACACATTTCTAATTTATAAAGGTAGACTGATAAACTATTGCGTAGAATTTCATATTATGATCTAATTTCTTAATAATATTTTTTAGTGCTAAAGAGATCTCCAGACGCGTATTTTTAAGATGCAAATGAACAATCAAAGCAAGCGTTAAATAACAAACAAATAAAGTACAATGCTACTGTTATAAATAAAGTATTTTGAGTACAAAAATCTTTAAGACCGTTTTCCTTCTTTCCTCCTGGCCTTGCGTTCCGATCCACCCGCCCGAACGGCGCTCGCAGCTTCCCATCAGGCGCCGAAATCTGCCGACGTCACCTCGATAACGATCGACGCAAGTTTCCGGAACGCCGATCGCTTCCCGGCTGACGCGGGCGGGCCCCGGCCGCCCCCGCCCCCACCCCCGCCGCCGCCGCCGTGCCTCGCGCCGATTTTTGCTTCGG
This sequence comes from Gryllus longicercus, assembly GCA_038098605.1. Taxonomy (NCBI): domain Eukaryota; kingdom Metazoa; phylum Arthropoda; class Insecta; order Orthoptera; family Gryllidae; genus Gryllus; species Gryllus longicercus. The sequence continues at coordinate 4,107,541 of JAZDUA010000016.1, forward strand.
GTCGTCGAACCGAAGACCGCGCGCGCCGTCAGCCGCCGGGCAGGCGCAAGACGACGTCAGCTCTTCCCCCCTCCCCCGCCTCCACGCCCTCCCCCGCCTCCCTCCGCCCCCCGCAGGAATGTCGCGCGCATTTCCTCGCCTTTGTATCGGGGACAATCAAATGCCCATCGCCATTGTTCTGGAGGACATCTTTTGTGTGTGTCTCCTTGCGGACACGCTAACGGTCGTCGTGGACGCCCGGATTATTGCCACTTTTCCGTGCGGCTGCGCGCTGACCATTGTTGCGGACACAAACAATAACAATCGTAATAACAATAATAAAGTAAATGCGTGCGATATTAGTCACATTTGACTGGCCGAGGAAATGACGGGGCGGAATGACGTTCTTCCTCTGCGGGTCAAGCTCCAGCGGAGGCGGCGCGGCGGCGCGGGCCGGAGGTACCGCGGAGGGGGGGGGGAGGAGGTGCTGCGGAGTACGTGTGTACAGAAGCGATTGGGGCCAATCATTTCTGCTGCGCAATCGCGCTCATTGGCTCGCCACTCTCCAATGAATGCCCTAACCGCCGGCCCCGTCAGGGATGTCCGGGAGGACATTGAGGCCGGTGACAGTTGCCGACGCGCTGTCGACCACGTTCTTTGTCAAAAAAGGCCATTGGCATGCTTTGTCAGCGGGACGCTTGGCGTCGATAAAAAAAAGGAACGCAGAAACTTCTTTTAATCTGAAAACTTGAAGGATCTTGGCGTGCCTGGGGTGCATTTTATCAGTTCCATTCTATGTTGTGACATTTTGTGTGATTTTTTTCGTAAATAAAAACTGTTATATCAATTAATAATATAGCAATAGAAGTGTTAATTCATTTTGTGGCTCATTAACTACTTTCTTTTAACCTCTTTGAATCGTGTTTTCATGCTGACGTATTTGCCAATACGTAAATCCTTATAGTTGTAAGGCTAAATTTATATCTGTGAAATTCGACCAAGTTATACAGCCGCAAAGTGCAAGTAAAGCTCTTCTTAACTAGTAGTATTCTGCTATTGTACGCTGCAGCTTTCAGAGATAAAATTATCTGGCGACCCCTGTGACATTCAAGGGCACCGAGCCATGAACTAAGAAGAGTTTGCAGTGTATACCGAGTTTTGACGTTTTGCGCATCATTCTGTCTAGTGGGTAAAGTGCGGACGCTGAAATGCGGTAATTACGTCTATAAACATAGATTTGTGGCTTTGGAAGAAAAACTTCCGCTTTATATTTGTCACTTACACAAAAAAAAATATATACAAGGCATCACAGACTCATTACATGATTCCGTGAACAAGAGACTATTGAACGCCACAAAAGAAATCTCCAAGTACCCCTAATAAGTATGACCTACATTTTCTGGCATTAGCGATGTAGGTGCCTTTCTCAGCCAAGTGTATATGTCCCGTTCGATGGTCGAGAACGCTTTATCTTGCGGGCTTTGATATTAAATCAGAACGATTCAATTTCCTTCGGCTTTGAATGCAAGCGGGCGCAAGAAGCTGCATAATGGCGCAGGGGTTTTTTCGTGGGCGTGAGTAGGCGCCAGTCGAGGGAGGGGTGCCGCAGGGGCCTGCGCTTCGGGGAGGGGAGCCTCGTGCGCTGACCTCGGCGGGGAGGGGAGGGGAGGAGAGGGAAGTTCGGCGACGACCGGAGGAGGGGTTCGTAATTGGTTTGTAACCTCCCTATTTCCTGTTCAACCCGGGATCGTATCTCCGCACAGGAAGGAAACCCGGGTTTCTGTGAAGGAGAGAATGCTATCACACACATACAGTCATAAATTATTCCCGAGCCGTGCGTTTCCATTCCCCTCCCTGCCGCCCCTCCTTCCCTGCCCCCTCCCCATACCCGCGTGCGCCATCTAACGCGTACGCATCTCGCCGGACGTTCGTCTCGCTGATATCGCTTCGCTTATTCCCGTGCCCTTCGCTTCCCTGCCCCGTTTGGGCAGGTTCCCTTTCTGTCACTGCCGCTCACGCCAAGCATAAGATACGGTCCTACGGTTCTCTACCCACGTTGCGCACCTGGTTCCGGTCAGCATTATCATAAATGTATTGTAATTTTTGCGTCGCATCTCTTTCCCCCCCCCCCAGTTCTGCGCGACGTCCAATTACGATTGTTAGGCCCCGCGCCGCGTCGTTGCGTCCTTGTCCTCGTCAAATCGAATGCGACGACGCGCGTTCCTTTGTCTCTATTATTGACGGCAGCATGTGATGTGCATTTGTCTCTCGCGCGTTTATCCGTATAGACCTGCGCACGAAACGTATATTGCACACGGACTTGTTGACGCATTCCTCATTTCTGTCCCAGATTACAGGATGTGTGTGTGTGTGTGTGTATGTGTGTGTGTGTTGGTAATGTTGTGCAATTCTTGCCAGTTGAATAAAAAAGTACGCCGGGAGAGTTTTGTCCTCTAGATTGTTTGCACGCAACGAACGGAGGCTTGTTATTATTTTCAGAATTCATTTATTGCGGTTTAACAGTGTAAACAGTGACTGTGAAAATAAATTACAGGTTTCAGTCACATCACAATCCATGATAAGGTCACATGTTTGCTGCTTTTTATTTAAATGAAAAAAAATGCACCTCGAAAGTCGCGATGTTGCTTCGAGCTTTCATATAATCCTGGGTGGAAACGGGAGCGATAACGTTCTTCATTATTCCCTTGCAATAAAGGCTCGTAGACGACTAACAAGGCCTGAATTAAGTCGTCCCTCTTCCAGCGCTCTATTCCTCCCGTCGGCTTTGTAATCATGTGTACCTTAGCGTTACATAAGACAATTGAAGTACATGGCGCCATTTTGTTTCAATCTATTGAAATGAGGCACTGGGGGGATTTGGACCCGTGATTGCAACATCTTCATTTGTTACACAAGAGGCTACGTGGCGGGGCGAGGCGAGGGCGGGAGGAGGAAGGCCGCGTCGGGGGAGGATAGAGGCAAGAGCGGAGGAGGCGCGCAGCCGCCGAGGACGGGCCCGGGGGAGGACGCGACGAAAGGGAGGAAGTATTGATCAAAGAGCTTAAACAAGAGACATTCCTTCCCCGAGTGATCTTATCGCGTTCGGCATTAATGCATTAATAGTTTCGAAACACGACAGCTGCGGAGCGGGAGAGCCCCGCTATCGACACGTGTGTCTCGACCTGCTAGCGACCTAGCTGCGGGCACGCGTGCCTTGGGGACGCGTGTGCGCGCGTGCGGGAGTGAGTGAGGACGGGCGCGGCGCGTCGGTCGCCTACTGATCACGCGTGCCCAGGAGGCGCGGGCTGGGCTTCGCCGCCGACGCAGAAACGCGCTGGGAGGGCACTCGCAAGGGGGCGCTGGCAACGCGCGTTGCACGCGGGCCAGTGTGGTTTACTTTTGATTGAGGTGGCGGTCACATTTAATAGAAAGGGCTCTTACTGTTATCTCAATTGTCTTCGTCTTTTGCGTCGTGTTAGAAATGTTTTCATGTAGTTTGTAGGGAAAATATATATTTATTATCAAACGTTACTATTTATTATAGATAAGAATTAGGAAACATAATTCACATCGATTATATTTTGATTCGTTAAAAATCATTGAGAGACAAGCTTTTACAAGAATATTGCTATAATTGTTACATGTTACGCACCTCAAAGCATGTGGGATTTTTTTAGAATGCAATAAGTTCTGAGAGTAATAGTTGGAACATACATGCGCCCTTTCTGAAACGAATGCGACGCAAATCGGTTCACCCGGAGGAGCAACCACCAGCGAGTGTTGGAGTCCGCAACCGACTGAGGCGAGGCGGCGGGGAAGCAGGGGCGAGGGCGGGTGGCTGCATCGACAGATCGGCCTCGCGCCGACTCTGCGGCTGGCGGTCTCGCCTCGCCTCCCCCCCCTCCAGCCCCTCGCCCTGCCCCGCCGCCCGCCCGCCCGCCCGCCCGCCCGCCCGCCCGCCCGCCCGCCCGCCCGCCCGCCCGCCCGCCCGCCCGCCCGCCCGCTCGCCCGCTCGCACGCCCGCGCGAGCGAGGGAGCGAGCGATATTTCGCCCAATCTGGCGCGTGTTTTTGTTTCCCGCCGGCGAAACTCTTCGCGCGACCCCGCTCGCCCCGGCCTCGTCCGCCTCCCCCCCCGGTCCCCGCGGCCTCTTCCGCGGCCGCCCTCGTCCCTCACCCCCGCCGCCCAGCCCCTCCCTCGCCGACGCCCTCCACGATCTGCTACTGCTGCAGAAGCCGGCGGAGGAAAAGCTGTTGGCGTGACGTCACAGAACATGGTCCTCCCATTACGAGTGCAATCCTCTTAATTGTAATCACACGGTCCCTGAAGTGCCGTTAGATAGCTGCCTCGCCCGCTCTCGCGCGCCCACTCACCCGCGCGCCCGCCTGCTTGGCCCGGAACATGGCGGAGCGCGCTCGTTGGCCCGCCATACGTTCGGTCGTCGATGAGGCCCCGCCGCCCTCGGCCCTCGCCGCTTCCGCCTGCCACGCCCACTCCCCCGCTCGCCTCCCCCTCCCCTCTCGCCCTCCATCGCCCCGCGCCCACATGCCTCTCCTCCGTCGAACGCCTGATCCTCTGCCTCTCCCTTCTTGCCGTTCTCCGCAACCTCATCACCACTCCCCCCACCCCCCGCCGCCTCCTTTTCTCGCCTTCCCACCCCCGACGGTGGGTAAGCGGACTATTCAGGTCGTTGCCGAAGGCAGCCGCGCACTTAGAGTCGGCGACGAATGTATCGTTCGTTTTAAGGGCCGCCGACGAGGGCGCGCGGATCGCGCTTTCCAGACGACGAGGTGGAGGAGGAGGGGGGGAAGAGGGGGCGAGCCGGGACGGCGACTGAAGCGCCACGCGTGTCTCCTTGGCGCAACGGCGAGGATTACGTCGCTCCCGGAGTAAAGAAAGGGCGCTCCCGTTGCATACTGGTGTGAACTGTTTAGCTCGTTTTGCATAATTTCGATTAGAATGTATGTTGCTTACATATCGTTTTTTCATACTTCAAATGTATTGAAATTTTCGTCTGCCCTTAGTATTGTACATTTTTTTAAACCTTTTATAATACATTGTATTTTCATATTCTTTCTGTGTCCATTTGAAATTCTCTTGCATCCTCTTTCTATGAGTTGACGTAGTAAGTCCCATAATTCACGTAGAGAGGTTCATAGTTTATCATCATAAAACAAGACAACGTAGGTGTTGTATTCCGTTGAATCCTGAGCCGTGTTACACAAAAATTCTTGCAGCGTCTAAACATGGCGGGAAAACATACCCCTCTTTTCTTCGCGGCTCCTAAAGTACATCGGCTCTCAGCAGAACGTTCAATTGTGCGAGCGCGAGAACAGGCCGGGCTGTTAGCGAACGCGCGCGAAATGTGTAACCATTGTGCGGCAGGCGAAGGGGCGCGGGGCGGTCTCCTTTCGCCGGGCGAGAGCATCGAGCAGCCTGGCGCGCCCGATCAACGCCCCAAATGCACCTCGAGTGCCACGCTCCCCTCCTCGCCCCTCCCCGCATCTTCTTTTGGCTCTCACTTCATGTTCCACCTCTGCCACTTCTTTTTCCGTCATCATTCTAAAAATCACCTGATTCTTACCTGAACTTTGTCACGTCACACGTCATGTCTCCCGTCATGTCACTCACCATGCCGTTCGTCACGTTGCCCGTCACATCACTAGTCACTTCACGCTCTATCAACTGTTTGTCTTTCACATCATCTATCGACTTGTGTCCACTAAAACAGCACGTATCTTCCTTTAATTCGTGTAAAATTCACAAGCTATTTCTCTTAGTTTCCTTGTAACTTCATCCGTCTCATTACGTCTTCCACTCCGCTCGTTCTTCCTTTTCCGCACCGGCTGCTGTAGTCCTCCACCGCATCCAATTGGCTCCATCTCGTGCCGCGTAGCCTCGGGTCACAACGCCCTTTCTACTCGATCGTCTTTACCGTCCGTAGCCTCGCCCTCGCCCTTTCCTCTCCATCTGCTCCCCGCCCCCGCCGCCGCCGCCGCAGCGCCGCCGCCGGCGCCTCTTACGCACGAACGTGAGCGAGGGTTGCGGCCAGCGGGCGCGTCTCGCCCCGATTTCTGCTCGGTTTTATTCCTCCGTAGCGATTCGGTTCGGCCGCCCCCTCCCCTCACCACCGCCGCCGCCGGATCTCCGACCTGCCCCTGCCCCCGCCCCCTTCCGCTCCCCGCCCATCGCCTCGCCTGTATACAAATGCACGGATACATTAGAGCCAATCTCGACCGACCGAATCCCACGGAACGCGATTTTTCCCCCTCGCCGATGTCACGCAACGTGCCCGCCGCTTGCCGCCGCTCCCCGTCTCTCTCTCCTCCGCCCCCTCCCCACTCCGCCGCGTCTTGCACCACTCGCCCCCCCTCACTCCCCCGTCCGCTTCGTCCCGCACCGCACAGTCCCCGGCCCACTCTCATATTGAAACTCCGGAACGAGCCCATTAAGAAACCCTGTCTTGCTGTTATGGGTTTCGAATTATACTGAGCAAGTTGTAGAGAGCGCGTCCTCGGGCCCGAATCGGCGCGGGGAGGCGCCGGGGAGCGGGCGCGCGCGCAAACGAGCATAATTTAGCGATCGCCCGCCGCCAGGAAGCGAGCAGCTGCGGTGCCGGCAGGTTGCCGGGCGCGGCGTCGCCCGCCCGGAGCGTTTGCGGGCGGCAGAAGGAGTCGTAAAAAGGCTTAAGGCGGGAGCTCGTGCGAACGGGTGCCGTCGCACTGAGCGCCGAGGAGAGGCGATGCCGCGGCCGGAATAGGCCTCAAGGAAACGTGGAACTGGGCGTCTGAAGCTTTTTTCGGCAGTAACGCAAGAAAGAATTTGGAATTTTTTTCACATTAACGTGTTTCCACTTTGGATGTTGTATAACTTTAAATATTGTGTAATTGTTCTGGAAAGTGTTCGCTGAAATTTTCCTTTGAACCTGTGTATTTCCGTAAAACATAGTAATATATCACTGAGTAGCTCTGATTCATGCAATGCTTAATGATTTCTGGGTATACGAGATACGAGACCGTATCATTAGACTTCACATTTTGGAGCAGCAAATTCCCTTGAAACATTCAGATCGCTAACATGGATTACCCCATTCATCTGCGTAATTGACATATTTACGTTTCCCCAATCACATATCAAAATGTTCCTGAAGTTCTGTCACGTTTCTAAGACCTGTAATGAACCTACTTTTTCGCAATAACGAGACTAGTAAATAACTTTTTATTAACCCCTTTTTCTGTAGGATGGATGTGCCATAAAAATTGCGGTACCGCTTCCAGTGAGAACAACTTTATTCCAAACATGCGACAAAAAGCTTGTCGTTCCACCTGGTACAACGTCCTCTTCCGCCGCGAGACACTGTTCGCAAAAGGGACATTTTTCTATTTTTTCCAACTTTCACTGGCTTCCGTAGGATGTTGCACTCGCCAATGTAGATGACTGCGATAAGAGGACCCATTCGTTAGAGTTCGGAGCAGACCACACGCTAATGTTTATCGAATTTTTCACCGATTCGTATTTCGATACCTACAGTCTCGCGTGCAGGGCTTCGAAAACATTCGATACTAAATGGCTTCGTTGAAAAATTGTGGCCCCAGCTGAGCAGGAAATGTATATGGCGAATTTCACATTTTTTGTTCGAATCCTTTTTCGGTTCGTAGTGCCCGAGGATATTTCTACATTGACTTCTCCGCTGCTTGTTCATGGACCTCGAAGACGTTTCTCCATTGTTTTGGAAATGGATACTTTTTATCTGTCAAGTGGTATTTAGTTTCTTGATCGTCAGTTTGTTCGAATATCTAACTCGAATTGTAAAGTTTTTTTAAAAAATAATAGAAATCAATATTTGTTTGTTAAATAATGTTTTTCATATCCTGTTCCCAACACATTTGCCTTCACCTGTAAACATAGCACAAATAAATGCAGTTTTCAGTCTGATATTCTCTTTTTGTGAGGCTCTTCAAAACCCAAAAGGTAAAATCGGTCGAAAACAAACAAAACGGTCCCTCCGGAAGTCGAGCTGCGTTTGCGGGTCTGCTAGAGCCGTATATTAAGGAGCGAAATCTGTGTTTGCGCCCTCGCCGATAAGATTACTCCCAGCCTCTCTAGACGCCCGGTGCAGGCGCCACGGTCGCCTGTCGTAATGGCGTTATTACCTCGCGTTAATGCGGAATATTGTTAACGGCAGGAGAAAAAGGCCCCCTTCTTCGACGCGACCGCGTTGGGGGGGGGGGGCGGAAAGGTTGCGGGGACGGAGGAGAGAGCGCGGGTTTGTCGCCGGCGCTTTATGGCTTCCTTGTATATAGTGCTCACGTGTTTGTGGGCCATGTTTGAACTACGGCGTGCGTGGGCGGGTGGGTGTGGGTGTTACATGGTTCTCGACGCGAGAGCACATAGACGTTATCTGTCGCCCCCGCACCTCCCGACACCGGCAGCGAATCTTGCCAAGGGTTTGGAGCTGACTTGGTGGCTGAGATTGCTGTGGTTTATGATATTTCTATAAAAAAAATAGATAGCAGACACGCAACAAGAAGAAACTTGACGAAGAATAGGAAGATATTTAAGTTTGAAAAGAAAATATTTTAATGTTTGATATATTGGGTGTTCAAGTTTGTAAATAGCAAACGATTAAATAGAATCAAGGTAAATGTGAGATGTAATTGTTACAATAATAGCAAGTGACTAGCACTTTGTCCTCAAGATCTCTTTCGAGAAGTATAAACGTAATCTTCAGTCATGTATACAAAAGACGTCTGACATCATAATCCGCAGCGAATGTCCCACTCCTAAAAAAGACACGCGATTCCTTTTTTTTCTTCACGGGAGGATATGCTCTGAATCCAAGACCACAGGCAAATGTTATTACGACACTCCTTTCGCTACAAATCTACGCACCCATCTGCATCGGTTATGAAGTCAGCTTCATTTTCTCTGCCTGCTGTGATCTCATCTTGGCGTGAGGCGACATTCCCAAAGAGAGACTGACATACCGCATCGCCCATTTCGCGATTTTCCCTTCTCCTTCAAAATCCTCCCGCGTGCTTCCTGCAGAGCGCGCGTCGGGCCGAGGAGAGTTTGCGGCACGGCGCGGCGGCTGGCGCAACATCCTTTCGTGCGTGCGGGGGCGGATGCGTGCGGGGAAAGTCCTTTGCGGCGAACACGACAAATCCCCTTTACACCTTCGGCTTCAGCGGCATCTCTCCGGCACTCGCATTCCTTATATCTTGAAAACTCCTGCCAAGTCTCACTACCTCTTTCAATCGCCGCTGCTATCTCAAACTCCATTACTCTCTCTGTCCCTTTTCCCAACTCTCTTGCCATTTCTGCTTAGGTGTCGTCTACATAGCATCCACAACCGTACCTGCTAAGCCCCTCCAGATGGCGAAACTCGAGAACTTTCAGACATGTTGTTAGCAACATGCCCGTATCGGAGGCAGCGTTCTATCGACTAGTGGGCGCAGTCGATATCGCGTGATGCTTCCGATGTTACAGGTACACGAGGGCGGTGCTCACGGTAGCGGGCCCGCGTACAAACTCATGCACACTCGCCGCGTCGCGCCGGGCGCGTCTCGGCGGCGGGGCGGCGGCGTCGACGTCGGAATCGGCTCCCGGCCGGTGCTGCCGTCGAGAAACGCGCCCGGCTCCAGGGTATTGGTTTTGGCGGGTTGGCTTAGCCCGCCTTCTGCTCGACCGTGAAATTAATATCGGGAACAGTCATGCGCCCTTTCGTGTCGGCCCCTTCCTCGCCCCCGCCCCGCCCTGCCCCGCCGCGCCCCGCTGGCGGTTTCCCCGTGACGGGGGCGGCGGCGCGGTCCGTCCTTAAACCTGTCGCTGGGCGTTTTTTGTGTCTTCTTCTTCATTGGCCGGCAAATACAGCTGCCCCCAGCCAGCGCGCCGGCCAGTCTTTCCCAATGAAGCCTATTAATAATTTCCTCCCCCTCTCGGCCGTGCCCGGACCCTCGCCGCCTCCCCCGCCCCCTTCGTCGTCCTCCTGCTTCTCGTGCCTTCTCGCCCCGTCTTCTCTCTTCCCCATCCTCCTCCCCGTCCCCTTCGACGCAACATATTTCTCTATCACACCATCCTCCGCAGTTTTTGCTCATGATCAATGTGGGATATCTACTACTCCTCTTCGTAAGATAAATGGTTATTGATTGCCTTGGATCGATGAGTTTGCGGGCTCGGGACCCGTAAGGAGTCCGCGACAGCTGTCGCCCTGCGTACCCCGCCACCCGGCCTCCTCCCCGCGCCTACCACCGCCCCCACCCCCACCCCCCGCCTCCGCCGCAACCCTCTCCCTACAGTGCACCCTCCGCAAGTTGGCGAACGCGCAATCTGGCAACGCCGGCTGGCGTCACCCCCGCCCGCCCGCCGCCGCCGCCTCTGCGACACCCCGCCACCGCCGACTCCCCTCCCTTCCCCTCCCCTTCCCTCCCCGCCTTCGGAGGTGTCAGCCGAACGGAGTCTGAGACGCGGGCGCGGAGATGAATAGCCCCGCCACTTCGCGAGCTGTGCCTCCCGCCCCCGCCCCGCCCCACCCTCCGATCGGGCGACTTGCGCAGCGATCGCGCGCATCGAACGTTCGTCGGCGAATTTGGCGCAGCTTCGGCCTCGGCTGCGCAAAAAGCACTTGCGGCTCTGCGGATGACACAATGATCAATCGACATGTTAATTGAAGACGCTTCTCTAATTAATATTCAGATTTAATCCTCGAGTAAATAACGGCCCGAATGGCGATGATAAATAACGAATACGCGGGTGATAGCAAAATGCGCCGTCTTCGAATCCGAGACCTCTGGGTTCTGCACGAGGAGATTTATATCTGCCGCTAGGAAAGAAGGCGAGTGTTGATGAATGGCCTCCTGCTAGACAAATAAGAAATAGAATCCTGCACTTCTCGCTCTGTGGGTGCATTGCATTGTGCATTGTGTGTGTGTGTGTGTGTGTTGGCCTCATGTGCTAATTTGCGTGCACACGGCCCTTCGCTGGCACGCCTCCACGCGGTGCAACGTGGCGCTACGATTCGTTACTTTCCGAATCTGTTTTATTCTCATTGCGCATTTTCGAACGGGTTCCTATTTTATTCTGTCTTTGCCACATCTCCCCTTGCATTTGAGCTATTGCGTAGCCTAATTTACTTATACTATCATGTATTGACCCAACCTGACATTGACTCAGCATCGAAAGTGAAGTAAATAAACAAGGTGTTCTCCTTCAACCTTCATGTTAGGAGAAGGCAATTTCCTGTCATAAGCAATGTTGGATTTAAATTTCTTTTAAGCAATGTCACCTAAAATACTTTCGTAGTAAGCACGCAAGTGACACAATAAAAACTGAATTGAAGTGTAGGCAAATTGACTCAATAAAGAAATTGAGATTTTTATTAAAGAAATGGAATTCTCACAGTGACTTACGATGCGTTCTGACGCGGACAGCCCGAAATACGTCTCTCCATTTAAAATCTCTCTGAGCGCTGCTGAAGGTTTTGTATCGCCAGTCAGAAAGAGACAAGGACGCGGACATCGAAATCAAGTCTTGGTGATGACAAGGCCTCCCGCAAAGATACGCCAGGTCGTCCTCGTAGGGCGCGACTGTCACAGAGACCGCGAGGCGGCATGTCTTTCGCAGTACCCCCACTCCGCCCCCGTCAAAAAACTCCCCCTCCCCCTCGGGTGCTCCCACCTACCTCCGCCTCGCCCCCGCCCACCCACGCCCGCCTGCCTGCCTCTGCCTCCGCCCCCGCACTCGCCCGCGCGCCCTCCGAGGAACTGCTGTTGTGGCAGCTTTCACTTACACGTGATAGCTCCCGACATATCGCGAACTGCGCGCTCCCCTTTCATATTTTATTTTATATTTTAACTTTTTAATTCCAGCCTCCATATCTTTCCTTTAGCTTCTTTCTATTAATTCCCACCTGAAGCCCCCCCCCTTTTTTTGCAATTGCGCGTCCGTCCAGCCGTGCCTCCCCCGTTATCCTACCCTGATCCCCTCCCCTCCCCGCTATTCTTCACCGGCGGAATCTCTCCCCCTTTTCACCCCCGCCCCCACCGCCTCGCGATCCCAATGTGCGGGTTGCTCGTCGGCGCCCTGTCATATCTTTGATATCCTTCCAAAGGTATGTTTCATAATACCCTGTGATCTTGCCGCCCGCCCGGCGCCGCCCCTACTAGCCGCCGTTTTGTCTGCCACCGCGCGCGCGCTCTCGCGGGAGCCTCTCCCGTGACGCAAGGATGGGCACTAAATTTAATTTATTTCTTGTTAAAAATATTTACAATGCCGTGTTTATTCCGCGGTCTGCCTCTGCTTACTCCCCGCATCACGCGTTCTCGACACACGGCCTCCTAAAATTTTTATTTATGCTCGAAGGCCCAGATTGAATTCAGGACGGCTTTAGGTCGCGACCACCTTCTGTCAGAAGGAAAAGTTTTGTCCTTGGGCTGAACGTTCTCGGTCTATATCTCAGTTCATTGACTTTTACGGGGGAACGTTTTTCAGTATCGGCGGCGTATCTAAGGACGGGATCGCATTATTATCGATAATTCACGACCTCCTAGCAGTTTGATGCGTGTCACAGATGGCGGTGGGGTTTATAGCTCGCGGGAAAAATATCGTAAACCGGAGCTAAATCCTACGCTGACGGTTTTGTGGAAGGGTATTAGTTAAACTTTGGCTCCCGGAGACCTTTGCATGCCGTGTGCATCACGCGACGTGGGTTTCTTTTTTTTCTGTTTTGATTTTGACGTTTCCGTGTGGCTCGGTTGCCAGGGAAATGCTTGAGTAATGGCTTTACTGCGTTGTAAATTGTACGAGTGATATGTCGCGAGCGTATGCCGCTGTAGGTACCCTACTTTTACGCGTTCAAACATTCCGATCTGATTAGCTCTGGGCGGGCTTGTGGTCTTGTCTGACGGGTCGAATTAATTAATGGAACGGAGAGCGCTCGGCTGTTTCTAGGAAGTGTAAGTGTAAAGCAATGGTTTTTACATCACGGAATGTTAATAGATTCGTTTCGTGAGTACACAATGTACTTATATTTCTTTGTTTATCTCGTATACAAGTGGAAGTAGGTTTATTAAATTCTTTTGAAAAATGTTTTCTGCATATTGAGAGGAGATATTTTTAAGGAAATTGTTTTCTGTGGTCAAGTTAATGAGGCGGTGGCATTATATTCTCCTATTGTGTATACCTGAACTTCAACATACCGTGAGACATTTTGAGTCCTATAGCATTACTACTTCTGTAGTGACACTTATCGTGCCTAGCTGCACGCAAGACCCTGTCTTCACCAAAGTATCTAGACCGACTGCCCCTCTTTAAGGGTCTCGAGCTTCCTCCCCCCCTCCTCTCACCCTTCCGCTTCTCCCCCTCCCGTCGGCGCCCCGATTGTCTCTTATTTTGTCAATATCGAGTGTCGGGGCAAATCTTTCGATCTGAGGCTGTTTTCTCCGCCATTAAACGGCCCGGGGCCCGAAGGCTCCCTGCTCCCCCACTGCCGACCCGCAATTAATTGTCTCCCTCCCGACGACCCTTCCCCCACCCCCCTTCTTCTCTCAACTCAGCAGAAACCGAACCAGCATCTTGGTTCCTTCTTTGAAAAATATCAATTCTCTCGTTCGTAAATTATGCATTTATCGTAAATACCCTTCAATATTTTCCTCACAAAGGAATGACCATTTTCACAACGCAAGAGAATTCGCTTGTAATTTTCGTTTTAACTCCCTGTTTATTATCGGCAGTGACAAAGCTGTTTTGTATTTGACGTAACACGTGTTTATAAAATGAATTCATTGGAACGTAACAAGTAAATAGCTACATTATTGCCAAAATGTCAAACAATGTTTATGCAACGATTCCCTAATTTTGCGAGAAATAACAGCACACCAAGTTGAAATAAATACGCAGCGTAGAGAACAATTTAGTTTACATCTAGGCGTACGTTACGAGCGTGCAAGGCTTATTTCTAGGTGTAATGTATTTCTCGGTTACTAATAGAGCACTGAGAAATACGGTGACATTTCAACAACATAAAATGTTTCTTTTTTGTTTCTGTGTTTCTCACTTCTTTTACCAGCTTCTCACAAACAATTCTAACTGCAGACAGAAATAAATAAACATATTATTTCTCATTTACCTTTACTTTCTTCTTCTTTCTTTCTGCATTCTAAACACGGAAAGAGTTTCCGAGACATTGCTGTGAACCTTTCAATCTTCTCAATTACTGAAGTTCAACCTAATTACGAATTATATCCAATATACCAAATATCCACACTCATGCGAATTTGAATCAACGAATCTCCATGCCGAAGATTTGTTTTATCCTAACGTATGTCTTTACTAACAATCGCACGGCCTCCCCTTCCAGGAGCACTAGAATTACTCGCATTGGAATCGCACTCTGAGCGGTGGGCGACCTGCAGCTGAACGAGGAGCATTCGGACTGCCCGCCCGTGGTCGCACAGTTAGGCCGTTCCGCGTCCCTGGTCGCTTCTGCTTAGTTGCGCGCTGCAATGTGACGAATTTTTGGCGCCGACTGAGGTGACTCCCTCGCGTGCTGTCTCCGGTGGGTGCGTCGCGCTGCAGGCCCCGAGGTTTGGTTGACGCGTCCCGGGAGGAGTGTGACCATAATTCATTTTTTTACCAGTTATCTCAGTATAAAATTTGATAAAACGATTTAAATAATGTATAATATTTTAGTTTACGATATACGATAGTATTTAAAAATTATTCCCCTTCGGATTGTAATACTTAGGGAAATATTATCAACATCAATAAATTCAGCTGTAAACTTCAGTTTGTCATTACATTGCACATTGCGTCAGAACAATAATACAATTATTTGTTGATTTTTTTAAAGTTAATTTTTTCAAATATTCTGCAATGTTCATTGACAATATTTTCAATTTCTTATGTGAAAACATTTAATTCTAATTCTATCAACGTTCCTAATAGTAAACTCTTTTCACTTCGAAAGAAAAAAAAATCCCAGCGAGGAATCAAAACAACGAAGACATTCCAACACATCAGCATCCCCCGTCTCTGCCACAGCGCAGGCAGCCACCCACACACTCCGCCCCGCCGACGCCTCCGCCGCGTCTGCCTGCGCGCCCGTAACGAGGTTCCACCGTCGTTTACGCGCGTCCATGTGTGCTTCGATGGGAACACCGCCGGGGGGGAGGGGGCGGCGGCGGCGGCAGAGAAACTGCACGCGGGGCCGTGTAATGGAATTTGTTCTGCTCAGTTCGGAAACGCGGTGTTGGCTCCGCGGGTGCCGGAAATTGCTTTCAGATCGGCAGACTGTCGATAATTTCCTGTTGACCGAGCGCGGGCGATATCGGCGGCAGTCCATTGAACGCCACTTATCCCTTCTACCGCCGCCGCCGCCGGCCTGTCTTTACTCCATTATCGCAGGTATTTGGGTGTTAAAGAATTCGAATGGCAGATTTTTTTCTCTCTCTCGTCGCCGCCCCGGAGAGGGACTCCAGAGGCGCAAGACGAGCCTGGCTGCTGCGGTGGGAAGGAGAAGGAGGAAGAGGAGCCGTCGAAACGAAAAGTAAAGAAGTGGAAGTCTTCTTTTTATTTTCTTTAGAAGAAGACTTCGCTTAAACTCTTCGTCTCGGTCCGTGTTGAGCAATTGACCCGGAGCCTATATCGCCTCATTTATCTGATCAGAGAGCGGAGAGGGGGGAACCGCCCCCGCCGACGCCCGCGCAGAGCGCGCGATTTCTTCGTGGATTTGCACGCACCGATGAACCTACTTAAAAAGGCGCGTTCCGTTCTCGCGAGGAAATACATAAGCAGAAAGCCGACTCGACTCGACAGAACCGCTGCAGTGCACCCACATATGTTCCCATTCTGAACAAATATTGAGTAAAAATGCGTCGATTTTGACTGAAGATAATGTGTACCCGCGGATAATTTCTGGTTTCATCTAACTCCTTTGAAGTGGTACATCGTTGACAGTATCCAATGCTCATATAAGAGAAAACATAAACATATTACTTTTCAGAAAAATGTAAATTGAAGAAAGACTCACGATATACTATCAAATTATAGAAAAACGAGTGTTACATCATGATAGAAGGGCTCCATTTTTAACTAAGAGTACCAATTTTCTTCTCTAACGATACTATCAAATACCAGGTAATGTAACGTATTTAACGTTTTGCACTATTTATTGCATTTTCTCCCCATGTTCGGACTAAGCGGATTCCGGTGTATCGTTTTTCCGCCGTAACGAGAAATTCAGCAGTGACCGGCGCAGCCGGGCGGTACGAAATTCACGTCGACTTGCGCTCGCCTATCCTTCGTCGTTGCCGGCAGTCGGCCAGGGCCGAACTCCCTCCGTCTGCCCCTCCCCTCCTCATTCCTCCCCGCCACGCGGCGCCGCGCCTCCTCCACGCCATGCGCAGAGCGTTGCGCGATAGGCGAGCGTTGCCCCTGGCGGACGCAGCCCGAAGCGCGCTCGGCGCTCACGTGACCCGCGAGTACCGCAACGCACCCGCCGCTGCCGCACGCAGGCGAACGCGTGTTCACGCGCCGACACCGGAACGCGATTGAGGGAGACTCCCGACTCTCTCTCGTGTTTCTTCGCACGGAAGTGCTGTGTATACGTTACGCCGCTAATGAATGTTGCTTGTGGAGAAATAAAGGGTTTCGTTTCTATTTATTATTAATATCACACGATTTTCGGTTAAAAGAACTTAACTTTCATTTTCCATGTGATATTAAAATTGTAACTGTAAAAATGTATTTGCGTGTGACAAACTCATTTGTTATACATTTGCAACAATAGATTTACGAAAGAATCCCTAGGACTGATTTACTTCTTTTGAATTGAGATTTTTTTCTACATATGTCAGTACCATTCACAACTAGTACGTATCTTCTATACTACGTATCCTCCAAAATAGTAACTGCGTCATAAATACCTTGAAATAAATATAGAAGAAGTTGACACCCCGTGTGCCGTAAGTCGCGAGAAAGAAAATTTGGGAGATGGCCGCCTAAGTGTCTCCCTGGCGCCCGCCGCGCGTACTGAAGGGTTAATCCGAGTCGTCCATATCCGCGCGCCTCCGCCTCCGCCGGCGCCCGCCCGCACCTGCATCTCCCCGTCCGACCGCACGCGCGCGGCGGCACACGCGGCGGCGCGCGGGCCGCGGGGCGTTTGTTTTGGTCGGCGCGGGCGGGCGGGCAGGCGAGCGCGCGGCGTTGGGCAAATGTTTTTCCGCGGCCGCCCCGTAGCAAACAGGGCCGCCTGCAGATGTCTGTAAAACGTCCCCCCCTCCCTTGCCACCCTCACAGTCCGCCGCGCCGCCGCCGCCGCCGTCGTCTCCTCCCTTGCCGCCGCTGGCCTCGCTCGTCTCTCCCCTCCACGACCGCCCCCGTCGTCTCTTCCTCCCCTCCCCTCCCTCCCGCCCCACCCTCGTCCCGTCGCCGGCCTTACCTCGTCCCTCACTCCCGCCGAACCCTCCTTCTCTTGCGCCCGCTCCGTTCTCTCGCGGGGCCTCGGTACATACATGCGTGAGCGACTGTACAACATGTATTCAGTTTCTCCGCGGTGGCGGGTAGTAGCCCTTAAATGCCTCTTCTCCCTTTCTGCTACCCCCCTACACCCCCCAGCGCTCTGCTCTTATATCTCTTCACCGCCCTTTCCTCCTCTGTGTACCTCTTCGTCGCGGTCCCCTCACCCCCTCTTTGCACATCCATCTCTCTCCTTATTCCTCTTTATTTGAGTATAATTATTGATTATTGGAGGACGGAAGGCTAGTTGGCAAGGGGGGGGCGAGAGGTAAGGAGAGGGGCGGCGGCGGCGGCGGCGGCGTTGGCGGCGGAGACGACGGCAGGAAGGGGTGAAAGAGAGGGGGACTGGAAGGGGGGTGATTAAGCCCTGTACGGCTCCATCGCTCGTTTCTGTTGAGTCTTGTGCTTGCTACTGACAATTAGACTGATACGCTAAGTCTGCTATCGATTTATTCTCTGCAAAGGCGGACCTCTCTCTTCACCCCTCCTATGCTCCTTCGTCCTCCTCCGGCTCTGCCGCCGCCGCCGCCGCCTCTGCCTCCGCGTCCGCCTCTTCGCCCCCTCTCGACGCCCTCAATCCAACCCTTAATATTCGCGTTCTCGCTCGCACATTTTGTGCAGCTCGCCCGGCTAAGAGTACGGCATGCATATACAACACAGCACGCGCGCCGCCGCCGAGGGACGGCGGGCGGGGCGGGGCGTGCGGGGGCGGGGGAGGGGGAGGGAGGCGGACGGGAAGGCGCTGCGAACCCCGAATGATTGATAATTCGTGCTTCTGCACCGATACTCGGGTCATCGCGCGCCGCGCCGCGCCACGCCACGCCACGCCACGCCGCGCCACGCCACGCCTCGCTTCGCTTCGCCCGGCTGCGCGGTTGCCTGGGCGAGGGCGGGCTGGGTCAGGCGACATTGCGGACACCCCAAAGCGCCACCGCTCTGCCGATTCTTTCTATTCACATTGATTATTCCGTTTTCGTTTTCTAATACGTTATTTAATTTGCTTTCGGAAAGTCTAATATTTATGTTCAAAGAAATTTCTGCTGTATGGCTGTCATCGCTACGGAACCCTTTCATTATACCGGAAGTGGATTATTATTTTCCGTTGACGTAAACTTGGGTTATATTTCTATTCTTTCTTTACTTCTCGCCAACTGCAACAACTATCACAATAACCGTCACACAGTTTCTTTCTGACGCCAACATATTAATCTGAATTTGTATAAAAGATTCCAACTCAAGCAAAGATAATTTCTAAATTTCGATTATGGTTGGTTCGTTGGTTCAACTATCATTAAAAATCTAGTATTTTGTGTTTACAACAAAAATACCCAGCGAATATAAATTTCAACTCTCCAAATTCACCTTTAACCCGTGTCTTAGATTAACTCCCATTAAAAAATTCCCATTCGTCCCGAACATCACGAGTACTAGAAAGTCTGAAATGGAGTTCATTGTGAATCGATTCCTTCAAAGGGGCCTGCACCCATGCAGCGGCGGCGGCGCCGCGGTAGCCATCGCGACCACAGACGCGTGTTCTGCCGGAAGCAATTTGAAATGCAAGTAAACGCGAAAACGCGGACCAGACAGTACGTGTACTTCCCCGCGTAGTTCGAAAAAGTGCCTCTTAGGCATTCGCTTTTGGAAAAGACGAGACCGTGAAAAGAGTCGGGGGATGAGGGGCGTGTGGGGGGAGGCAAGATATATTGTACCTCGGAAGGAGGAAAAGAAAATGAGTGATTTTGTCCACTCGCCGAAAATAGCGTTGGTACAAAAAAAATGTTTGAAGGGTTGCGAGTCGTAGCAGCAGCGGCGGAGGCGGCGGGATGCAGAATATGGCAAATAAGAGGGAGAGGATGCTGGTATTTGTGCATGTGGGGAGGCGCCGTTGGAGGGGAGAGAAAAAGGGTTGCGAATACGGAAAAACGAAGGGTCGGCTCTGAAGGGAGCGGGCGGAGGCGGAGGCGGAGGAGGAGGAGGGGCTCGCGCGACGGGGGAATACGGAATGTTAGAAAAAGGCAAGGCCGGCTGAGAACGCGCGTGTGTGTGTGCGTGAGCCGGCGCCCCCTACGCGCTTCAGAAGTGCCGGGGGCGCCGGAGGCGGCGGTGGCGGCGGCGGCCGCGGCGATAAGGGGTTGCCGCGGAGGCGGGGGCGGGGGGCGGCAGCATCCGCGCGCTCTAAGGGGGCGGCGGCGGGCGCGAGGGCGAGCCCAAAAGAAGGGAAGAGCCCTAGGTATGAGTTTGACGTTCAAAATCTGTTCCATTTGCAAAATTCTCTTCCTCTTTTTTTCTTTCTCTCTCTTCGTTTTACTCTATGATGTTTTTATTATATCCGTCTACATCCCTTTAGGCTCAATACAGATCGTTTTTGGGCGCGAGAGACGTACGCACGCTCCAAGCGGCAAGATGCCGCGAGAAGGACGGGCAGGCGCAAGACTTTTTTTGCATCAGCGAAGCATGGTGCAGGGGCGGAGGAGGATGCGTGTAGGCAGGCTTCGAGAGAATACACATTCGACTGTTCGGTGCCCGAGTGGACGGACGGACGGACGGGCGGGCGCATGGGGTGGGGAGAGGAAAGAAGCGGGCAGTAGGGGTGGGAAGGCACGCAGAGAGACGGGGTTGTGGGCAGGAGCGGACGCTCCGCCGAAATTCCTTGATTAACTCCGCTTTAGTAAGATGACTCTGGCAAAGCGGAGCGCCTGCTAAATTGAAGTAAACTCTTGCCATAGGCGTGTGACGAGAACGTGGTACAAAAGGAGGCTACGGAGCGAGGTGGAAGTGGTGACGGAAATGGCCCACGTTGGTGATGTTGGTAACAATAATCCCCCATGCGACAGGAGTTTTCAAGGCTTGATGATGGAGGGAGGGGTAAAAGCAGGAGATAACGAACGTTCTACGTGGTGTTGGTATTCGGGGTGGTCGTGGCTGGAGAGGTTCACTCTAAAACTGCGATCTCTCCTTCCACTCAAACAAGTGGTATTTTTTCCCTTCGCTCTTCTTTTCGGCCTCGGACGTGTGGGTGTGCGTACTGAAATACCGATCTCAAGATTTCCGTAAACTGCCCGACGACTGTGCTGAGGCGGTTTATTTTCAGAAGCCCTGTGGGTCGTCCGCGCGTCAAAAGAGATTTTAACCGCAATCCGCCGCGACCCTTCACGAATCCGACGACGGTTTGCGCCTCGAGAGATATATGGTGTTTGAGGAAGTGCACAGTGTGTGGATGTCTAGTGTACGCTGGGGGCAGAAGTAAAAACGGGAATTGGTTTATGAGTTTTACGTCTCTCCCAACGCGGTTAGAATTACTGATAATACTCACTTTCCATCTCAAATAGCGAAAATTCTGTTCTAAAAGTAAATTTATCCAAATATGCAGTTCTCATTTTTGAAACCTTCATAATATACAGGAAGAGATGATCATCCTCCCCTTGTTCAAAGAACGTGAGTATATTATCTTTTTAAATGTCCGTGCGTTCTCCATGCATGCGATATTTTTTTGCTGAAATTAATTTCCAGCAATCTTAAATAATCTTATTACCTTAGACCACATCTTATCAAACACTGTTCGAAGCACAGGCAACAAAACCGCTGTCCTTGCGCGCGAATCTTCTTCAGTGCGATGGATTCAGCACTCCACTCGCGTGCGCATCAATACAAGGCGAGTAATTGCCGGGAGTGCAGCAGGGTGGCGGTGGCGGCCGAGCTAGGGCGAGATATCTCCACCCTTCTGCCCGGCGAATTCGCCCGACGCCGCGCCGCTCGGCCTTCTCCCCCCGACGGATCTGCATAGCTTTCCCAACCCCTTCGCGTCTCCCTCACCCCTCGAGAAGCGGACGGTTCTTCCTCCCTCCCGCCTCCCTCTTCGCGTTTATCTCCTTGTGCACCCCTGCCGGATGCGGACGATTCTCGAATTGGAGACCATAGATACGGCGAAGAGATTGGCTTCGCGCGGTCGCGAATTCAAATATGTATCCTTGCGCTATCTGGTCGGGCTTCCTCCCTCCCCCTCACTTCTTTCGCGTCTAATGTACCCCGTTTCTTTTTTTTTAACGTCCGCCCTACCTTCCCTCTTTCATCCTTTTTTTTTTCTCGCTCCTCCCATCCACGTAAGGGTGGCGGCCGCAAGACGAGGGGCGAGATCCGCGTCCCTAGCGGAGGGTTTGATAAGCTCCGTTTGGCGCGCTTCGCACGTGTTGCCGGCGGTCAGCGCGAGGGGATGAGGTGCGCTCCACGACAGCGCTCACGGCCTCCTGGAGAGTGCCGCATGTCACCGGCACTCGCTTGTTTTCTCAATGTGTTTTCCTTAAGCACGAATCGATTTGTTCTGTTCAGCGGTCGAGTTACGTAACAGGTAGGCTTCGTTTGTGTAATTAGACTTGATGCGTTGCAAATGCATTAGAAGCTTGAAGTTCCCACACCTGACGGCGCGATAGGATTTTAATTTATGATCTCCACTTTTTGAGTATCACTCTGTGAAACCAGCGTCTCCATGTCAAAATGTTCAACTCTGTCTGATTACTTATCTTGAAAATAAGAAACTGTATACTTCAAACATGCAAGTAACTTGCAAGGAAAACTTCTCACACGCTTCAGTTTGGTGTTATTATTAATTAAAAATCTATTACTGAATTAAAAGTGTGTCTTATTTACAAACTGGCAATACCCTTATGTCGGTGTCCCATCCAGTTTCTTATTCCATCGTTTTAACCGTTCGATTGAAGTCGTTCATTATCTCTAAATGAACGGCGTCACATTGAATTTTCTGATGGACAAATCCCGACGACAGCGGGAGCCTTTTGGCGCAACGACGAAATTGAAATGAGGACGGTGAGAAATATAGTGGGTTCCGGCGTGTGCTAATTTGATTTGACCCAAAGCACCGAACGAAAAGTTACGCCTCAAAGGTCGTTACGTGAAAAATCAATTTCACGCCAATGTTGCGTATACCTAAATTTGGCGTCGCCCTCAACCGCGCCCCGCTGTTCTGCTGTTCCAGGCAGTCACCCCCGTGATTAAGGCGCTCGGCCTAGCAGACCGCGAAATTTTCGATTTCAATCGAATTCTGGTTTTCTGCTTCTCCGAGTCCACGACGCCCTCGTCGTGACCTTTGCCCCCCGTCCCCGTCGCCCTCGTTGGCGCTTTTTTCGAGGCTTTGCTCTTCTGTTTGTGGCGAGGCCTCGTGGTTATCAAACGTCCTCCTTTTATTCTCGCAGGAGTAATCGGAAATCGGAAATGTCATTTCGAGGGAACCTTAATTACGAAATCGTTCGTGTTATTCAGATCGAACCCCATTTCAATAGAAGCCTGTGCAAATGATTTCATTTGTGTATGTAAAACTTGGCAATGATGAATTTTCTTTGGTAATTAAATCATGGTAAATGGAAATTTCTGTTATACATTTTTACTATTTGATATGTATTTCTTGGCAGCGTTATTTGTGTAAAATTTTTTTTGCATATCGTTTCTTATCAAGAACCATATTTATTAGTAGAAAGACTTTTTTGCCAGCTTCATAATTTCAAAATTACCTTAGATAAATATTGCTCGAAATCAATTCCAACTTGTTGTTTTTATTTAAGAACAATTCAGCGTTATTTTGTATTCTAGAGAATTTCAATCCAACTGTTTACCCCGTCTTAACATTTCTGCTCCGTGTCTTTCCACTCGGATGGCAGAGCCAGTCTTCCGATTCAAGACTGACACCGAATAACTTAATTTTATATTCCTTTTACACTCCAACGCCCCGCGCAGTTGTTCCTTTGTTCGGGCCGCCTTTATTTGTTCTCGTAAAAATCTATTAAATTTTAACCGTATTAGTGGGGGAATAAATAAAATGAAAGGTTTACGGTGCACATTTTACATGTTCTGGTGAAATGTCCGGAAGAATTTGGCATGAATTTATGTAAGAATGAATAAAATAAAAATAGGGAAATGTATAAAAGGTTGATATTGACTAGCTAACTTTCGTATGTTTTACAACCAAAACATTACGAAAGTTTTTATGTTACTAGCCCGGCGCTTTATGTTAAATAGATTCTCGTAAAGGCTAGCGGATATTTCTTCCTCCCCATCTCGCCCCGGGTGAATGCTGGGTCCATGGATTGATCAGACGTCTCCTGCGGGAGCTGAAGAGGCCATCGCCGGGCCGCCCCGGGGGTTCCCCGCCCGCGAGTGGCAATTTTTCCGTAATTGGGTTCCGAGGCGCCCCTGGCGGCGCCTACAGGAACCGCCGCGGCCCGCTCTCCGACTTTCGCGCCACCCTATGGGAGGCGGCGTAGGAGGAGAAGTAGGAGGCGAAGCACGTGAATTTTGCAACAATTGCGGAGAGCTGTCGAGAGGGAGAGAGGAGTTTGCGATTGATCGCATTAGCAAGTTTACGTTCGGAAATCGATGTTAATAATCGAGAGGAAATTTAACTTCCGCTTAATTCGGAGCAACTTTACTAATCAAGTCAATATGTTCCACATTAAATTTTCCGCTTATCCGGAGTGCAAAGAGCACAAAATTGTGGAGGGGGCGGCCGGCTGGGGAATCGATATAGAGCAGAAAGCGATTGGGAGGCGGGGATTTTAATCTGGATTTGTGCTCGCGCTGGGGCGGGGCGGTGGTGGGGCGGGCGAAGGAGGCGGGGAGGCCCGGCGGGACGTGTGCCGCCTTATGTGTCAGGGCCTTTGACGTCGGTCGTTCTTCCAAGAGGGCGCGGAGTGGGGCGCGAGGTGCCGCACCAGCATGCGCGGACGTCAAACGCGAGAAGCCGGGCGGCGCGGGGCGGCACGTGGAGGAGGCACACGCGCGTTTCCTTTGTTGGCACGCCCAGCCGCGCGCGCCCAGCCACGTGAAAGTGATTCCGAAAGAGTTGTGGCCGCGTGTTTTGCTGCTTTCATGATTGGCGCGGTGGACTCGTCAAATGATGTCTCGACCATAACGAGAAGCGGTTTGCTCTTTGAAGTACTACTTTCTTTCTGATGAATGAACCAACTGTGTTTAAGCTACCGCTCGCTTTGAGGATCGTGTTATTTTTACCCTCTGTCACCATTTTTTCATTCAATAAATGAAGACGAATATGTGGATAATATAAAAACGATTCATCATGTCTGCACCTCATGGACACACAGTCTTCAACCATAAACATAATAAACTGTTTGGGATTTTTCCCGTAAACAGCGAAAATAAGCCTCGCGACAACCAGACATTTGCAACTCCTACAACTCGTCATTAATTTCTTTTGTGGAAAGAAAAAAAAATATGCGCAACTTATCCATTCCTCGAGTCTAACATTATGCCAAGAATCTGTGAACGCGAAATTCGCATGAGCGCTAACAGCAGAAGGCATCGCCGCGCGCGCGGCTGGAGTTGGCGCCGCGAGGGAAAGGAATTATGCAAAGCGGCTGCGAAGGCCCCGCACGCGCGAGTGCGTGGCGGCGGCGGCGGCGGCGGCGATCGCGCGTAAGAGCGCCAACTTTATCGACGTACCTGAGAAGCTTGTCGCCGCCGCACTTGTCGCCGCCCGCGTTGGCGCCTAAGCGCTCCTTGTTTCGTCTTACCACCTAAGTGCGTTCGTATCTCGACCGCCGCATAATTGTGTAAAACTCGCAAGTGGTGTGTTTTTTCTCTCCTCTTTATCTGACGGGCATATTTAATTTTCTGCATGTTTCCAAGATAAGAATTCGCTATGGTGAATTCTATGTTAAACGTAGGAGTTAACAAGGGTTACATTTTATCGCGAGTGTACTCTAAACGCGCTTGTTTATTGTTTCATAATGATATATCTACGATAAAAAAACTTACTTTCACAAAATAAAATTCATAAACTTTTATTGGTACTGTTAATGTTGATAAATCTATTATTAGGAAGATATCTTGATTTATTTTTGGTATTTTCAATAAGCTAAGTGAGTATTAGTTATATCAGTAATCATTATAATAATAATTATTATTATTTATTACTGCAAATGAGCGTACACTCGGTGACAGTTAATCAAAAAACGAAAGTGCAAAATTAAAAATTAAAAGAATCAATACATACAAAAATTAAGAGATAAATCCAAATGGTATTAAGAATTGAATTGCAATGAAGGTGAGCGCTGAAGGTGTGGTGTGCGCGTTGCAGGTGGCGCAGCTGCTGGACGACGTGGCGCGACTGCAGGCGTCGCTGGCCAAGCTGCAGGAGAGCAGCCAGGGGCAGGTGGCGCGCCTGGAGGAGCAGCTGGAGCTGAAGCGGCAGCACATCGCGCGGCTGGAGGCGCGCCTCGACGCGCAGCGCGACTACGACGACGTCAAGCGGGAGCTCAGGTGGGTGGGCCTCTTCCGCCCCCTCGCCCGCCTCCACCGCCTCCAGCTCCACAACCCCTGCCCCTTCCCCCACCCCATCTCCTCCTCCCCTCCCCCCCCCCCACAGCCACTACCTCCCCCACCTCCTCCATCATCTCCATTTCCTCCACCTCCTTCCCCTCCTCCATTGCCTCCACCACCGTCATCACTCCTGTCTTCACATTCTCGTCCTTTCACACTATGTATCTCGCCTCCCCGTTCTTCCAGCACTTCGCGATTACTTGTATTTCATGATAAGAGGGCAACATTGTCCAGCGTCATTTCGTCCATTATTTATTTTATGTTTATTTCTATTACTTAATGCGGAGTAACTCAGATTTTTCCTTGGTTCGTGAACTTTTAGTTTGAAATCATGAATCTGTAATATGTTCGTGTTATTTTCAAATACTCGGTCGGTCGACCATGACCCATCATTCGAGATCTATTCTATTGTATACATCTCACTCACGGAATCTGCAGACGGGAAATGGACTTCCCGGCTATCGTATTAGAAGCTGCTTGAAGGTCTCTTTCAGTGTACAGCGGATGGCTCCGAAGTTTAGATATCCTGTTTTCCTTTTTTTCTAGAAATAATAATCTCCATGTCGGGGAATACTATGAACTTCTGTCCCTATAAATCTTCAATCAGATCTTCACCCTGGAGTCTCTAATAAGAATTCTATCATTCTGTTCTGTTCTCTTCTTTTTTTGTAAAAGGTCAACGAAGTGCTGCCACTCTCGCCTCTTGCCCCCTCCAAGAAGACACACCCACCGCCATATTCCGCCATGGCAGCCCACGCGATCTTTGAATCCTTCTTCGTCCGATGGACCGCTGCTGACCAGTCGCCCCGCCCCCTGCTTCACCACACCAGCGGCGGCCAGCTCCAATCACACTGGCCCTTCCTTCTAATCTCTTCCCTTTGCTTGCTCTTCTCTTCCTGTTCCTGTCTACTTTCAGCCCTCTCCCACGTCTATTCTTCTTTCTTTTGCCTCTTTCAAGTTATTCTTCGCCATTACCTTATTCCGAAGATTCCTTTCCAAGGTAAGCCAAAAACTTTATTTTCCGTGTGTTCGCCTGTCCATACCATCTCCCTCTTCTTGTTCATACGCTCTTCTCAAATTCTTAATCTCCATCCTAGACACGGGCACCCTCCCCTACCTCGTCCCTGGCTTGTCGCACTGTCCGCGCGTCCCACTCCCCGCCGCGTAGACCGAGCGCCATAATGGAGCTGCCGTCCCGATTTAATTAATAGCGAACGTCTGGCGGCAATTATTATCCGATTGCAGTGACCGCAGTTCCTGCAGGCGGCGCGTGGAAAGTCTTCCCAGGCGGCGTGGGAGCGGTCGCGCGCCGGACCGAGTGCTTCCCCCACCCTCGCCACCCTCTCGCCCTCCGCCCTCGCTTATCTCTCCCCCCCCCCTCCGTCATCCCCACTACCACCCCGGCGTGTCAGCCGTCACCGCTGCTACCGCTACCTCCTCCCCCGCCGCTCTGTCACTCCTCCCCTACCCCTCCGTCACCACCCCTCCCGCCCCCGCAGGTGTGCCCTCGCCGCTGCCCCCCTCCGTCGTCCCACTCCGCCCCCGCTTGTCCGCCCCGCCCCCTCCGCGCCGCCGCGGGCCGAGCGGTAATTACTTGGGTCGGCGGCGGGCCATGCGGGGCGGAGGCGTTTGCGGCGTTATCGCGCGCGTTACGTGCGAGTTTCTGCGTTCGCGCCGCGCCGCTGAGGACACGCTGTCCACGCGTCCGCGCGCTGAGGACGAGCCCCCTCCCGCCCGAGCCCCTCGCGGGGGAGGCGACGAAGAATCCGGCGGAAATTTGTTTTGCTCTCGTGTAATTTCTTTATGTTTGGTTCGTGTTATTGTTCTACGTTCGGTCCTTTCTGTTTCTCTTTTCTGCTTTCGTTCCTTTTGATTCTGACTCGAGCGGAAATTTGTTTTTCTTTCATATATTTTTTTGTTGTACTCTTCTGTTGTTTCACCGTTCCTATTTCTTCCCTTCGAACGTATCTATGATTTCTTCTTTTCTCTTTGCACATCGGTTATTTTCTCTCTCCCGTTCATATCTCCCATTTCTTTGTACATTCTTTATTTTCACTCTCTTCTCCTCATCATTTTGACGTCGGCTTAAGGTTTAATTATATCTTCAAACCTGTCTTTTGAGTGTTGTTTTCTCGTAACAATGTTGTAAGAAAATATGAATTTTCGAAAAAAAAAATCTATAAAAAATGTTCGATAAAATTCGTTTCATAAATGACATCTTCCCGTGAGCTTTTTGCGATTGAAAATCTCGTCTACATATGAACTTTCTACGTCGCACACATTTTGTGAATTAATCTTAATTATTTCTTTTCAAACCAACTGAAAACATTTACATAAAAAATGTTGAATTAGTTATCCGGGGCAATCTTTCAGATCATTCACAGAGACGTTTTTAGTAATTCCACGAATTGTCTCGGGCACGAAGATCTGCATCGCTCTGTTCGTTCCCAAGACGTTTCTCAGGCGTGCGTTGAGCACTGTGTGTTTCGAGCCCCCTCCCGCATCGCAGCCATCTTGGCGATTGCGCGGGCGATATCAGAAGCGAGGCGTTCGCACTTTTACATAACAGCTCGACGGCGTCGATGGCGGCGGGCGGGCGCTGAAAATCGTGCGGCGTCAGCCTCGTCGATAGCTTCGCAGCCACCGCGCCGCGTGCAAGCCGAACAACGCACGGCATCGGGGCGGTTGTGTGATCTGTTCACAGCGGTTTTTTAATGCTCACGTGCCCTATTGCTATAAACATAGCGTTATAAATAAACGCCCACCTCCGATAGGCCGGTGCGCGATACTAGCGAAGCGTAGCGAGCGGTTTCCGTCCTATTGACATCTGCGTGCGGCGTGGCGCCGATAGCAGAAGACTGATAAGTTGTTGATTTTTTTCTCTCTGCCAGACCCCGAGAACACGCAAGCAGAAATCCGAATTCCAATTTGGACGGGCGAACGGCTATACATCATACGATGCTTTAATGATTAACGGACACACAATGCAAGGACTTCCTGCAATTGGCGCTGCAGTAAGGCAATGGACGCTGTTAATAATGCGGAATTTGGGTTGACTTTATCGAGCAACCCAAGTGGAAATCCTGATGTGCTCAAGAACGTCATTCACATTATTGCGTTTTTTACTTCCCCTATTGGAAATAATCGCACAAAGTTATCGGAAATGTATTTCCTCTCCGCTCTTTTCATTTTATTGATACGTTTCCGAGTATTGAAATATTTTTTCGGTACATTTTTTGTCGATCAATATGTGAACCCAATGTGGCAAAAAGGAGGGACAGGATTTCCGAAGTATTTGAAGGCCGCAGAGCATTGACCATTGTTGCCCTCAAAAACGCCATGCAATCGCAATTGCGCCAGACACTCAAGTAAAAATTGAACCATCGTCCGGGCCTATTCGCATTGCAATTCATCGGTTCGATTAGTTAATATTGAACATTTTGATGTTTAGCTTTTGTGAATATTTCTCTTTATTGTATTTTATAATGTTAGTTAACTTGAAAAAACGATTTCATTACAACAATTGTGTATTTTATTATTTATTTCCCTATCAGTCGGCCAATTTACAAATAAATACAGTAAGTTACAATTGCAAAAATTATATGCTGATATATCTTGTCAAATGTTACAATAAAAATCATATTTTACTTTGTATCTCGATTACATTTCTATACTTCAAATTATTTTCTCGCCACTTCAATGTGTTCATTTTTTAAAATGTTCATGTTTTTTTCCTCGCCCTAAACGTTTTTGACCCTCCATTTTTGTGCAATTGCTGTTCTTCTTTGCTCTCTTTCTTCCGTCTTGATTATTATCCACTTATTTTGACATACCTATTACACTAATTTTAACATAGTTTTATTTTTGACATATTATTTGGCACTCATTTTTATATTTGAATTTCATTTTTTACTTTCCTTCCCACATTTTGAGATGTACTTGTTTAATTGAGCGTTGTGTGTGTGCGCGTGCGTGCGTGCTGAGCGAGGGGCGCGTGTTGCAGCATCCTGCGCAGCCTGGAGTTCCCGAGCGCGCTGGCGGCGCACGCGGCGGCCGCCGCTGGGGCCGCGGGCGTCGGCGTAGGCGCGGGAGTTGGCGCGGGCGCCGACGCCGGCAGCAAGTCGCTGGAGCTGCTGCTGCTGGAGCGGTCCAAGGCGCTGCAGGCTGCCGAGAACTCCCTCAAGGCGGCCGCCGCCGCGTCCGGCGCCGCCGACGCCGCCGCCGCAGCCGCCGCAGCCGCAGGTGCGTGCCTCCTGGACGCAGCCGCCACCGCCCCCGCAACCGCCCACGCCCCGCGCTGGCAGCAGCGCCGCCCGCGCCCCACAGCCACACCACGCGGCAGAGGTGCGCGCTCTCTCGCGGAGAACTCAGACGATGCTTTCCCGTCTTTTGTTGCGCGTTCAATTGTCGTCCTCTTCTTCTGTTTCATTGTTCGTTTTCGTTATAAACACGCGTGGTTCGTTGTTGGAGCCTGCACCTGGCGATTACATAATGTTTACAATACTACAAAGTTTTGTTCCGGGAATTTATTAATGACTGGTTCTTTGGGTATCTGTCTATAAAATCTTATCAACTTCTAGCTGAGGCAAAATTATGGATTTTAAGGTAATTTAATTCTGGCTTTGAATACATAATAACGATTTCATCAAAATAATGAAAATTCGGGCAATGGATCGAAACTGAAATAAATAGAAGCAAATAAATCCATTACCCGCAAGTAAATTTAAATTAAAACTAGAAATTGTTCGTGAACGAGAGCGCACGTCTGTTGCTATGTGGTTTATTTAAACATTGAAGCCCGCTTGTATTTTGTAAACATCCAGGTTGTTTCAATATCGTTTTTTTTACAAATTCATCATAAACGATTGTAAACTAATCTGTAAACTTTATTAACACGGTTTTCAGTATTGCACTACAGCACTAAAACGCTCTTTTATTTTTTTGTTTAATTTGTCATTCTACTGCGGCCACAAGATGGAACGAAGTGATGTACGAAATGACGATATTGAAGCACCCTGTGTCGTACACCCATTTGTTTGCATCCATGTGATTTTTATACGGCGGAAGGATCTCCGTCCTATCACAGTGCGTGGTCGGCGTTGCTCGGCTGCGCGGTAGCCTCGCGCTCTATCGACGCCATCTTGATGGGCGTTCGCCCTCATCCAGTTGAGTGGCACTCATCGCATGATGCGCCATCGCCGCCGTCCGGACGTCGGGAATAATTTCCTTCCATTAGCAATTACAGATCCTTCTCGAAAAAAAGCAACAAAACGTTGCCTAGTTTCTTAACCGTAATCGGCACGCTACTGTGATAGGATGCTGTGTTATCCTGCCTCCACGTTCCGTGTCTTTCCTCCAGCTCTCGAATTTAGAATGTTTTGCATGCGGAGGATACTGATAGTGTAGCGTGTGTGGATGTAGTGAGCTGATGCAAATCTTCAGTGTTTTCATTTAAAGATTTCGTTCTTTTACAGTTTAATTGCAGTACTATTGATTTGTACTTAATTGCCAGTTTGTGTTTTCATTCCCCCCTTCCCTGCTGTTTTGATGGTTGCCTGTGTTTTGCTGTGATCGTTGTGCTGCCCCTCCTGTTGGTCTGTCCTTCCCCGCCCCGCCCCGCCCCCCCCCCGTGGCCTGGAGCGGCGGTGTGACGGCTGCCCGCCCACCCACCGCGGCGCGATCGCTTGCTCATGAGCATTTGAGTAGTCCGCGGGCCGCAGCCTCCCAACGACAGAGGAAAAGCACGACCACAAACAACGCGATGCCCCGTGGTTCTCCGGGAGAGGGAGGGAGCTGGGAGCGGCCAATCAAACGCTTTGGGGTTGTTACGACTCTGTTAATCGTTTGCTGTGTGAGCTGGTTAGGAATTAGTATTCTCACGTGGATCCGAAAATGAAGATTTTCACCATTGTAATTACTGGGTACTAACTTTAGCGGTAAAACACTTAATTCTTTTTCACTATTTTCGAACAAATTTATTATTATGTTCGCTCTTGTTTTGTGGATTCATTTTTCATTAAAGTATGTTTTCAATTACAATTATTTCAATAGTTTTGTAGTTACAATAATTGCACCATGAATATTAAATTCTACTTTACGAAATTCTTACGTGGAATGAATATGTTTGAACACATTTTCTACTACATGGCTTGTTGGCCTTTTATATGTATGCAAATTCTATTTATCATTTATCAAATAATATACAAAGGAAAATCGACGGTTTCATCTGATTTACAAAACGCATGGACACAAAAACCGTAAATTTGTTATCATTGTATAGGTAATCCCGCCGGGGGAGTATGAAGTAGATATCAAAGATGAAAATATAGAATTTTATAGATAACGGTAGAAAATATTAGCAGGCTTAAAAGGCAACCTGTAACACACGTTTCTTTGCAACACTTGACTATCCTGTTCGAATCGGAACGCGTCTTTGTCCCTCAAAATCCAGTTTTCGTTTTCCTCATGACGTCCGAGTTATATTCCTTATCTCGTTATCTATATAGCGATGGTTTCTTAATTGACCAAATACATTTTTTGAGGTTATCTCCACTCCACACCGTGAAGTGATCAAAAACGTTCGAAATTGAAGACGAAACCATTTATTAATTCAAGCAATAATTATGAATTTATTTTTTATTTCTTATCTAAAAAAATATTCTTGTAGATAGTATTTCATGTCAACACATTACCCCGTCATATGTTTTCGTATATTCACATATTTTTTATTACGTGGAATAACACACAATTAAGAGGAATACTGGCATCTTCATTGTCACTGTCGAAAACCACAATAGCAGCCATTCATTGTGAATTGGGATGCATCTTATACATGATTGCCAATTACGACTTATGACCAATATTTATAAAAACAATCATTATGTAATGTTTTTATGGAATATTTTGTTTCTACCAGTCTCACTTTTTACTCTCTCCCCTACGCACCCTGAATTCCCCCTGCACCGAAGGCCGACACCGAACACCAGCCGCCCTCCGGACCGCTCGAGCTGCCTGCACGTAGCGCCACCGGCCACCGCCTCCAGCCTTTTCTTCCGGTCCGGCGCGCTGATGTAGAGCTTTCTCCTCTGAATGTGTCCCCCTGTGGCTTTCGTGCATGCCCTGCATCTGCTGGCAAGGAAATACCTCGCACGCACCAGCCTAGCAACGCTGCATGCCACCGCTGTTGCGAGTTGCGAAACGTCGGACCGCGACGCGTGAGTCGAGCAGGCAGTAGCGCATGCCTCCACCTGTCCGTATTCGCCGGTCTCCTAGTGCTGCACTTAAACAACTTCCTTTGTCAATGCGATCTGTGGAGGTTGTATTCTCGTGTTAGTTGGACGAGAATGTCATAACGACGCAATAAGTGAAACTAGAGTCGGTCAGCGGATGTATCTGCATTGTGACAGCGTGTTTTCCCACATCCGCAAAAGATCGTAGTTAGTTGTACACCGCTTCGAAATGTAGTGCGGTATGTCTATGTTTCCTGAATGTGTGTCTCCTTTTAATATCAAAAACATGTTTAATTTTCCTTTGTAGTAAGTATTGCAATGTTTAACCCCTAATAAACAGTTTATTTTTATTCGTATTAATTTTACTCTTTTTTATACATTCCGTATTAGATGTCGTGTTCATTTACTAAATGCTCCTATATATGTGTGTATTTGTAGTTTTCGTGATAAAATAAGCAATTGCAAGAGGCGGGAAAGGTATGGTGCGTCGTCGTGGAGTGAAACATTAGGACATCGGTTTCTTTGCGAGATTTTTATATTTTTAAATATATATTTATTTTGCGCGAAGGCATAAAAATATCATGATTAAACACCGTGTAAACAAATAAAATTTCTAATATACGTAAGTAATTATTTAGAACATGGAATGACCGGGATCATAACCATTAACGACACAGCAATAATTCAATTTTTGAATTTCGATATTAAGGGAAGTCGAATTAAGGGAAGTCGCGTAAAGTAGTGCAGACCTTTGCATTTCTATGGGATTTGGAAGCAAGGCCCAGGTCGGGGTCCAGAGGCACAGGCTCGCTCCACGGCGCGCCGCCCTGCCGGCCGCCGCCCGCTCCCCTCCGCCCGCGCGTGACCGCGGCCCCGGCGCCCGCGCTCTCTTGCAGGCAGCCCCCTCGGCGCCGCCGCGTCGTCCTCGGCCGGCGGCGCACCGCTGCACCTCGCAGACGCGCACGCGCCGCTGGCACCGCCCCCGCCCCCTCCGTCCCACCCGCTGGACGGCCTGCCTCCGCCGCCGCCGCCTCCGGGCGCCGCGGGCCCCGCCGCCGCGGCCGCCGCCGCCGCCGTGGCCGCCGCCGCCGCAGCCGCCGCCTCGGGCTCTTCGGGGCCTGGCGGCGCGCTCGTCCCGCCCCCGCCGCCCCCGCCGTTGCCTCCGCCCCTGGCGCCGCCCCCACCGCCGCCACCACCGCCGTCCTCCACCAGCCTTCCGCCCCCGCCGCCCCCGGGCATGCTGTTCCCGCCGCCGCTCCAGAACGTGGAGACTTTCGGCTCCTTCCTCGGCGAGGAGATCGTCGCCAACTGGCGGCGCTCGCTGGAACGGACCATCCTCAGCCAGGGCCTGCCCATCACCTCCACCTCGTCCTCGTCGTCGTCGTCGTCGTCCTCTTCTTCCTCCGCGGCGTCCTCTTGCCCCGGCCCCAACCAGCAGCAGCAACCGCCGCCTCCCGCGGGGCCACTCCCGCCCCCGCCGCCGCCCCCGCCTCCCCCCCAACAGCAGCCGCAGCAGCCGCCTCAGCAACCGGCGACGCCGCAGCCGCCGTCGCAGCCGCCCACCCCTCAGCCCGCGCCGCCCTCGCTAAGCCTCCACTCGCCCACAGATGCGCCCGCGACGGCGACGGCGCCCTCGTCTTCCTCGCCCGGCGCGGCGTCGGAGGGCGGCGGAGCGGCCGCGCCCGCCGGCGGCGCCGCCCCGGCCGACGCCGCCGCCGTCAAGTCGGAAGGGTGCGCGTCGCCCGCCAGCCGCACCACGCCGCCCTCGTCCGCCAGCTCGGCGTCGTTCACGGCGTCGTCTCCGCCCTCGATGCCGCTCGTCAGCACGACGCCGGCCATCGCCACGCCGCTCGCCTGCTCCACGCCCACGTCGGGCGACGGCGTCTCGGCCGCCGGCCTCCTGCACCACCACCACCATCACCACCACCACCTCATGAACGGCAACCCCAAAACGCCCGAGGAGGCCGCGGCGGCGGCGGCAGCGGCCGCCGCCGCAGCCGCCGCGGCCGCCGCGGGCGGCAACGCCAACCAGCACCTGCTGTCCGGCGGCGCGGGCCTCAGTATGGGCAGCCCCAACGTCAACAACAACAGCATCATCCAGCCGCCGCCCCCCTCCAGCACGCCCGGCGGCCTCAGCTACTTCCGCAACGACGACAGCATGAAGAGCCCCTTCCGCTTCGACGACCCGCGCAGCCCCTTCCGCTTCACGCCCGAGGACGCGGGCGTGATGGTGGGCCGCCTGGGCGAGTCGCTCATCCCCAAGGGAGACCCCATGGAGGCGCGCCTGCAGGAGATGCTGCGCTACAACATGGACAAGTACTCCACGCAGAACCTGGACACGCTGCACATCTCGCGGCGCGTGCGGGAGCTGCTGTCCATCAACAACATCGGCCAGCGGCTGTTCGCCAAGTACGTCCTGGGGCTGTCGCAAGGCACCGTGTCCGAGCTGCTGTCCAAGCCCAAGCCCTGGGACAAGCTGACGGAGAAAGGGCGCGACAGCTACCGCAAGATGCACGCGTGGGCGTGCGACGAGAACGCGGTGCTGCTGCTCAAGTCGCTCATCCCCAAGAAAGGTAAGGCCACGCTGTCGGTGCGGTACCCCTCTCCGCCCCTCGCCTGTCCGCCTTTGCCTTGCCCTGGCTACCGCTCTCCGTTCGCAATCAGTCTGTGAACGTTCAGCCCCTAATTTCCGACACTTTCAAAAGTGGAAGAACTAAAACCTTCAGTTGTATTCAGCCCCGATTATGACTATCTACAAATCTAGAGAGATTCTTGGTTTACTTAAAATATGCCGTTCACTCTTACTGCAATCATTGTAATTTTTTGTTCGTTTACACTCTGTGGTGCCACCTTTGTTCAGTGATGTTTATTCTGAAAATATGATGAAGACTGGACTGAAGAATTTGTATGATTTTATTATATGTGATGCGATAGAAAACTACCTCATTCCAAAGCTAGATAAGATTAGATGAATCAGAGTGTACCCATGAGTGGTTGCGGGCGCTTCCTTTCTCGACCATCACTCGCTTTTTGGCTTCACAACTCGCACTGTGTGTTTCTCTTCATCCTGCACTGTCTCATTACGTTAAACGAGCATTTCCTTGTACATTCTCCTCTTCAAAAATCCTAGATGTTTCAGGTGAATCTGTCCTGATGTTTGCCTCGAAAGTATTCAGAAACGTAGATGGATTTAGAATACATAATATACAGATGGTTTTATTTCGTAGACGTCTATCAAACCAATTGTCCATGAAACATCCATTAGCTATTCGATGGAAAACACAATCAACATCTATGTATATGCTGTAAAAATGCAACTTTATTTCTTTCACCTTTAAAAGGGAAACGTCTGACAACGGGAGGATGTACGCGTGGAAAGAGGAGGAGGATCTAAGCGGAAAGGGAAGTGGTGAAAGTTGGGGTATTAAGCTGATGACGATTTTGTCTCATAAATCATTTTCCATAGGCGAATGAAAGCGTGGTAAAGACAGGAAGACGGCCTCGAAATTAAGAACGGAAGACAATGTATTGAAGTTTCTTACAAAAGATCATCAGTGGATACAAGAAGGAACATAATTTAGTTGGTTTTTTTTATATTTCAACTTCACATCGACATGTCTACGTGTCGACAGAAGAATTTCCAGCGCCTCCTATACGCGAAAACGACGTTTTGTCGACGGGGCTTTTTACGATGTCGAAACTCTCGGAGAGAAAATATGGCAATCGAGCATAAAACACACTCGCAACAAAGACATAATGAACTTTAATCGTTAGTCATTGCTTCTTCTTGTTCTTCTGCGCGACCGAGTCAATTGTATGCGCGAGAGACTACGTTGAAACTTCGCGCTCCTCCGGCAGACACAGAACCCTTCCCTCTCCCCCCCTCCCACGTTTTTGTCGCAAGTTTGCAGTCGATTATTCCTCGCGTCCCGTCGCGGTTCACTTCTCTCCCTCCCACGCTCGCGATAGCGCGGGTGGCCGCCATCTTGTCTGCGGGGGCGGTCGTCCAACTTTTCCTTCGGCGGGACGACAGATTGCGACAACCCGTGGCGACATATTGCGGGAAGCCATTTGATATTGTCTCTTTTCACACGACGCCCAGCTGCTAATTGCCGTCCCCCGCCCGCGCACTCTGGACGCGCGAGCTTGATGTGTTCCCACGGAAACGTCAGCGAACGGATGGGAACCCCGCGCCAAGCAGAGTTAGATAGCCTGCTCAGGCCGCACGGCTTTCTTAACGAGTTGGGACCGAACCGATTTGCTTAGCCGACTAGATCTCATGGCGTGACGTTGTGAACCGAAGCGATTTATTTGTCAAGCTTGCGAAAACGAGGTTACGTAATTTGGTGTGCACGCGTTTCGCATTGAGAAACTGTTATATCGCAGTCATTGTTGGTATGTATGACAAATTAACTTTCAATTTTAGGAATGTTCTAGCACTTGCCTTTGAGTTGCAAGAAACCATTGTAATTAAAATATATCTAAAAGCACGTGTTTGTATCTGGTAAAAATGAAGTGTGAATAAGATATGCATTTCGGAAAAATTTACAAGATGAATTACACCATAAAGAAAAAGTATACTCCCAGGATATTAAGAAGTAAACATGAGAGTTCTAACATACTTTTTGAACAACAGTCCAAAAGGGAATGTTTGCAACAAAATTTTTGATAATGGTGAAAAATGTAATTAATAAAATAGAATACAGAAATCGTTAATAGTAAATCCCAATTTGTAACTATCACTGCAAGTGCTGGCAATATATCTCACTGGGAAGGTTTTTCGTCGAACTAGTAAATCCGAGGCGCGAACCGCGCGCAGTTATCAACGAATTCTCCTAGTTGACGCATTGGCGCAAATGTAGCGGCGACGTTGGCAACCGTCAAAAGAATCTTTGTGTACACGCGCCGCGCCGGTCATTCGAGTGCAAGGGCCACGTTTAAATAAGCCTCGAGGCGCGACATCCAAGTGGAAATTTCGAATATGTCTTGATTAGAGCCGCACTAATATTAGGAGATCGTAAATTCGCGTCCGGCGGGCGGCGGCGAGCGCGCGCGCGCGACCTCCAGTGGCGGAAAGGGGAACCTCGCGGCGGCGGAGGCGACGGGGATGTGACGGATAGGTAGCGCCTACTCGCGCGCGACCTCGTGCTGTTAATTAGCGATCTTCCGAAACAAAAACGAGCCGGGTGCGGCGTGCTGCCGCCAGGAGCGCTGTGATTCGACTCTTCGGAGCGCGTCGTCACCGCAAACGCCTGGTTTCTTGCATTTTACTGCATTTTTAGCTTCGCGATTCTATCGTACAGGATGTATGTAACGTGATAGTTTGAAAATGTTTGAGTTATGAGGCTTTACGCAACAGAATAATACAAATCGATTTCGCTGAAACCTCGCTGACAAAATATCACGAAAAGGCGCAATAAATTAGTATATTTCATCTCGTTGAATTGCCTGGCGCAATACATAGCATGTCCTCACAAAAATAAAAACGCACTTTCGTCATTCTGCCACGGAGATAAATAGCGTGAAATGTTCATAATACCAACGAACGCATATGAGAAAGTTTGTGCAATCGCTGCGCTGTATGACTTTTTTCTGATTCTGACACTTACCGCTGTGCAGTTCGTAGTCTATTTCTATGGACATTTTTTTTCGCGAACTTTGAAGTAAGAATTCGGGAGAGCCGATGCATCTCCGCAAGTAAGGTCGGGCGGAGTGCGGTGCGGAGAAATCCTCGGTCAGCGGCGAGGACGGCGGCGACGGGGGCGTTGGCGGCGGGCCAGCCAGGGGACGGCAGGGGGGCGCGATGGGGTCCTCCATGAATCTCTCACCTTTCTCGCCGACACAATGATTTATTCCGTTCGCGCTTGCGACCGCCTCGCCCCGCCCCGCCCCACCCCACTCTGCTCCGCTCCGCTCCGCCCCGCCCCGCCCCGCCCCGCCCCGCCCCGCTCCGCCCTCTTTCTTCCCCGCCCTGAATGTACGTGATTTAGTTTTCGTCCGCGGCCCCGACCGCACGCGTCAGGAAATCTGCTGCGACGTTTTTTCTTCATTAATGCTGCAGTTTCTTCGGACTCGCCATTTACAAAATAGGTGGCTTGACGTTAGAACGCAGATAATGATGGCTGTCCTTGGGTAGAGGAAGTATAGTTCTTATTCATCCCTGAACCACTGTTACTAACAGACCTCCGCGTGCAATATTTAACGCCTAATAATACATGGGCATTGTTTCTCTAAAAATATTCCAAGTATTCAGGCATCTGAGTACCAGACTTTTCAAACGTAGCTGAATCATATGGCATAGTTCGCATCGGAGTGGGTGAGGAAATTGCGTTTTTAAGAACTTTGCAAGATGCACTTAGAAAACGCCCAATTTATTCCTTTAAAACGGCACGTCTTCCGTGGGTGCGTATCTCGTACACGACTCCTCAGGGGGCGTACTGTAAGAAACTGTCCGCAAGGAAAAAATCGCGTTAGGCCGCGCTTTCGAAGATGGGGGCCCGAAGCCTTCGTCGCGCCAAGCGATGTCTCTGGCGAGATGCGGAGGAGCCGTCGGCGGCCAATCATCCAATCAGGATAACGACGGCGACGCCAGCTAGCAAATCGCGAGAGTCGAAGAGGCGAGGCGAGGCGAGGCAAGGCGAGCCGCGACCTCCGCTGTCGATCGCGCCCCTCCACTGCCCGTGCTCTGCACGCGGCGATGCGAGCATCCGGTGAGCTTCCCCTGCCCTCGAAATTAAATCAAACGTATCATGGGAAAATCTTGAGTTTTTTTTCTACAAACTGTTAGTTGCGTTCTCAGAAAGGAATTATTACAATTCAAATATCCATCTATGTCTACTGTGAAGGTTGCTTAGAAGTGCATGACGAAGTAGCAGGGCGGTTTTAAAACTCCTGTATTACCCCCTTTTTTTTATAACGGCCAAATGAATAGATGAAAACCGAAACGGTGTAAGTGACATTTTATCAATTCTGAAAAACCTCTTTACTCGAGTTAATATTACTGCAAAGTCGT
This sequence comes from Gryllus longicercus, assembly GCA_038098605.1. Classification (NCBI taxonomy): domain Eukaryota; kingdom Metazoa; phylum Arthropoda; class Insecta; order Orthoptera; family Gryllidae; genus Gryllus; species Gryllus longicercus. The sequence goes on from JAZDUA010000016.1 coordinate 4,147,621, forward strand.
GGTGCTTTGTTTCATCACGACAATACATTGCCACTGAAATATATTCTATAAATAAACACGTTTTGCTAAAAATTTATGAAATGTCACTTATACCATTCTGGTTTTCACCCATTCATATAATGAAAATTTAATTATGGTTCGTAATATGAAATAAAAAACTATTGCATACAATAATTGCAATTAAATGTTGTTACGTTTTAAAACAAATCTTTTAGAGTTATGAAATATTTTCTGTCTTGTGAAGTATTGAAAAATAATGCAGGTGCTATAATCCATCATTGTGTCTCTGAATGATCGAGACTATTAGTTACTAATTTTAAAACTTCAAAACGAGTGTTTCTTGAGAGATGTTTTGAATCACTGTTACATGCGAAGTGTGGTTATAAGAACGTGCTGTCGCGGGGTCTGGTTGCGCCTTGGCGTCGCGCGTTGCCCGGGGGCTGCGCGACCGCCGCCGCCGCCGCGAAGATCGGTTTCCGCGCGAGACACAAGGCGTCCCCCAGACGCAGCTGCTCCAGCGGCCAATATATCGCCCCAAATTAGTCGGAGTCTGAACGGGCCCGTCTGTTTCGCCGTGCCATCGGATGTACTAATGAGGGTTAGGGGAATTTTAGTTAGGCCGTACGACGTGCCATTTTTTCGCCTTCGGTAATGAGGAGACGGTTGCCGCCGCCGCTGCTGCTACCACGGCAGCAGCTACCCGGCTGAGCCCCCCTGCCTTACTCTACCCTCCTCGCTCTCGACCGCCTCCGCCATCGCCTGCGAATCGGTTTAGCGTCCGCGATCGTAAACCTCGAACGAGATCAATATCGAAAGAAAAATTTTCTCAGGGAAGGATTACCGTATTTATCCCTCGCGGGCGGAGCGGGGCGGGGCGGGGCGGGGCGGAGAACGCCGGGTGAGGCTGCACCCCCTCTTGCCTCCGAGAGAGGGACCCGTCGATTGGCTCCGGAGCTGTTACTCCGGGGCCGACTCCTCTCCCCGCCACGTCCCGCCGCGCCGCGCCTCTGAGCTGTCCGTCGCTGCGTGAATTATGGCCGCGCAAGAAAACGCGCCCGCGATTTCGTTTTAATTAATCAAGACGCGAAATTAATGTTTTCATTACGTATATCGGCTTATTGATATCGGCGAACCGCGTGCCGCGGTCGCCGGGGGGCGAGTGAGATGAGCGCGAGGCCGCGAGTACCCTCGGGTTGCTGGGAGAGCTCCCAGGACCCTGCGAACGGCTCCAGGGAATGCTTCCCCGTGGGGCGAGATGTGTGTGGTCGGTGGCTTGTCGTATTATCACAAATCAGTTTTAGCTCCCTCGAAAGAAATGCGCTTTTGCTCACAGACAATCTCGTGTTCTTGGAGTTCACATTGAACTGCTTTGTGAATATGAAGAGAAGTAAATAATTTAGGCCTATATATCACGTTTACCATCATGTCTTTGTGAGATTTATCTTTGTTTGAACGTGGTTTATCTGTAAGGGAAACGCGACCCCATAACCACATGTCTGCGATATCTTTAGGGTTCGTTTTTGCCGGGAAAAATAATTTAGTATATTGGTAACTTAGTTATAGATATCCTCCCATTGAACCATCAATCGTCTTGCAAAGATTAAAAGAAATACTTATGTTCTTGCAGAAATATAAGAATTTCTGTTTACAGCTTGGGTGTATTAATAATCGGAAACGAAATGAAACATTTTCGCCAACACATCACGGAGAAAATTGGACGCCCAAAATTAAAACGAATAATTTACTCCGTTCCGAAAAAAGAAAGAAATCTCTTGCGGGTCGTTCACATAAAAGCCAGCGCCATCGGCGGTGCGGTGTCTTTCGTCGAAGGGCGAACGCGCGTCGCCAATGCGCGTGCGGCTGCCCAGCGCGCGTGCGCCAGTGACAGGCGCGCGTCGCGCCGGGCGATCGCAGCGCTCCTTGAGGGCCGCGCGGCCGGGCGTCGCCGCGCCGCCGTCGTAAATCCGCCTGCGCGCAATAAACGCCCGAGTGCAGCTCCCGCCGCCGCCGCCGCCGCCGCCGCCGCCGTCGTCTGCGCCTGCCGAACCGTTTTTGATGTGGGCGCCACCGCTGACGCACACTGTTCCGAAACTACTTAAAAGATGCACAAAAAATAAGAAATAAAAAATTAAAAATAAAATACAAAAAGCACAATCCCAAAAGAACATTTTGGCAATTCGCTATAAAACATACTCAAAATTCGCATCTTGTAGAACGCTGATGCTACCACACGTTATTTAAAAATTGACAACCACGTAAATAAAAAAGGTCCACTCAAAAGGTTTGGGGTAATAGAATAAAGTTGGAAGTTAAAAGAAGTTAAATACTGCGATAAGAATCGAAACGTTAAAGAGGAGGGCTTTGCGAAAAGAGAAGGAACTCACCGTAATGAACATTAGGAGGGAAACGTTATTACAAGTGTCATTGTCATAGAAATAATCATTAAAAAAGGAAAGGGAGTTTCGAAAAATAGGTATTGAAAATGGATTTCGTTAGATCAAACATGTTTGTACTTTTTCATGTTTATTGAAATATTTGCTGGGAAATCACAGAACATATTGATTTGGCGTCATTTGCACCCACTGTGTACCACTACCGGCGATGCCATCCTAACCATGCAGTCGTTTTCAACAAAAGAACTTAACTGCAACAAACGGTTAAAGCTTTAGCTCACTGAATGTAACTCCAGCTTAGTTCGGAAGGATGATCGCAGCAATATTTTCAGAGTTTATGCTGTTTCTTTCAAGTTTCATATGGACGGATAAAGTAGGTTTTGCCTTCTAGAGTTTGTATAAACTGTTAAGATATATTTACGACGCAGAACTGACAATTATGTGAAAAAATGTATTTTTATATAACAAAAATTAATGTTTAGTTACAATGAAATAACTTTGTTAAACAAATATAAAGTTTCCGTAAGCAAAATTAAAAGTAAAAAAAAACGAAAAATTCAAGTGTGAGATAGATGATCTTTAAGATTTCATTTGTACTAGCCAGGAAGAAAACTTCTGTAGATTTTATTGAGGATATTGGTTACTTTTGGCGTTGAGCGTGTCTTATATCTCGCCATCAGGGTTAGGCTCGGTCACGTCGATATTGGTAGGACCTAGCGTGATGTTACAGGTCGTTGATGCGTGCATTCCCACTTCGAACACGAATGGGTAAAAATAAATCTAGATGGCTGATAAAAGTGAAGTAAACTATAACAGTTGGGAAAATGGATGAGGAAAAAGCATGTGCTAAAAAACGTAGATTACATGCAACGTGCTCTTATGTATCTCTCAAAATTGATCCGCATGAAACATCATTATCACCACAAAAGAACGCGAATTCTTTCACTGCTGTAGTAATGAAATACATGTTGTAATGTAATGCGTTCTCAAAAGTCTTTGATATTTGAAACTAAAATATTCTATTTTATTTTTATATTTGATTCGAAATTTTTAGAATTCGGTGGTGTTTTAATGATTCAATAAACATCTATTTTGTTTCCATTTAATTATGAACGAATTTTATTGCGTTTGTTAGTTTTTCAATGCGCTCGTCTAAGGTCTTTTTAACTATCATGCTGCAGTTAGACACGAGGAATTCCCCTCTGATAGTTCACGGAAATGAACGGATTACTTTTCTGAATATCAATAATTCGGTGTAACAGCATTTTTACTTTTCATAAGAGACTTCCAATATACAATACAAAACCAGATCATACGAACAATGTCGAATCCACGAGTTGCATTTTGGAGAACCTTTCCAAAGGGTGAACGAATATTTTGGCGAAATTTGATTGGTGACCTGCGCGAGACGACGCTGCGCGCGGGGCAGGTGCGGCCGGCGATCGGGGCTCCCCTCGCGATAACGCGTGCCAGCAGAATACCGCAGTGGCCGCCGCGGGCCGAGTCTTTATTTTGGGATATGAAACTGCATTGGGGCGTCTCCAAGCGCGGTCTCCGCTCGCGGCCAAGTGGGTTACGCGTCCTCGCAGGTGACCGTCCTCACCCGCCCTCGCCCTCGCCCTCGCCCACCCACACCCTCGCGTCCGGTGTACACAGTACTTCCTCTTCTTCAACGCTTTCAGTGTTATTGGCGGGGCTGGAGAAGGTACGGCATAAGAGTGTTGAAACACATACTACCCGATTGGTTTCGACACCAAATGAGGAAGGGCTCTAAAGAAATGTAGCTTGAAGTATGTGCCGCACGTGATTGTTACTTCCTTCCTAATGGCTCTGAGGATCCATCCAAATAGAAATCGTCGAATTGTGTAATAAAATACCTTCACAGTTTATGAAATGATATTGCAGCTACCGTTATTGGATGACATATTGGTTACGTTGTGTTAATAATAATAATAATAATAATAATAATAATAATAATAATAATAATAATAATAATAATAATAATCCGACGTGTTGTTGAACTGTCCGACGTGAATAACGTTCTTTCGTAATCTTTTACGTCTGAATGACTGAACCCAAATCTCTGCTGAGTGACTTCCGTGCAGTCTCGTATACGTACAGGCGCTCCTCTGCACGGTGCGATTGCGCCCTCCACAGACACGTACAGAACCCTGCGCCCTCGCATCCAACCGCCTCCTCCCATGCACGAGCGTTTGGTTACCCGAGACTTTCTCTCTCTCTCCCTCTCTCTTCTCCCCATGTGTTGTGTTGTCTCTCCGGAAGCGCACGCTGTGAATGCTCTTTTGCACGAGGAACGTTCTTCTTATCCTGCTGCCTGAGTCTCGAGGCCTGTTTGGGACTGCCGTATACCCCCTTTCTCTGTATCTCTCTTTCTCTCTCTCTCCCTTTCTCAGACCCCAATTGGGTGTTTAGGGAGCTTTTAAGGAGGTTCCAGTCGTGTACAGTATAAAGATAAGTGTTGAAAGTGTTGAGAGTGATTATGCAAGTGTTGTGTACTATTTTTTGAACTGAAATGACGTCGCACTTACTGCCTTAATGTTGCCGGTGGCCTTGAGAGGGGGGTGTGGGAGCAAGCGGGAAGTTTCGTGGCCGCGGGGGTGGGAGTAGCCCGCGCAACTCGGGGGCGGCTACCGCCCCCACGTGCCGCCCCCTCGCTCCCTTCCCCGCGGCCCAGGGGGCTGGCGTTAAGGCACTAACTGGGACGTCATGCCCCGCTCTGGAGGCGAGCCATTCTCATGTGTTGAACCTGCAGTTTTTCAGAAACAGCAACAAAACAACAGGTCTCCGGGAGACGTCTGGAACCCCCTTAAAAGTAAGGAACTTTCTCTGTCTGTTTCTTGACACATTTTCTAGAGATATGTCTTGTGGACACAGTCCGTTGCGAGAGGAGGGAGGAAGTTATTAGAGGAAATATAGGTATAAAAGCGCCGACCGGATACAACGGGCGAAGGCAATAAAAAAAGGCGCGGGCCGCTGTCTTTTTGTCGCCTAATGACACGAGTGCATTAAAAATTCGTTACGGGACATTGACCCGGAGAACTAATGGTGCGTCAATCCCATACAGGTCAAATTCCCATGACAAAAGTTTATAACCTTTTCTTTCTCACGCCGGCGCCGCGGCGGTGGCGGCCGGCCGACGCTCTCGTCGCACTTCCCGCTCCCACTTCCCGGAAGTGCCTGCGAGAACTGCTCCGGCGTGGTGCTCGCCGCTGCCTGGCCGCTACCTCCCACCCACTCAACGGACCTCTCCTTCCCGGTCACCTCCGCCCAACTTCCAATCGATTCGGTTCGGTTCGCTCCTCTCAGACAGAACATTTCTTGTACGCTCTCATCAGGGAGTCCTTCCTGGCGAATTGGTTATGACACTACAGAGAATATATGATGAATATTATGCTTATTAATTTTACAACTCGGTGACTCGAAGTTTGCGACGAATATTTTGAAAAATTAAATTACATTTTCTGTGGTATTTTTTCCATTAGAAGGATCCATTATGAATTCAATACAAAGCCCAATTTTCGCGGTGACCCGGTATGTGCGTTAATTGTCTTCAGGTAACAACAGCATCTCCAGTATTCAGCGCTGTGTACTACGGCGAGTTTCCCCCACTCCGCCCCGCCACCTCTCGCCTCCTCCGCGAGCCAGGTCTCCTGCCCTCCCACGCGATACGCGTGGCATAAAAAGAATTATTGACAGGGTTTTGTTTTTTCTTGTTTTTAGAGTGCAAGCGCTCCTCCGCATTGTAGAGAGCCCCGTTCCTCTTTTCTCTGGACGCGCGCGCGAACGGAGGAGGATCAAAAACACGCGCACGGAAATAAAAATTAGAAAAAAAGAGGTGCGAGCGCGCGCACGAGACATTCGTATGAGAAATTATTGTTTTTTTAAACTCTCTTTTCTTCTGTTTTTTTTTTAATTTTTATTATTATTTATCCCTGCCCTCTATTATTATTCCAATTTCGAAAAATATGACGATGTTCTTTTGTTTTGAGGACATTATAGGATGAAATCTGCATTTATGTTTCGGAGAAAAGGACTGACAGAAACGGATGAGCGAGAGAGGGCAGGGGAAGGGGGTCTCCGAAAGGGGCTCTCTGAGGAGGGGAGCGACGCCGAGCGGTGGGGGCGGGGTGGGGCGAGGGCGAGGGAGGGGAAGAGGTGCGGCGGCGGCTTCGAAGGGTTGGGGGGCGCGGGCGAGACTACGAAACGTAGGCGCCGGCCAGCGGCAGAAAGATCAGTCATGCCTTTGTTTTCGCCGGGGGACAAGGAGGGGAGAGCGGTGGAGGGGGGCTTGGGTGAGGCGAGATGGCGAGGGAGGGAGAGGGAGGGGGAAGGGCGCCCGGAGATGGCGCCGGCGGTCGGAGAAGGCGCCTGTGCTTCAGTAATTATATTGTCAAGCCTATATGGCCGGCGATTCCCTCCTGCCAAGTGAGCGAGGGCGGACGTGGGCGGCGGGCAGTGCGGGCGGCGGCGCGGGGCGACGCACCCGAGGAGGGTAGATGGAAAAGTGGACATATGCAAATCATTTATACTCTCCAAGCAAAATAGATATGAGTGTGTGGGTGCGCTGCATTGTGGGTCTGAGGCGACTGAGAGGGGTTCGGAGCGAGCGCTTCAAAGATTTGTTTTATTTGTCGCGCAGGGTGGGGCGTGGTGGGACAGGGCGGGGCGAAGTGGGCGGGGGGGAGGGCGGGGCAGGGCAGGGCAGGGCAGGGCGGGCCGTGCTGGGCCGGACCTGGCCAGGCCGCGCCGGACTGACGCACACCCTCGCCGTCTTGTGCCCAGTGAGATAGCATCGCGCGTGTTTTGACGGACGCCGAGTGTTCGTTTGAGGGGGGTTGTGCTTTCAGATATGCGAAGCTGCGACTCTTGTCACATCAATGCGTTCCTCTACGTGCCTACAGAGAACAGTTGCCAACGATTACATATAATATAATTATTTTCCTTTAATTTACACATGTGACCCAATGGTATTCATTCGTCTTCACAATTTCACATCTCTGTTTTCGTGATATGTCTGCTCACAAACAAGCAGCATCAAGGAAATGCTTGCGCCAATCAAAACGCCCTCTTTTCGAATAAAAATTCAGGTGCACTCGGTTGGATCCGATCTTTGCCGAGTTTCATCGAACGCGTGGCTTCGTGCCGCAGGATGAAAAACCGAGAAAATTCCCAAGACGTGAAATATTTCCACCTCGGAAGGGAGACGTTGCGGTGCGTACGCGCAGCTGTTCCCTTTGGGTTCGGCCGCTATCTTAAAACGGTCGCTGAAACAATCCCTTTCCTTCTTACACAAAAAGAGGACAAGATAAATATCAAATTATATTCTAATCAACCCCGAACAAGGGCGAAGTATATAAAAAAAAAAGGCACGAGTCCGGATCAGGGCGGGGCGCGTGCGGCGGGCGCGAGGCAGTTGTTTGCTGTGCGCGAGGAAGCAGCATTATCTTTGACTTATCGAGGAAAGGAAGTTTTCATTGGTCAAAACAATGGGGAGAGAGAGGAAAAAAAGGGTAGCGGGGGACCGAAAGAAAGGACTAGAAAGACAGCGAGGAAAGCGCGCGATAACAACTCTTATTCAAATGGATATCGGTGGGACGGCCCTGGAAAGGCTCACGTTCGTTCTGACTGAAGGGAGCAGGGCTAATTTATTTTTTAATTGCCGCCCCCTTCTCCTTTCCCCGCAACCTCCTCCCTCTCCGCTCCTAATTTCTGAACGCGCGCGTACGTACGCCACATACAGCCTGCCGGGCGATAGTTCCGGTTGATATTTCTCATTCTTTTGTTGTTCGCGAAAATTCCCAGCCGCGGGGAAATTTTTTCGCCAGGGCTCCCTCTCTCTTTTTTGTTCTTTACAGTCCCCCTTCCCTTCCTCGCGGTCTCCCTTACATGCGGGCGCGGTCCGTGTTGTTAATTGCGAGGGGTCATTGTTTTTTCACGTAGATAAATAAAGTGTTAATTTATTCGCGGAGAAAAGGAAGCGCGACGTCCCCCTGGTGCATCGGACTCCAAGACGCATCCCGCGGGGAACCCCCGAGGAGGGCGGCCGGGGGTTCACGGCCTCCTGCCGCAGGATTCCAGGAGACGGGCAATTGCGTCGGAAGGGGCGCTGCACCGCCGGCCACGCGGCCTTTCGGGATTGTATCCTCGTTGGAGTATGTTTCTCGGAAACGGTTCAGGGACTCTCGTTTCCTTCTGTTACAAACTAATGCTCGTGTCTGACATGAGGCAATGTTTGGCTTAGTAGTTCAACCGCTCGCTCTGTTGGACGTTGCAAGTAATAATGCAACCTGTTCTGAACGAATCTTATCGTGATTATACATGATCGAATGTGTTCATTAAACATTTCCACCGACGCACCATTACCCAAACACACTGTAGTGTGCGTTTCCTTTAAGCCGCAGGAGGTCTAATGAGCTCCATATGGGGGCTACGAGGTACTCTTTCTCTACGCCGCGCACAGGAAGTTTCGCAGAAGCATCTATTTCGATTTGTAAGTGCCGGAAACGAAATTTGACTTTCAAATGTGCAACTGACGCTCTCCTCGTTTAACCGTTGTACGGTACACTGTAATATTCAAAATTACCTGGCGGTGTTTCAGGTGATACGTTGCGTCCCCCGACACACTTACGGCCACCTTTTAGCGTTGTGGACAACGATCCGCACAACACATTCAAGCTTACGTTCGTTCTCGGAATTAAATGTACTCAGTGAACAATATCGCGAATTCCAGGATCGTTTTTTTTTTTATTTCGTCTCTACGATGAATTACGCCAGAATATGAAATTAAGAAATTGTAGTCTGACTGTTCTTATCGACTCGCTGAAAATTACCACTGAAAGTCCTGTTTGTTTGAAATGAATCCGCAAAGAAGCGTGTGCGTGGAAGTTCGTGAAATCGGTGAACGTGCAAGCGGCGCCCATTTCGGAGCACAACAGTTGAGAGAGAACCGGAATCGTTGGGCCTTCGCGTAAACCAATGGCGTGGCGGCACACCCACGCGGTCACGCGTGGGCAACGCGAGAATCCTCTCCACGCGCGAAAAAGAGACGCTGTCAGCGGGGAGAGGGAGGAGTGGAAGGGAGAAGAGAGGGAGGGAGGGAGGGCTGCCGATCGGGTGCGGGTGGGGGGGGCGGGGCGCGAAGAGACATTCGTGGCGCGGCGTCCGAGGCGCTTCGCGAGCTCCCGGGCCAGCTAATAGTCTGCTAAGTAGAATAATTAATGCCCCAAGGGCAGCCTCCTTGACCGGCCGCGCCCTGACTTAGCCCTCGGAGGAGGAGGAGGAGGAGGTGGAGGCGGCGCCGGCCCCGGCCCCGGTGCCGGCCCCGGCCCCTGCCCTTCTCGCCCCGGCCGCTGCAGCCGCTGTTCCGATCCGAACATTACGCCTGCTCCCTTGTCGCCCTTGCCACCGGCGACGGAGAGAGCTGCGGAGTACGCGGCGACTTCCTTGTCCCTTCGTTGCCCTAATGGCTGGCCGCGCGCAACTATTGTTGTCATCTGCAGCTTTTCGTAGGAGCAGCTAGTTCACGATTTAAAAGAGAAGCTGTAATGTGTAATTGACAAATTCGGAAAGAAAGTAATTGTAAATCGTTTTGATTTTTTTAGTCCTAATTGTTTAATTTATTTGGGTAATATAGAGCGTTTGGAGCGTTTAAGAACAAATCAGAAAGGCACGCTAGTAGTAATTCTTCATTGGTAGTCTTTTATCCATATACCTCTCATTCTGTTTCTTCCATTTCCTTCTTATCCTAATTCCTCTTTCTTGTTTTCTTTTCTTTTATGGCGCAACTGATTGCTTTTTAATCTTCTATCAGTCAACAATAGTTTAATAGTAAATATACAAATAGTGGCTTTGTTCTCTTAGCTTTTTATTTTGAAAAGAAACCACTAAATGACAGCTTTTTTTTCATTACGTCACTCTATTTCTTTTCATCTGGAATCGAAATTAGAATTAGTTTAATGGATAAAAATCATAGATCAGTTTTTTGATTTCAACCATGAATATGAGTTATCCTGAAACCGTAATTGAAAAGAATAATCGTTCATTGATCTCTGTCGTGAATACAAACTCGTTGCCCTACCAGTCGCGACAGCATTTCGCCACATCCTAGTGCCAAACGCAGGCTCTTTGCACTTTCCGAGAAGGAATAAAATTCTGTTACCAGTACATTCGCGTTTTTTATTCATTTTCCTGTTTCACAGTGTCTCGCGAACCTGCCGGTTTGAGTGTTTTCTTTTCAGCGGCATTACGTTCGTCGCCGCTTGACTTTACAGGTTGTCCGAGTCCTACTTAATGCTGAGATGGTGAGGCGAGAGAAGGTTAGCAAAGCCGACATTTATGTTCAGAGAGACACGACAACGTAGTAAATAATTTTTGTGACGTGTCATTTCGAGAAGCAACATTATGTTCAATGATGAATGACGAAATCTCACGAAATATTCATCCTACGCGAAAACAACAATCATTAAGGTTGATTATCATCTTTGAAAAAGAGTAACAAAATCTCAGCTCGATAGGCTCCTCCCTGCAGAATCTCTCCGGCCCCCAAAATCAGTCGAAATAAACCGCACGTCCTTGGCCATCGCGAAATAGCATCGTTACCTCCACTCGCGGTTTCAAAACGCGGGCAGAATCCGCGTCCTGTGTAGAACGCCTCTCTCTGGTCTATCTTGCCGAGAGAAGCACACGTAAAAACGCGACAGTAACACGCACCGCTCTCGGTCAGGGAGGGGTCGACCCGACTTACGGTAACATCGATAGTGCCAGTGGCCAACTCCAATAAGATTTCATATCGCATGTGGAGGCCATCAAATTACGTGAGGCTAATAAACCGGGGCCCCGGACGCATGGAGGCGGCGCGACGCTGCTCGGGAGAAAACTCCCAGATCCTTATCGCCCGGAATTAAAAAAAGGAAACGAACGCGGCGGGGGGTGGCGGCGGCGGGGGAGGGCCCGGGCGCAGGAAACGGCGAAGAGGCGGTGCGAGAGGGCTGTGAGATGGGGAGAAGTGAAAGGAGGCGAAGGTGGCGAGGGAGAGCTAGGGGCAGAAGGAGAGAGAGAGAGAGAGGAACCGAGTCCTGTAGTCCTTTCAGCATGCAATCCACATGCTGTTCGACGCACGCAAGTCCAACCAATCTAATATCGGGGCTTCCATTTGTTCTGTTTTGTGCCTGCAATTAATGGGATAAGCACATCGGCGAGGCTCCCCGCACGCTCTCGTTCACCCGCTCCGTTCACCCCAACCCCACCCCACCCCACCCTGCCGTCTGCCTCCCTCTGCGGCTGGCCTCTGGGGTTTCGTGGTGCCCGCACTCCTTAGCTAACGTGACGCGCAGCTAAAGCCATTCAGAAGTTAGCAAATAATGGCGAATTTTTAATTTTTCGTTGTAATAAATTGCTGTTGTAAGTGTTAACATTATGATGAAAGTTCGTTTTTTTATTCGGAAAATTATGGAACGATGGCACCGAACTTTTTCTTTTCTTCCGAGCGATTACATGTGATTACGTTTAACTGTAAAGTACATAATTGAGCGCGAAAGTATAATTTGGTGGAGAAAGTTTATTTTTTCCTGATTGCTGGCAACCGAATTTATGTGGAATGTGTTTTAAAACTGCTGTAACTAACTTAATCTGCTTCGCAATAGTTCTTCATAGGTTACGCCGTATAAATACATTTGAAATTTCATTCGTGTACGCTTTGCGTGAGAAACGGAGACTGGGAGTGTGGGCAAGAGAGGAGTTGGGAAGACAAATCTAAAAATTTGAATTTGCTTCTCCCGCTAAACGAAAAAGTATGGCAAACACCTCCCTGAATAATCAATATTCAGGTTGATTAAAAAATATTTATGATAAACATATTAGATATACTTCTATGAAATAAGATTGTTGTTTGGATATTCTAGGTGACAGATCTCTTTAGAAGCAACCTAACATTCTTCTCTGACTACTAGGTTATCTCTTTAGACACCACCAATAACTGTCCTGAAACAACCAAGTTATCATCTCTCCGAGCGCCACTACCGGTCGTCCCCTTCTCCTCTGCGGTGGTCACGTGATGTGCAAACGTCAGTCCTGTTCCTTGAAACACTGTTTTACTTTGTAATCAAAGATGCCCATTTCCCCAACACGTTCGAATATTCGAAAAGCGCCCGTCTAGCGTTCGAAGGCGTCTTTGTTGGCTGGCGAAGTCGATAACCGCCATGTTTCTTTGTCCGCAGGCAAGGATTCGGGCATCCCTGCGTTCGGACGCGGCGACGCGGACAACATGACTGAAGAGCGCATCGCGCACATCCTGAGCGAGGCGAGTCAGATGATGAAGGTGGAGGACAGTCACAGCAACGACAGCAAGTCGCCCAACCAAGGCCAGGTAAGCTCTCGACTGCTCAGATCATCGCTTGTGATCAACTGCTTCTTTTTTGGGGCCTAACTTAGGGCCATATGACCTACCTGTATTTGTTATTTTTAGTTCATTGAATATCCTACCGAAGAGATAAAGGTAGTAATTTCATTTTACCTGCATATGTGTATTCCTTTTGCACAAATCAAATTTAATCTGTAGATAATATTAAAGTACCTCTTCCTTTATTCCTAACTAAAAAAAGAGTTACTTCATTGTTATCTCAGAGGTAATTTCGATTTTTATAAATGGAGATAAAGTAGTGTGCTTTTAATGGCGTGACAACTTTTATCTTTTCATCTGTGTATATCTTCGTTGAACTCAGTGTAATAATACCGGTAGTTGTTCTAAGTTAGGCCCCAACTTTTTGTTTACTGCGCAGCGTATCGGAGATCTTGGAGTACCTGATTGACGTTTTTTTAACTAAGTCGTTGCCTTTTCATATTAGTGTTGGCTCACTTTACATAGCTGTTTCTGTTGTAAATACATTTCATTTGAAGTTTACTTTATTGATGCAGTTCTTTACAACCCTTCAGTCCTCAGAACCATGCTTCACTGTCTGAGTATAAATGATCAGTTCTTCAGCATACAACTTCGGAGGAAATCTCATTTGCTGTTTGGAAATGCCAGTCAACACCATTTCCTTTCATGATCGAACGTCAATCAAGTTCTCGCAAAGAAATCAAGTATTCGGGGTAAACAAACAACACATTCTCTAACGTCGGTAAACCGATATAAATCGGTGCTGTTAACGGTTGGGATTGCAAAATCTAAATAATAATAATAATAATAATAATAATAATAATAATAATAATAATAATAATAATAATAATAATAATAATAATAATTTTACGAGATCGTACTAATAAATCAGTTAATATGAATGTTCGTTGGGAGTATTCAGGGTACGCGTGACGGGGTGCACTCCGCGGAGTTCGCGCCGCAGCTGCCCGCACGGGAAACGTGACGCGGGGTTTGAAGAGTCGTGCGCGTGGCGGCACGCATATGTCGGGGTGCTCACGGCAATGTGCACGTGGCGGGTTGCGCGCGGCGACTGCGCTAAGGGGAAACGCGACGCGACGCGACGCGGGGGTTGCCGAGACGGGCCGTGCGGGGCGGGACGCGGGGCTAAGGCCGTGCGCGGCTGTTGCAGTGCCCGTCGCCGCTGGGCAAGGACGCGGCAGCGGCGCAGAGCCGGCGCCTCAAGAAGTACGAGAACGACGATATTCCGCAGGAGAAGGTGGTGCGCATCTACCAGGAGGAGCTGGCGAAGCTGATGGGGCGGCGCGTGGAGGAAGGGGCGCTGCGGGATCCCAGGCAGCACTTCCCAAGGTGGGTCGCTGCCCGGCCAGGCACTCACTGTACCTCGACTCTGCTCTTCTGCACGCATCTCTCCTCTACGCGAGGCGGAACCAGAACCAGCATCTCCTTCTATGATTTTAGTATTAAAATTACTATTACGAGTATTGTGAAATGTTTAGGCAGTTTCACAGAAATTAACTATTTCAGCGGTCAGACAGCCGTGTAAGCGACAGTTTGAGCGCTGAAATTAACTGTTAAATACAAACTCGAGTTCCTGTTCTTCTTTTTCAATAATAAATTTGAAATATATTTATTAGCCTGGAGGTTCGTCGAAAAGTTTAACAACTGTCATTCTCCAATACTATTGTGCTGGTTCTTGAAACATTACTTTGTTTCCAAATTTTTGGTATTACACTTTGGACGTTTGAACTAAATTACTATTTTAGTTCAAACTAAATTTCTAAAAAGAACTAAATTTCTGGCTCCACTTCCGCTTCCTTTTCTTCTTCTTCTTCTTCTTCTTCTTCTTCTTCTTCTTCTGCTATATTTGCAACCGCTTGCGTCCACCGGCGTGTCCGAGGACAGCACTTGACGTCGACTGATGTAGCCTTCTGTTTCCGCATTTCTTCAGCGGTGGCGGCGCGGGCGGCGGCGGTGGCGGAGGAGCAGGCGGCGGCGGCGGTGCGGGCGGCGGCGCGGGCGGCGCGGGCGGCGGCCCACCACCCATGGACCGCGCGCAGGAGGAGATCCGCATGGCGCTGGACGCCTACCACCGCGAGCTGGCCAAGCTCAACTCCGTGTCCTGCCCCACGAGCGCGGCGGCGGGCCTCCCGGGGCTGCCCGGGCTGCTCGCGCTTCAGCAGCAAGCCCTCAACCAACAGCAGCAGCAGCAGCAACAGCAACAGCAGCAGCAGCAACACCAGCAGCACGCGCAGTTGAACGGCGTGGCGCAGGACCTGTCCATGCCCAAGGACCGCAGTAAGGAGCCCGGCAAGGACAAGCTGCCCAACGGAGAGCTGCTCCTGGACGCCGACAAGAAGGACGGCGTGGCGGCGGTGGCGGCGGCGGCCGCGGCGGCCAGCGTCATGGACTCGGTCGCCGACGTGCTGCGGCACGCCGGCAGCGCCTTCTCGCTCGTCCGGCCCAAGGTGGAACCTGGTAAGACTACTACATCAATTGCGCCTTTCTCTTTTCATGAACCATAGGAATGTGAATTATCTTCAAATACTCATTCCTTCCTTAATTTTTTTCATAACGCTAACAATTGGGGTTACGTTTGGGGTTAACAAGAAATGTTCAGTCACGATCAGTCAAGAGAAATGTACGACACATTGCAGAGTTGTTTTTAAATATTTTTTCTAAATTTTTAACTTATTCTTGTGAAAATAATAACGCTGTTGGCAAATATTTCCGTTTTAATCGTTTTCTCGAAACCATCTTTCATTTGACGTTCAGAAACTTTCTTCATTCTACTTGCAATATTTAATAACGCTGACAATAATGACAATACAATAATACAATAATGCAATAATGACGTAACGAATTCGTACAGATAATGAGTCAGAATTTAAAAATTCAAAATTTGTTGTTAAACACTAAACATCTCACTTTTCCTCCTAACAACTGCCTGACTTGTCTATTCATACATGTCCAGATTCTCAGGAAATTTTATAAATTCATATTATTATTTTTAAAACACCTTGAAGGTGGTAAGTCCCTAAATAGTTTAATAGGCAGACTATTTTAGATTTTTTTTCTTTCTTTTTCCGCTCTCACCATAATTTGCTGCAGTTTCGGGGATTCGTTGTCCCCATCATTAGGCTAAAATTTCCAAAAGAAATTACATAAAAAGATTTATTGTTAAATTAAAAATTGTTTCATGAATAATAAAGAAAAAATGTATAAAATTTTCTGAATTAAAAATTAATTGGGGACTCCTCACCTTCAAGATGTATAAAAGATGTTAATAAAGACAGGCTACTTACATTTACAATTTTCAATGACTTCTTATTATTGTAATTATCGGCATAGTAGCGCAACCTTGATAGCTCGAATGGGAGCTATCAACGTGGCCGTGGGTGGGAGTGGGAGTGGGAGTGGGAGTGGCAGTGGGAGTGACGTGGGGTTTGCGTTGGCGAGCAGGCGCGGGCGGCGCGCCGGCCGGCGGCCAGCCGTCCACCACGGGCAGCAGCACGGGCAGCAGCCCGCTGAGCAATTCCATCCTGCCGCCAGCCATGACGCCCGCCGACGACTTCGTGGGGTCCGCGGCGGCCAGCCCGCTGCAGCGCATGGCCTCCATCACCAACTCGCTCATCTCGCAGCCCACCACGCCCACGCACCACAGCCCCTCGCAGCGCCCGCTCAAGGCCGTGCTGCCGCCCATCACGCAGCAGCAGTTCGACATGTTCAACAACCTCAACACCGAGGAGATCGTCAAGAAGGTGAGAGCGCCCGCAGACACAACGCACGCAGGAAATTTCGATTCTGGTTCTGATTTCCAAATTCACCATGCACCTGATGTTAAAAAATACAACAACAAAAAAAGTATACAATAATATATTTGAAGCCGTAGTTTTTGGTCCTATGCAAAGCAGAATAAAGTTTATGATCTTATACTCCCTCGTTCTTGAACCATGAGTTTACCTGTATACTTATATTTTTCGTGCGTTAACTGAATGTAAAAACACAAATGCGGCGCTTACGCACGCAAGAGCGTGAATAAACGAAATCTTGGGAAACTAAATCGCAGCATATACAGTATATTGAAATGTGAGATATGGGGAAGAATTTTCGAGTCTAGTTGCTTAGCAGTGAAGTCCCATTTCCGCAGAGTTCAGAGCGCCACACGGAAATCCTAGCACATAATTCGTGGCTTTTCAAATTCTGTTTTACGTTATATCTCTATACTGATTTTTTTGCAGGTGAAAGAAGCTCTCAGCCAGTATTCCATCAGTCAGAGACTCTTTGGAGAATCTGTATTGGGTCTCTCCCAAGGGTCGGTCTCAGACCTCCTAGCCAGACCAAAGCCGTGGCACATGCTCACCCAGAAGGGTCGAGAGCCCTTCATCCGAATGAAAATGTTTCTGGAAGATGAAAATGCGGTGCATAAGTTGGTTGCCAGCCAGTA
Organism: Gryllus longicercus; assembly: GCA_038098605.1. Taxonomy (NCBI): domain Eukaryota; kingdom Metazoa; phylum Arthropoda; class Insecta; order Orthoptera; family Gryllidae; genus Gryllus; species Gryllus longicercus. The sequence goes on from JAZDUA010000016.1 coordinate 4,164,857, forward strand.
CAAAATCGCCCCTGAGAAGCTGATGCGGACCGGCAACTATGCCGGTGGGCCTCGTAAGTGTCAGTATTGCCGTTCTGTCACTTGTGGATGTCTGCTTGCAACACAGCCTCTTGCTTGGATTGCTTGCATGCTCTTGATAGAGAAGCATCATGTGTAGTGAGGTCCACAGCCACTTCTTCATAAAGAAGTCAAAATGTGACGACCTATTTCTTTAAAATAGATAAAGGACTATTGACTCTTATCAAATGCGTTTGAAGTTCAGAAACCAAAGGCATATGTAGGTAATTGGATGACCATGGCCACCACAGAATTTATTCCAGAGCCACTATTACTAATTTGTGTCCCCACGTACAAAAGCAGCAAACGAAGAAACTTTGAAAAATTACAATTACATTTGATTCTTGTTCATGTTAAAATATGACTCATATTTAACTTTAGAATTAAATATAAAAATGGTCAAATGTTCAACTCTCTTTACAAATTTAATGTGTGGTGTGCATGACCATTAAATTTCAACAAAATGGTGTAATAATTAAATTTGTTCAAAATTCATTGTTACTCAGTAACATGGTCACTATGGTCTGGTCATGGTCTTTATGACTGCGGAATATATTCTCCGAGCATAATTGCGTCGAACAAGGTGACGGGAAGGTGACAATTATAAAAATAGTGTAACAGAGAAAACTACTTCTAATGAACTAAACGTAATTTTAATTTCCATGCCAACTGATCAATAAAATTTGAATTAAATTTATTAATTGTTTTCTTTTTAATTACAACATCTGTTAAACTGTTATTGGAATAAAAAGAAATTAACAAACAATAAGAATAATTTGATTTGATAATGATCAAAATACATTTTTTAAAGGAACACATAAAATTAAGATGAGACTATGTTTGATACTTGTAAAACTTTGTGTTTATTACATTATTTCTGAATGAAGTGGTTTTCCCATTATTAAATATAATTGTAAGTCCAATGCCCCCTGCCAGTAGAACCTATGGTATATGGTATGCCATATCCTATGTATGTCTCTGATTGAATCTATTAACATTCATTAAAATTTGCATACTATTCATAATTATTTGACATTATAATAATGGAATAATATTTCTTTTGATATACAATTTTATTTTCATTCAATCTAAAAATTATTCACACTGTATAGTCCTGAGTATATTTTGTATAATTTAATCCAAAAAATAAAGTTCATTAAACATATTTTGTGGCTTGTTGAAAAACATATTCTATAGTATTGATAAAAAGCAATTGCTAAGACTTGGCAAAGGCATGTACTTTGACTAAAACATGAAAGAATGGTAAATTGTTTAGCCTCTACGATCAAGTGATGAAAATCTTCCATGTAGATAAGAAAAAACTCTAATTTTTGTTCCTCTGTTAATTTCTCTTATGCACGAAACTTTGTATGAAGTATGATGTAATAAAAATTCTACGTTTTCCTTTTCATTATAATGTTTGTGTGCCTTTAGAAATTGCAACATGATTAAAGAGATAACTTTGAAATAAAATACTTGATAAGATTATGAAAACAAATTGTTCTTAATGCATGAAATTTCTTGTTTCATTTTGTTATGTTTTCTTATGAGAAAATTGCACTTTCTTCAAAAACTTGTAATAAAAGCTAATTCAATTATTATTCAAGAAATAAATGCATTATCTTTAAGATTACTATAAAACAATTTCTATCACTCCTTTTGATAATACATGCAATCATAAACTTTTTTATGTTCACAGCTTGCACTTTGGGCAAACCACAACCTCCTGTATCAAAAATGACAGGCCATGACAGTTTAGCTGCCAAGGCGGGCCATCTGGGTGGAGGTGATGGACAAAGTGGACCTGGTAGTGGACCACCTATTCTTCCCCCTTCTCTCCAACAGATGGTTGCAGGAGGACATCCAACCTCCCAAGGAGCAAATTCTGTTCCTCCTCCTCCACCCCCTCTCTTGGTCACTCCTCCAGGACACCATCCCCTAGCGTCGTCTTTACCCGCTGATCTCAAAAAGCCACATTCTCAGGGTCCCAATCCCCATGGCTTGCACCCCCACCACCAGCAACAACCTCCTCCAGGAGCTCTGCGGGCCATGCAACAACACATGACTCCCTCCGTCTATGAGATGGCTGCTCTCACACAGGACTTGGACACTCAAGTCATTACCACAAAAATTAAGGAGGCCTTATTAGCCAACAACATTGGTCAGAAAGTAAGTTGTGGCCAACATTCCAATCTGAATTTTTCTGAAGCAACTATACACAAGTTCAAGTAATTTTGTTCATATATTTTTAGATGCAGTCATTACTTTCTATTTAAAACATTTTTTCATAAAACTATAAAATTATGTAAATATTATTTATATTGCTATATATATAATTTGAAGGTAGAATTCTACGGCGTACTGTACTATTGATGAAGGTTCTCCTTTCTTTTTGCTCATTTGATTATGTCATTTATCATCATTTTATAAAACTTCCTTAAATATGTATTAAAAGAATAATACATTTTCTTCCATCAGTTCAGTTTTGAGAGATTTCAAATAATTATCTGAAAAAAAAGTGATAAAGCTTTGCTCTTGGCAAGCAATTGGCTTACCATTTTATATGCTACAATTTCCTCACTGCCTTGATGAAATGAATTTAGTCTGTTTCATAAGAGACTAATTGGTGGGTGAGGAAATTGAAAGAATGAAGCATGAATTTTTTTCATTAATTTATTAATTTCACTTTTTCAGATATTTGGAGAGGCTGTACTTGGACTGTCTCAAGGGTCAGTTTCTGAGCTCCTCTCAAAACCAAAGCCATGGCATATGTTGAGCATCAAGGGGCGAGAACCTTTCATCCGCATGCAGCTCTGGTTGAGTGATGCCAACAATATTGATCGCTTGCAGGCCTTAAAGAACGAACGGCGAGAAGCAAATAAGAGACGTCGCAGTAGTGGACCTGGTCATCATGGTGGAAGCAGTGGAGGAGGTGGAGGTGCTGACAACAGCAGTGATACCTCTTCAAATGATACATCCGAGTTCTACCATAGCCCCAGTCCAGGACCTGGTCCCCCATCAGCAAAGAAGCAACGTGTGCTATTCTCCGAAGAGCAAAAAGAAGCATTGCGTTTGGCTTTTGCTTTAGACTCTTATCCTAGCATGCAAACTATTGAATTCTTAGGGTCTGAACTTGCTTTATCAAGTAGAACCATAACCAATTGGTTCCACAATCATCGGATGAGGTTAAAGCAGCAAGTACCTCATGGGATGTCCCCTGACAATTCCAACATGCCACCTGTGAGTAGAGAAGGAGGGTCTTTTGATCCTGTCCAGTTCAGGTTATTGCTGAACCAAAGATTGTTAGAACTCCAAAAAGAGCGAATGGGACTTGGTGGAGTTCATTTACCTTATTCTCCATATTTTGCTGCAAATAATAACCTTGCAGCTCTTATGGGTCGTGGACTTATGCCTCCAGGAGAGTGTGACTTGGCAGGTAATTTAGGAAGTGTTGGAGCTGGAAATAAGGAACAGTTCAGTGGTTTGGACCTTAGTATGAGTGGTTTGAAGAGAGAACCTGACTTTGAAGATGAAGAAGATGTAGATAGTAATGTAGGGAGTGAGGACTCTAATATGTCTAGCAGTAGCTTGCGAGAAACAACAGTGAAAAAGGAATCCACTGTTGTCTTACCTCCAACGATAGGGCCGGGGGCAGGGAGATCCTCTCGACGTAAACCTGCGGCACCACAGTGGGTGAACCCCGAGTGGCAGGAAGTGTCTGGTGCTGTTGAAGAGGGTAAGGAGAAAAGTGGGGACAAAGAGGTTATAATAAATGGTGTTTGTGTCATGCAAACTGATGATTATGGCATATCTAAGATGTCTAAAGATGAAGAAACAGTTCGTGTGGAACCAACACCAGTTATGGATCGATATGAAGATGATGATGAGGAAGACCAATGTAGTGATGCCTCATCAGAGCCTGAAAATCAGAATCTTGAAACTGCAACTCCAACTACACCTCCTGAAGGAATTATTCCACCTGTTCGATCAGCGGATCAAGGTGAGCCTGAGGACGAAGGTCGAAGTAATAAATCTGAACCCTCTTCACCACTTTTCAAAGAAGAAGAAGATTCAGCTCCCCAGGTGCAAACAGAACCAGCGTTAACAGCTGTCAAACAAGAAATGGAGGACCAGGACACGTCAACAAATGACCAATCAAAAGGTGACTGGGACGAAAATTCTTCTAAGCAGGATGCTTTAGACAAATTACCCAAAATGATCAAGACAGAAAGTCGGCAAGATGATGGTTGGGAATATTAAGTGAGAGCAACAATTAGTGAAGTGCTGTGTAAAATATTTGCAAATCTTGAGGAGAAAGAATGAACATCTTACAAAGATAGAAAACTTCCTCCAAAAAATAATTTGTGAAAGAAAAATGTGCAATCATCGAAGTTAATACTTGTTTTTATTATTGTGATTATCATTGATTATTATCTTTACTATTATTGCTATTAAAATTTTGTTTGTTAAAAAGTAGGATGAAAAAGATTTTTAAGAAGTGTGCCGTTATTTCTTCTTGAAAGAGGTAATTATTACTAGATTTTTAAATTATCATCTTACTCTCTGAAAAAGAGTAAGTAAACTGTAAAAAGGAACTTTTACCATTAATTTATAAAATAGTACATAAGACTGTTAATTATCTCAACATCTGATAGCCAAAAATTAATGCTAAAGGCAAATTATTTGCCACGAAAACTTCTTACTTAATGTGATAAAGAGCTTATAAGTATCAAAGAAACAGAAACAAACAAAACAATGCTTGTGAATGTATTTAAATGACAAACTGAGATACAAAATTGTGTGTGTGTGGATGCCTGAGATTTTTGAAGATCTGTTATATACTATATATACATATAAATATATCAATGAGAAGGCCCCAGTGAGTTATAAAATATATAGGTATATATATTGCAGACTTTGGCACTTTGAAAAAGATTCTTATCCAATGTAATTACAAAAACTTCTCTGCATTTTTCCAGACTGTTTAAATGTTGAATATATATTTTTTTGTTTTGTTTTATGTGAAGGGCAGTTTAAACTACTATTAAGGTTTGAGGCGATATACTTTGTACATAGGAATTATAGCATGATTTGATGCTTCTGAATAAAAGAATTGTATTGATAGCACAATTTATTGATGGAACAAAATGTTCTTTGAAATATTGCTGCATATGTGCATTTATTGTGCTTGATTGACATTTTGTTATTTACTAATGAATATTCCAAATTTTTTTTACTATACATGAAGAATAAGAAGAATTAGACTTTTGTTTTCTTTTTCATGATGTTCCAAATGAGTTACTTTTTTATGAAATTTGTGAAATTACTTTGTGAAAAACTGAATAATATATAGTTGCATGATTATTGTTGTTGCTATTTAGAATCGAAAATTTGCAAGTTTTGGCATTTTTTATTATAATGTATCTAGTTGAAAAAATTTTTGTCTTGAAGATGAGCTCTCTTTTTTTAAACTTGTTATTATATGGAACTAATTAATACAATCACTTATATGCTAGAAAGAAGAAAATTTTACTTGCATTTGTTTCTTTATGCATTGCCCTTTTTGCCTGTTACCGCTAGTCTTCTTAATGGAAAATTTTCTAGTCCATTTGACCAGTTAATAAATTTTCAGTGGGCATGCAATAAATGGAGCTTATACCATGATGGTTTTCATTCATGTTCCCTGCTTTTGTATTTTAGGTAATATAAAGTAATTTGCTAATTGTAGCACAATTTATAAATTAATATCTTCTTTTTAGGCTAATTATGAAAAATATAAGTTTTTATAAAAAAATGTTCAAAATTGATATAAACTGTCACATACAATGTGTACATAATGATCAAATAATAGAAGTTTGCTTTTTCTTGTGACTGAAAGGATCCAGACATATCTTTCCTTGTAAAAAATTGGGGAACAGAGAAATTGAGCGTGTAAGTCATTTTAGGATGGAGATGTATGATTTGTAACTCTAGTAATAAATTTGATCAGTATATATAGCCACAGTGTACAGTAAAATCTGCTCAGAGCATTCTGGAAAATAATATTTATGTAAAATGTTAGGTATTAATCTCTTCATGGAAAGGTATGTTCTGACTTCTTTATCTCTACAATGCTAAACATTTGCTGTTGTTACAACATTTGGATCAATTTGATGTTATTTATATTATTTGCAGTATAAAAAAGATCTCATTATTTACCAAAACTTGGTTATCAATTGCTGCCTGTGTTCTGAAGATTAAGAGCATACTGTTTTAACTTTAAGTATTTGAAATCAGACATCCAGAGTTTTGGAAATTACAATTTTTTTTGTAATACCGATTTATTTGTATGTTAGGATTTGATATTCATTCTGTATTTATTTTTAATTGTGTTAAATTATATTTTGCTAGATGAATCTGTTACTGTATTCATTTTTGTGTTTGCAGTTGATTGACTTACTTTGTAAATATTTTCTTTTCTGTTTTGCTGAAACAAGCAAATAGTCTTAGTACCATGTACTATTTTGGTGTTTTGCATATTTTCTGAAGAGAACATTAAACAACTTGTGTTTAACTGGTTATGAGAGCTGGTGTACATTTGAAGTGAAAATAGAAAGTATGAGTATTAATATATTACAAACATCTCAAAGAGAGTAATGCATTGTAATGTGATGACAAGTATCAAAGAGCTTTCTCAGAAACTTAAACATTCTTATTAATTCACTCAGTTATACTCTTGTGAAGTATTGGCAAATGGGCATTACAAAACGTATGAAGTACTATTTGTGAAATTGGAAAAAGGTAGTGTATGGTGATAGGGATAAATATTTTATGAAAATGTCTCCCTGTATGATGTAAATGTAAAAGACTACTCTGATAAAAAATTGATTCTAAAACACTATGGATGTAACAGGGCATGGATTCTTGTATAAACAGTGTAGTGACTGCAAGATATTTAAATGTATTGTGCATTTTTATCAAAAATAATTAGTTTCCGTTTATGGACAATAATGCTTAATTCATATTCAATACACATTTTCCTACTTCTTTGTGTTTATGGTGGTAATTTTCCCCAGTTTTGGGCAAAAATTAGAGAAATATTTGACTGTACTGCATGATAAGCGAGTTTCAAATTGACTTGCATCACAAGTTTGTTTTGTATTGCCTGCTTGACAGTCTTTGACTGACAATATTCCTGAATTATTTCCACAATAACACATTAATTTTCAGAAGACACTTTGTGAATGTTTCAACAATGGATAGTGTGCACAGTATAGGTGATGAAAGAAATTAATAAATATTGTCTATTATACAGGATAATTAAATTGTTCTTTCATTATTATATATAAGTATAAAAAGTGTACATTATCATATATATATTGATAAATTTAGGCAACATTGTACAGATGAGCACAAGTTACATAGTAAGAATGTGTATTATCTCTTCCAATGTTTTTTTTTAAACAAAGGAATTATTCCAGTTTATTATGTAATTGTGCCCGTGTCTTGCCCTCCATCCTTCCACATCCCTTATCCTTCACCCCTTTCATCCATTATCGTATTCGAATTGTAAATATTTTAGACATTATTAAGAGAAACGAATATTTGTAGATTTGTATGTCTTACAAAATGAAATGGCAAACAAATGGAGAAAATACGTAAACTAGGGCATTTTGTGGGTGGTTAATAATGAAGGTCTGTGAGGCTTTTCTTTACTGAATAAGGCTATGCCATATGTTCATGATCTTATCAATTAATTTATGTAAGAATTATTGACGGAAAATGATGGATTGGGTGTTACAAGAACAATGAAGTACAATTCTTCTGTAAGCAACACCTCAATTGATTTATCATTATTTTCACTTTGTTATTTCAATGATGTTTTCAAAAAACATACAACATGAGAACATAATGTCATTGTTATCAAAGGAAGGTATAGAAGGCATGAAATGTTTTGCATGTTTATGAGAAACTTTTGAAAAGAAGTGCCCAAATCATACTACCAAAAAAAAAAAAAAGAAGAGAAATATATACATATATATTAGTTTCTCATTTAATAATATTCATTATTGCTTGGCATCATAATGTACATATTTATATTCATATCATTGTGACCTTTTAAGATTTCTAATATTAAAAATTTCTCTGTATTTACTCTATTGTGTTTTTGTTGCTCCTAACCCCTTTTTGAAGAAGTCAATATTTAATTGAAAATATTTAAGGAAGAAAGATTTTTGATAAATAGAGTTTGAATGAGAATATAGTTAACTAAAAATAAAAATACAAAAGGGCATTTTTTAATGCAAATATTTTCAGTTGTTCCTTATTATAAAAAAAACAATAAAAGTTGCATTTCCTTCTTGTTTTTAAATATCCACATTTCTTAGCATGTTTTAGATGTTTTCTTTAATATTCATTATTTTATATAAAAAATTATCTAAAAGTCAAACATAATTTTTTTCATTTTCAAGAAGGCAGCCCAAGTATCATACCTAAGAGTATAATATAACACACAAAAAACAATGTAAAATCATAGTTTAAATTGTAGCAGAAACAAACCTAAACATATGTCAAATGTATAATTCTGCTAATTTTCTCTAAACAAATTATAATTTAAAATTTAACCTAAAGGTAATTATAAAACTACATATCAGGGTGAATTTCCCAATTCTTCCTTGGAGAATGATGAAACTAACCAAAAGGCTCTTTCAAAAGAATTGCTTATAATGTATGAGTTCCAAATACTTGAAAAAAAGACAAAACTATATCATAAGAAGAAAGCAAATAGAAATGTTATAATAGAAATTTGTCAAAAAATTGAATTTGCTTAAGAACATACACTAATAGGATTTATCAATTTTTTTAACATCAGGGATCCACAGGTTTTTCTGTTGAAAAACCACTATTTTTTGCCACAGCAACACAATACTTTCTCTCTACTGTGAACTTTTCAGTAGTACCTGTAAGTAGTATGTGAGAGAGTTAAAGTATATTCTCAACAAAAGTGCACTATTCCAAACAATCAATTAATTAAATGACTGAAGACACTGATGGGCAAGACACAGTAATAATACATATGATTTTTTTTAATTTTATTTTTTTAAATTTTGTTTCCACTTGTCAGTCATACAATAAGATAAGCAACTTATGATTTCTACCTTTAACAGTTCTATATTCAGATGGACACTTCCAAAATTTGAAAGAAACAGGTGATTATCATTTAATTATTATATCAGAATGTATTCAGGAGTCTGAAGAAAACAATGTTGATATTTTCTTGTATATGACGTGCTTTAATGAGAAAAGAAAAGGGTTGTATGTGGCAAGGCTTAAGTCCGAATTATGTCTAAGGTTAGGAATTCCCGATGAAATCGTACATGAGTCAGGCGGTGTGGATAAATCTTTATGAATAACGATTAACAGATTATTTCGGACTTCATCTGGCTAATGTTGCCATCATTGTTGGAGCTAGACAGTTTAGGGCCCGGGACAATGCTGAAACGGAGCCGTCACCCCCCCCCCCCCCTGAAAAAATTAAAAATGTAAAAGTTACATCAAGAAACTAAGTTATTTTATTTCAACAAATAACAAAAATTACAATGTGTAAGCGAGAAAAAAGGGTTTAAAAATATATTGTAAATTATAGTTTTAAGTAAAAGGATATTTAGTGATCAAATAAGACAATTTGCACAGTGACCATAAAACACTAAGGTATTTTGTTTTTAGTTTGTGTGTAATAAAATCAGTAGTTGTTAAACACATGAAATAATAATATGAATTTCGGTGGAAGCTATATAATATTAGCGTCATTTGATTCATTCCATAGCGATCTACCTTACAAGAAATAAATATAATGAAATATTTAAGGTACAAAGTTGCTTGAAAATTTTATGAAATATCGGACTACTGTACTGCGACTTAGAAAATTGCGTTAACGATGTTCTCGAGTAATACTTTATTTTTCAATTTTTTACTGATTTTTTCCCATTTCATCATCGTACCCCTTGGCTTGCGGGGGCCCGGGCGATCGCCCGGTCTTCCCATGCCTAGCGCCGGCACTGATTGCCATTAGTCAAAGGGTACTGGTCACTGGCTAAAATATGACGACGTCCGAGAGTGAGGCGTCTTGTGTGCTTGCAAGTATTGTCGCATTAAAAAGCGTCGGAAATCGTGAGCGGCAGTGACTTATGGTTGTTTTATGTAAATCGCGAATGCCAACAGTCGGAACCTCGTCGCCAACTTGAAAGAAAAATAGCAAAGCGTGAATTGAGGTACAGTGAGGTTAGGTTTGAGGATTTCTTTTAAATTGTAGTTGTGTAGTTATCAATTTACGGCGTTTACGACTGACAGTGGATCACGAAACTACACTCTTTACTTCTTATTAGCATTAAAAACTTTCCATCAGTCTGACCAGAGAGTATATATCAGACAGATCACCAGAGTCTGACCCACTGACAAGGGGAGGGGGAGGGGATATTGGGGTCATGCCTTCCTCACAGGTATAGAGTTTTCGTGTACCTTTCTTTAATCGGTGAAATTGAATTAAATATTCATTTATGTTTGAATTAGTAATTATTTAAACAATGTTGCATAGTATATCTACTGTACATATAATAATAAATACGTTTATTATTTAACAAAAATCTACGATGCCCTCCCCCTCCAAAAAATTATTGGCTGGATCCAACCCATCATCACATATCTGCAATAACTCGACACTAATATATACTTCACCCAACCTAGTCACCTGGTGTTGGCTAATGTTGACTTTATTCGGCAAAAGTCCGAAGCTTGTTTCAAAGCTGTTCACATATACTTGCTACTTCGGACTTTATTATTATTATTATTATTATTATTATTATTATTATTATTATTATTATTATTATTATTATTATTATTATTATTATTATTTTACCCACGAGTGTCGCCGGCAGGGAATCTCCTCCCCCTTTCCCAACCATATTTTCAAGTATATTCTGTAGTTTAATTCTAATTTTGTTTTTTACCGAAGAAAAATAAACGTATGTGAATTGATGGGATTGGGCACAAATTTCGATTGTTCTGTATTGTATGCGGCCCTACTATGGCCACTCGATTTAAGCCGACAGAATAACCTGCCAGTCAGCTGTCAGAGTTACAATGTTCTCGCTGTTCAAAAATTATGCTAGTCTCGTATTGCGTTTCGAATCTGGATATGAACATTCGGTTCCGGTGATATACAGACAGCGACGAAATTGGAAAATCACAGAAAACACTTTCTACGTGAATCTATACTTCCGAGGCCAACACAGTACATGAATTATTTATTGCTTATATTTCAAGGAACTTGTTAAGTTAGGTTTTTTTAACTTTCTCGCATACGTACGTATATGGGGCGGTATATACATAGATTGGAGAAAATTGCGTAATACTGCGGAAAATCGATTTCAAGATTTCAACGGAAATACGCATTTTGGGGTCCCATGATACTGAGAAAGAAAAAGAGAAAGAGAGTGAGAGTGTGCGTGTGTGCGTGTGTGTGTGTGTGTGTTTCCCCTTAACGTCTGTCAGTCTATGAATAACACTAGCGATTGAACTATTCCTAGGATTTTTGCCAAAATTAATATTTCCCAATCCTTCTGGCCCGACTCGAAGCTCTGTGATTTGTTTTGTTGTTGTTGTTGTTGTTGTTGTTGTTTTTGTTGTAAGAATAGAGTGAAATGCACTTATAAGGCGGCGTAAGTCCTATTTTAACTGTTGACTCTAAATTTTCGAAAATTACCAAATTTTGTGTTTTTTGGCGTTTTCCATAAACTACATTTTAAGGATAGCCATGTTTTTCAAATGAAATTTGTTCTCTGCAATTAGTTCTTTAATTCCCTTTATATGGATATTTTGAAAATGTTAAGTTTTGCTCAATTTTGAGTAAAATATGGGCAATATTAAAAATATTAAAAACCAGATATTTTTTTGATAAACGACTCCAATTTTTTGCATTTTTACTGCTGCAGTCCACTATAGCGCAGTAAAAATTTCTATAAAATAATACAATTCTATAGAATTAAAACAATGCTACGGCGGCCCGCAAGTCAGGGTTGCCAGATTTGGCGATTTCTCGCCAAACTGGCGACTATTCTCAATTATTGGCGACAAAAATTTACATTTGGCGACTTGGCGATTTTTTGGCTACTTCATTTTTTTAATTAAACAATTCATATTTATATGCCTGCGATAATAAAAAGCAAAGCTTTTGAATGTAACCAATGATGTAGTAATTCTATTCTAGTTATGTTGGTACTACTGTTCTTGAATACTGTTATGTTGGACACTGCCACTATTGGTATTAAACACTGAATGGGTTTAATAACACTCATAGTGTATTATTGAGCTATTTCATCAGTAGAGGATGGTAATCGTGCTATGAGTTTGAGTTTGATTTGATTAACTTAACTTGGCTGATTCCCATTCAAAGATGCCGAAAGTTAGTGGTAGCAGGGGATATCGGCTCGATTGGGAACGTGAACCCTGGGCTATAGGTAACATCTATTCTGATTTGCAAACAATATGTCTCAAAAATAGGTTATGGGCATAATATAACATTTTTATTTAAAAAAATTCCACGTTAAGAATATTGAAATTTGTTCTAGGATGGTATGCTCGAAAGATATGCTCGCAAAATTCACCTCGAAAATCATGTACGCGAAAAAAGAGACGGACCAAAACAACGAAGATGATGAATCCGTATTTTCGATACTCAACGAAGTTTAATGCATGACTGTTATCTACTGCAGGGGTATAATTGTGATTTCGATGCTAATCATATAAGAAAGTTTGTTTTGTTTTAGAGTTTTATAGATTAATGTTTAAAATATAATACATTTCATCCATTTTTTCAATAAAATATAGCATTTTTAATGAGATGTGTTTTTTATTAACCGCTTATACCGTTTTGAACTTTGGCGGTTTAATGGCGACATCTGTCGAATGCTTGGCGACTTTTGGCGACATGTGGCATTGTAAATGGCGACAAGGCGTGATAGTATTCTGGCAACCCTGCCGCAAGTTGGCAGAACCGTTTATGTGGAATTTGGCGCGATACTTTGCCGGACCGAGCCAGCTGTCAAAAGGTTCATAAAGGTCCTGGTCAGTCCTACCCTAAACGTCATAAATAGTATTGCTCAATTTACAGTGTTAGAAAGTGAAGCTCGGAGTAGAATGAACTGATTTAGGCCGTATTTATTTTTTAATTGTTTACGATTCCCTTTCTGTGCTAAAGTTTGATGGTTATGTCTGACATCAAATCAAACATTGCGTTACTTTGTAAATACCTCAAGATACTTTATGGATGTAACATGAAAAATGAACATTTTCGTTTGGCGAAATTTAACTCCACAAAAGAGGACACAGTATGTATACACTATTCTTTAAAAAAATGATTTCGGGATTAATATCACAGTTGATTGAATTTGTCATGATACATTGCTTCTAGGTGAGCCAATTTTGGCAGTTACTCTTCAGAATATGTCATGATGAATTCAAAGTAAACATTTTTTATGGAGGTATGTTCACAGGAGTATATTGTTTGCAACGTAATTACATGAGGATTGATTGAATGATTGGAGAAAAGTGTGTTCATTTTGCATTGTTTTTTATTTAGAAAACATTGTCAATTTTGTTAAACTGAACCTGGCACTATTGAAGTATGATAGCCTTCAGTTCTATTCCTTGCCCACTGACATGTCTTCTGGTAGTAGAGAGTTGCTTCTAGCATTTGCCTGGCTTTTAGCATCACAAGATATTCTTGAAAGGGCAACTCACAGAAAAATTGTGAATTCTAATGCAAGTAGAGAATATGCCCATTTGGATTTTTGTGAGGTATGTTCATAATCCTCTTTTCATACTTGTATTGATCCATTTATTGTATTCATCTATTGTAAATAATTGGAAAACGTATTGGGGTAATTCACAATAATGTGAAACCAGGATTGATGTTATTTAGATTTTTACATTTATTCAAAATAAAATTTTCATTTAAAAAATTACAATTGACAATGAAACCCAACCAATCAGAAGAATCAAACCATATAATTTTTTTCTATCTTCATCGCAAGGAATAAGCTTGAACAAATGTGAAGCTACAGATAAACAATATGTAAATATTAATCCTAACAGTAAATATTAATATTTTTATAAACAGGAAAATATAAGCAATAAAAATAAAAAGTTACCTGTACTGTTTTAGAATGCTTTTGTGTACTGTACTAAGTTCACTAATGACACTTAAATGTATTCTTCAAGTTATTTTTCAGAATTTTAATCATTTCAGAAGTTGAACTTTTTTGGTAATTTTTGTGAGATTTTAAAATATTACTTCATCAAAATCCATTTTAAGGATCAATTCTATTCCGTGATGGGTTAAAGAAGTATGTGCTTTAGGATGGCAGCATTGAATTTTGTAAACGAAATTGGAGCTATCTAATCTCTCAATAATGAAACAAACTTTACGTCATTAGAATTATCCACTTTCCTTCATCAGTAAATACACAAATATTAGAAACAGATATTACAGAATATACATAACAAAGGTTGACATGTTTTGTATCTTTTCTCTTGGTCAAATCTATTAATGACAAAATTAGACAATTATTCAAGAAATATATACAATCGCTCCCAATATTTTAAAATAATAATGAAACAAGGTTATTTTATGAACAAGAAAACCAAACAAAACCACTAGTTAGCTCTATTTTGTTTCCAAAATTCAATGCTGTAATTGTAATAAAGTATGCATAGGTGAGACCAAATAAAACTTACAAAACACATATCAACATATGAATAAAGTAAAAATCAATATAATATTAATCCTGGTTTCACTTCAACGTGAATTTCTACAAGAGGTCTTCCAATTATTCAGATCATCATCATCATCATTATTATTGGTAGTGGTAGTTGTAGTATTAACATTAATATCATCATTATCATTGTTACCTAATTCAAAATTATGTTTCTCCCTTTGAAAATTGGTAGATAAGCACAAATGAGACTGACTTAAATATAAATATCAAAACCTTACAAAGTGCTTGCGATTGTCTTCTTTGGTATGCTGGTAAGATAAGTCAAAATTTAAGGGCAATTGATGAACTTGGAAAGGAATGGATGCATATTACAACCAAGGTAATGTAGCAATACTTTGTTGTAGTTGTTTTTTTTTTTTTTTCATTAAATAGAAGCATTATAATATTAAATTAATTTATTGTGTGTTAGATTCATAGTGAAACTCAGAATGCATGTGGTTTGCCACACTTATCCACAGGAGATGCAAAATTAATTTATGATACCAAAGATTCTTCGAATGGATATGAACATCTGTTTAATTGCACTCTACTCTTAGAGACCCGCAGTAGCTGGTCAAAGAAATGTTCTACGTTCTGGGAATGGATGGTGAGTTTAATGTTACAGATATGTCGCATAGTGGTTTGAATGACTTTTCTCTCAGTGGGTGATGTTTCAAGCCTGAAATAACCATCTGATACCCTCTAAAAATCTCTCCTTAAAAAATATAAACTGTCAATAAAAGTGAAGTGAAACAAACAAAAGGTGATTAGACGCCACTTCAGGCTAGGCCTGAACCTACATATGGTTCTGTAAGCATTATGCAATATTTCTTTGTAGTTTGGGTGTAGAGTATGTGCGAAAGAATTAATGTTGTTTTATCATTTTAGGAGACTGTAGTTGCAGAGAGAGATAAAGAAGTTTCACAAGCATTTGGTATTGAAGCAAGGTGCTTAATACTACGTTTTATCAAGGTTCTAAAAAGAATTATACAAGCTGTAATGTTTGAGAGGAAATCAGAAGTGTCACCTGGGACTGCTAAACCTTCCACTTCTGAGGAAGCATGTGTTGAAGATGAAGAAACTTTCCTTGGAGTTCCCCGTTTCATTTTACATTCAGGAAATAATGAAACAGACATGGCTAAATTGTTATCAGATCTAACTGATCAAGAAACACATCTCAAGACAGAATATTCTCTTAATATAGAGGATGTGAAAAATTTTCTTGGGCATTTGTCAAAGAAATTGAACGGAGTTACTTTTCTGAATATTTAAACGCATATACCAATAGTAATAAATTTAAATTATGGTGTTTTAAAAGTGGTACGTGAAGTTAAAATATTTTCTAAAAGAAATAGTATAGCAGAAAGATTTATAAAAATGTTTGAGTGTTTTGCTTTCAAATTGTAAATAAATTAAAATATGTAAATTTGCAGTAGTGTTAAATAGGTAATTACTTCTGTAAATTAATTTAAAAAATATTTTTATTTTATTTTTTGAAAAACATTTTCACAAACTGCTTTTGTCCCTTTTCTAAAGTATAAATTAATTTGTGGATGCAGAGATCCTGGAGTGTTTTATGTCTTGTTTGAAAACTGTTAATTTGTCCCACAAAGGGATACAATTTATTTCAGAATGATAACATTTATGATTTTCACACTTTGAAATGCTCAAATCAAGGAAACTGCTAAAAAGAAAACTTGGATTGATAGACAGAGGAATATTTTTGGCCCATGAAGTGGGTCTAAGTTTGGCAGGTTAAGTAAGAGACTGCATATTGGAACAGCCAGAGGCTGCATGTGTGTATATTATTTACCATAACCCCTGTCAGTTAACCCTTTCTGGCTTGTAAGTGCCCAGGGACTCTTTCTTTCCTCCCATAGTGCAAGAAAATGCCCTTTACACCACAGTGCCCATTTTGCAATTAACACTATTACGCCAATAATTACACAGCTTGTATATATACACCCCCTCACACACACACACATACATTCCTAGGATATGGAAGAGACAACTAGTACTTCTCCCAAAGGGGAAAAAAACTCCTGAAGAGCCGATGTCTTACCAGCCACTGTACATGCCTAATACTGCAGGTTAAGTTTCTATTCTGAAAAAAGTGAGCAGCATTTAGTAGTACTCAATTTGAGAATGCAACATTTAAAGATGTGCCTAAGTAAGAAAATGAGCCTAATGTATGCCTAAGTAAGAATTTTATTTTTTATAGTTAGAATGGGTAAACCAAGAAAAAAGAGGGATTATACTTTGTGTTTATTTGCCTTTTATTTTCATATCAGAATGTACACTCCTTGCTAAGTGGTGTATTATAGTGTATAACACTTGACAATACATTTTAGAACTGAGAGTACTAAATGGAAATAATTTTTACTTACAAAAAATTACAAGGAGACATTTGTGAATAATTATCGATAATTTACACTTGATTTTCAAAATGATAAATAACACTGTATGTACACTGTCTTGATATAAGAAGTAATTTATACAGCAAGGATTGGTATTCAAAAAGGTAACTCTCAATTTCAGTTTTCTATCACTCTCTTGTCCCCCCTCCCCCAGTTTGTTAACGTAAATTTTGTCTTAATAATAACAAAAAATGAAGTTTTCAAGGAGGATAAAGAGAATAAAAAATCTTAATTAAATCAAACGACATCATAGCAAAATTCTCAGTCCATATCTTTCTTATTTCATAACAAAGTTAATGAAATCACATTTCATACTTCTTTCTAATTTCATTTAATGTTTCTTCAGTGGTGCATTTTTCAGCTAATTCTTCTTTCCAATTTTGAAGGTCATTATTCAATTTTTGGAAAAGTTCTCTGCCGATATTTATTTCTGATGAACTTAAAAATTTTAAGTTCAAATTAAATCTTTGAGATTTTGATAACACATCCAGTAAGCCAAACACAAAGGGTATATCAGACTTTGTAATTTCAGTAAATAAATATAATTCAAATACATCACTTAAAAAACCAACAGGTATATCCACATCAAACAGCTTTTGAATACGTGGAAGCTCAATTTTTTTTAACAACTTTAAACGATCAATTTGTTTTGCATACTTCCACGTTTTAAGGAATTCGCCTATTGTTGTGGGTAACTTCCAGTCATCAGAATCATTTGTATTTTTTTTCAGTAAATTGTTAGGTGTGTTGTCAGTTGGTTTTTTCATTCCTGCAACGGTGTTCCATATAACATATCTACCAGATGAGTCTTGAACTTTGTCTGTTTTGTCCAGTGGTTTGAGATGAGCAGCCATTACAATTTGTCTAAATTCTTCATAAGAGGCCACCTTTTGTTCAACTGCCCTGAATTTAGCATCATTTTGTTGCCAGTATCTTTCTTCTGCTTGGATTCGACCATGTAGCTCTTTTTCCAAAGAACAAAAATCTATTGGTGAATCGTCCATTTTTTATTGTTTTTCAGTAAATTAAATTATTCACACGATCTTCATAAATATTTAACATCTATAACTGTTCATATCCCTGAAACATTTGGAATTATTGTAAACAAGAATTTCTTTTCGGAAAGACATACAATTTCAGGCAATAAAACGAGCGTTACTTAAAGAAATAAGAAAATAGGAAACCTTATACAATACTCTTCGGCTGGAGACAAATATAAATTGTTTGTTCGATGTCTGACGCTCCGCTCCGTTTCATAGGAAACGCGCAGGGCCGGTTCACTCAATGTTAAAAGGCTGGGGACTGAGTGTGTTTCCTCAGTCACGTGCCTGGTGCAGATAGCGCAGCTGTTGCGGTTTGGCGCGCATTTTCAAAGTGGTGCGTGTAGAGAATATCCAAGAGTATTATCTGCTTTTCTTATGATTCAGATTAACTTGATTCAAATAACATTTTTAAGTATTGTATTAAATGTTTTTACTTAAAACCAAAATTGTAAAGTGATGTATTTATCCTTAATTACTTTAAAAGCAGAAAAAAGTGAAAACATTAAGTTTTAAATTTATCATTACATTATTGTTTGTTTTAATTTTTTTTTTAAGATACTATACATTTGAGGGGTCTGGTGCAATACCGCCCTAATCCTCAATCTTTAAATATGAGTACTTATTGTTTCATGCTCTTAAAACACTTCTCATGTGTTCACATTATCATTGTGGCACCACCTATTAGCATGGTTCAGAAAAAGACATTCTTCGTCCCCAAAAAAAATTACCATTCTTTTCTGTAAGACTACCTGAATCAAAAAAACCTTTTACTGTTGAAAACAACTGATTTCATCAAAAAACTTACAACAATATTAGACAGTTTTTTAAATATTATATTCTATTTAATATTGTCCTGTTCCTTCCCACTTAAATGGTATTTTATCAATATACACAAGGGAAAAGGTTAATATTATTAAAATTAGTAAGATTAAATACCGTTTTTATTAGTTTTAACAATATTTATTTAATTCTTTAAGTGAGTATCAATAAAATTCCATTTTTATTAATGCTCATCTTCTTTAAGATGTTATACTTTCTGTGTCATTAGCTAACATTTTACTCTAAATCTTAGAATTACAAAAACGCTTGAAGATTTAACTCATTTTTCTTGAAACTAGCTTGGTGTGCATTTTGTTTCTAAATTTGCTTTTATCTACAATGAAATGCTGGGTAAGAACTATTATATCATCCAAGTCCAGTAGTAAATAACTACTACAAATTGTTTATTTCATAAGCATACTCATTTTAATGTATATTACATTGTATTTTTTTTCTTGACATTGTTCAATTATGTGAAAAAGTTTATAAGAAATGTGATATTCTTTGTATAAACTGTGTAATTGATTTATAAGTTTTTATCTGTATAACTTCTTTTTTCAAATATTACAAATAATTAATATTAACTTAAATCATGTTTGAAATCATACCTGCCTTAATTTTTGGTGACATTTTTTAACCGAAAATAGAATTGTAATTTGGATGGATGTAATTTTGATGACAAATGTATAAATTACACTTGTTCTTTGGCAAGTTGATTCACCTTGTAGTTAGTAATAACATAGCAGTAAATATGCTTAGAGTTCTGAGATTAAAGAGGGAATTTGCATTGTTTACAAAAATAAAAAAATAAAACGTGATTGCCGCCGGAACGTTCCGACGCTTCCCGATGTATCCTCGTCTGCGGCAAGTTCTCGATTAGAAATCGAGTTCATGCGAATTTCGATTTTTATCATGAACACGGCTATACTAGAATTTATTTAACTATGCACATGACGTAAATCAGCTGTTCACGGTTTCATCCAATTGAGAACTTGAACGCTCCCATTGTGACGTCGCTGTAGCGACATATAAGCTTCCGATTGGATGAAACAATAACAGCTGATTTAAGTCAAGTGCACGATTACATAAATCGTACTCTTAAAAACCGTATTTCTACCATGAGACACCACCTGAGACATGGGTAAACTAGTCCAGCGCATTGATTTCGCTCGTTCCGAGCATCACCAGTTTCCGTCATAAACACGTTGCCACAACACGGGCACTTCGTTTGAAAAGCGAGGCCAGACGCTGGCCGCGATGTACGGAGAGCGAGAAGTATATCTGGGTTATTTTAGTAAATAAAAATAATTCTACTACGTCACTTAAAAAGCCAATAGGTATATCCGGTGCTTGATTAATAAATTTTTAGGTCTCAGAACGCACCGTAAATTAATTATTAATTTTATAGAAATAGTTATATATTTATAATATACTCAAATAATTATTATTCCCGAGGTACCGCAACGCCATTCCGTCGCGTTCCGCCAGAAATCAAGCCCTGGGTATATCCACATCAAACAGCTTTTGAATGCATCGGAATGCGGAGATACGTTTTGAAGGCTTTAAGTGACAATTTTCTACGAAAAAAAAACACGATAAAGTGTAATTGAAATGAAAGATGGATTTTTTTAAAAAAACTTCATAAATCTGTGTCAATGACTTGTAACAAGGTTACAATTTTGGTGTCTGGCTGCATTTAAATTTCCCGCTAATATTGTGACGCAATCACGTGCCTAAAGTTACTTTGCTGAAGTCTGATACGAATCGCTTTAGCTCACGATTTCTTTCCAATATAGCGAGAGATACGTGAATAGTACTCTTTGAACCATGATGGAAACCATGATTTCCTCTATGCTTTAAACCATGAAGACTACTGTAAGATGGAGACTCATCACTGGTGTTGGGTATATGTATGAAAAACGTCGGTATCGGTCAACCTTGAACTTTAGCGACATCAGTCGACCATTGGGAGAATCTTTTAAGGCTTTTTAGGACAATGGTCACCAATCTACAAGTGCCAAATCAATGCCATGCATACCATACTCTGTGGGCTATACTTATGTTCACACACGATGGTATTAGTCAAAACAGGCGTTGTTATTGGCCGAGAGGAGTTCTTTCAATCACCCCGTGATGTCGCTGAAGATAAGTTAAACAGATTTACTGCCGACCATGAAGACTTCTGACGTTTTTCTTCCATACTTTGAAGACAGCAGTGAACACTTTAGACAAGTGTATACATTATTCTAAAATTACCGTGGAAGGGTATTAATATGAACACGGAAGAATAGTTGTTCTCATTCTCTCTGGTTGTTCCATGGTATGGAAGCTGCTCGGGAGATGGCGTAGCTGTAGCTTTTGAAATTGTGACTCTTTGACTTTTGGTTCCTATAACCTCGTGTTGTGTTCTTGTGTTCGGCGGGTCGCGATCAGGTGAAGTATTGTTGTACTTTTGTACTATAAATTGCACGAGATATTGCAATTTAATATCGGAGATATTGATCCAAAGCCTTGCTTCAAATTCACTCTCAGTAAGATTTTGTATTTTATCAAAAAGTGAAGTTCGTGAATGTTTTGAATGAAATTTGCAAAGCGTTCTCTTGTGTCACATATGTGTGGTTAACTTTCGTATGTTGAAGTTAGTAGAGATCAGGTAATTTGTTGTTTAGGAAGGCAGAGGTATTCTGAGCAATCATGAGCCGATTTTTTCAACAAGGGTCCGATTCAGAGACCGAAACTTCATCTGAGGAAGATGTACCCCAGCGAGCACCCGTCGCTGCTTTTACGGTATTTAAATTCAGGAGAATATTAGGTTGATATCAGCGTGGTATTTTATTGTGTTTCATGACATTTCAATCGTTTTTCAGTTCAGCGACGAAGAAGAAGATACCAAAAGAGTTGTACGTTCTGCAAAAGAGAAGAGATATGAAGAATTGCATAACCTTATCAAACAGATCAGGAATTATCGAAAAATCAAAGACATGAGTAGTATGCTTTCAAGTAAGTATTGTATTTCATTCTATTAAATGTAAGCGAATGATCGTGTCAGTAAAATCTATGGTTAATTTAGTTAACTGACAGAGCCCGTTAAAGGAATTTGAAGATAATGTAATTGAAATCTTACATAAAAATGTGTGTAGTATACCTGATTTCGTTTATTTTATGAACCCTTTTCCACTGATATTTGTAACTTTGTAACTTGTAATATTTGTAACCAAATTTAAACAGTAATTGTATAATTTTGTGAATGTATTAATTCTACAGCAAAAAGAAATACTATGCTTTTATTTTTTTTCACTTTGAATAAATATCAAAAGTACCAATAAAATGAGATGTTTGATACACAATAGGTATAACATTGCCAAGTATTGTTTTGACTCAAACCATTTTCATTGCAGGATAAGAGTCATTAATTAATTATTTAATACTTTTCATAGGTTTGCAATCTTTATTTCATGTTCTTAAGTATCTGTTGGTAATTATATATATTCAGCTGGTATGATTAAGTTACTAATGTCATCGGTTTCTGATTGGAATTGTAATGGTCACAATGAGGATCTTTTGAATTTTGATTGGAGCAATTTTATTTTACAGGTTTTGAGGATTTAATGAGAGCTTATACTAAAGCAATTCCAGTAATTAACAAAGAAGAAAATGGAGTTACTCCAAGATTTTACGTGCGTTGCTTGGTTGAAGTTGAAGACTTCATTAATGAAATGTGGGAAGATAGGGAAGGAAGGTAGGAAGGAATTATAATTCAAAAGTTTGGTTTTCTAAAATTAACTGAATTGCTTTTATCTTTTTAAGTCATTAAAATGTTGACAGACGAAGAAGAATGTTGTGTCGGTTAAAGTAGAGAACATAGTACACCTTTAGAGATGTGAATGGGAGAAAAGGAGCAGAATGGGTGATTCTCAATGCCCTTCCTCTAAATTTGAAGGGGAAGAAGAAAGAAAGAAAGAAAAGAAAAGAAAAGAAAACACACACACACACACACCAACCAACACCCTTGAAAGAAATGATTAAAACTTACTGAAGTGTGATTTCTTTAAATTTTATTAAAGGTGGAGATGATCCCAAGGAGATGCAAGAACCTCTTGTATTTATTTTGCTTCTTGCAAACCATGACTCCTAATCAGAATTTATGCTTATAGGAGTAGCCCCTTTCTGATTACATTTCATATGAAATCATTGCACAATCCTTTCACTTAGCCACCAGTATGACACATAGGGAATACACATATCTGTCATAATCAGTCCATTGTTTTGAATCTATTTAATCACAGTTACACACTTCTTTACAGGTGTAACATAAAATAAAGAAGAAAAAAAGAAAGGTTTCATTGCACCAGGAGCACAAACATTTTTGGCTGTAAAAAACATAAATTGCAAAGAATCAGTAAATTGAAAAGTAATTGTTTGACAGTTAACTAAACAGTTTGACAGTTGGTTTGCATTTTGCCATGAGGAAGGTCGCAGAATGGCTGCCGAAACATTGGCTCCTGTGCCTAGGACAGTGTCTCCCGGGCAGCCAAGTAGCTGTAGTTTGACAATTTCACAACTTTAAAGAAAGTGAAATGATGTAATGAATCATAAAGCCAGCCTCACTGGTAAAACCTCCCATCTCTTTCTTATTATTATCATCATTATGTACTAAATTATGAATATTGCTACTAACACTACTACTGCCCATTGAAAATTTACCCACAGAATCTCCTAACTCTTCCACCATAGAATCCCCTTCCCCTTGAGTGACACAAACTGCCTGTTTAAATTATTTCTTAAGTTGTATTGTGTTCTCTACTTCAACCATTGTCTGTAACAACTTCTCTTAATTTTATGATGTACTAATATTTATTTTGTTTTGTAGGAAAAATATGTCAAAAAATAGTTCGAAATCTTTGACATCATTGCGCCAAAAATTGAGAAAATACAATAAAGATTTTGAAGATGATTTGGCAAAATTCCGTGAGAACCCAGACCAAGGGGATGAAGAAGAGGAGGAAGAGAAAGGTATGCTTTGTCTCTTCATTGAATTGGTAACTGTTCAGTGGATCAAAGTGTTTTTTCTGATTATTGTAGATTACAGCTTTAAGAAACCAATTAGTCAAAATTTTGAATATTAGTTAATGATTTGAAGTTGTATGTGTAATGTGATCTGTAATAATATGTTGATCTCATTATTGTATTTTTAAAACTTTGTCATCTGTCACATTGTTTTTGAATGAATTGTTGAGTTATTGAATATTTATTTTAAAAATGTTAAATTTAAAAATCCCACTGGATGAGAAAAATTGCATTTTCTGTGAAGATTTTACCATTCACATAGAACCTAGAGAGAAACTATTAATGGGAATGTTATATGCTGTATTTACCCCAAAAGTAAAAAAAACTTAATTACCCCTAAATAACTTACTTGAAAAATATATGTGGTCATCTTATGTTTGCAGATTAAATCTAGTCTATTAGGATTTACATTGCCTTTCCCTATCTTGGAACTTGTAAACGTTGAAGCAACAATAAGCTGCAAAAAGGGGAAAAAATACCTCACATATCTTTAATACCCAATTATATTCATGGATGTATACTCTACATCCACCATGAATTTGCAATGCGATTCAGACTGATATTTTTGAATGGGCTGATGAAAAGAGAATAGCATTATATAAAATGAAATGCAATGTGAAAATGAGTAAAAATCACTGCTGAGTTGTTTTTACACAATGTGATCAATGACAAAACATGAACTATTGGTTTGATGCCCAGCAAGTGTGAATCTGCATTTTGCAAGATATGGAAAGGAAAAAATTCACATTGATAGAAGTACACATTCTACAGTCAACCACAAAAAAGGATGATACAAAATATGTATGTTCTGAGCAAAAACTTCCCAAACTTGGAAACTTACAACTATCTCCCACATAATCCTTTAAATTGAGGAACAGAGATATACAAGTTCACAGTTCACAACTTGACAACACAAATTAAATTCAAATTTCAAATATATTGTATTAAAGAATGTGAAAGAATTGTTACATAATCAGATGCCATGAACAAGAGAGGGGCAAGAAGAAAATCTAATAACTCAGAAAGGAGTGTTTCTGAGTAGTGTCATATGAAAGAGTAAGAAAGCAAATTGAAGGTGGAAAACGTTGAATGGCCTAAAAAGTCAGAATGACATGGTGGGGGAGGAGGATCAAAAAGAAAAAGGTGAAGAGGGTAGTGGCAAAAAATGTAGATATGATGAATTTAAGGAACAAGAAAATGTGATAGGGAATGTGTAACATTCTCATTAATTAGACAATAAGCAATTTTATTTTGACTAAATAACAAGAATTGAATAAAAATTTTAAAGGAGGCCCCATGAAAAATAAGATCAATATATAATTGGGTAAATTTGGTAATTCAATTATAGTTTTCCTTTTTGTGCTGGAGATTTTCTGTAATGATTATTATGCCAATTTAAAGATGTTTTATGCAATAATATTGACCCTTTCTTGCCATTTCATGTGTCACCTTTGTTTTGTGTTGTATATTTGTTACATAGGTGACAATATAAATTACGAATAAGAGAGTTTTCTCAGAGGTTTGGTTCTGCATGTGAACCTGTCCCTTTCATCATTGAATTGTATGACTTAATTTTTTTACATCTGTTATATATACAAATACAAATAAAGGAATAATGATTTTAAAACTAAAGCTGCAAAAAGCTTGAAGATAAAGGGAAGATGGAATGCAAAAATACTTTTAAAAAATTTTTCCAAATTTAAAACCAAATTCATTGATTATTTTTATTTTCTTGCATACTTCCTCATAGTATAGAAAAAATGATGTAATTTTTCCCCAGAAACTTGTTTTGTTGCTCCCTCATACCGAAAAGGTAGATTATTCTTCCTCTTGTATGTAGTAGATAACTTCCACTAATTGGTTGTGTAGTTTGAATCCTCATTTTGTGGGTCATCGAGACTGAAAAATGGTTTTAGGGTCTGTCTGTAAACCATGTCAAGTAAATTTGTATTGTTTTGAATACCCCCTCTCCCTCCTGTAAAACAGTTGTAACACATGCTTGACTCCACTCCCCCCTCCTTCACTAAATAATTACATAATGTTTGCAACAACACCCCCAACCACCATTTACAAGTCAAAATAAATTATGTTACAGTAAAAACAATTTGTCTTATGTGTTTTATTTTAAAATGTATGATAACTAAAGTCAGAATTAATTGGTGCTCAATCAGGTTCCTGTTACAGTTTGCATTAAATGCATGCTGAAACTACGTGCCTGATTTCGAATACCATCAGCGAGACTTTTTGCAGGTTCAAGTGTTATTATTACGTAAAAATACATTACAAATTAATCAAGGAAGTATGTATTGTTGTAGCTAGTCTAGTTAGTTTTTTGTTATTTAAAAATTGCATTTTTTGAGCACGATATTAGTGAATTCAGTCTATTTATTCTGATGGTTCCTCCAACATATTTCTTTATTTTATCAGTTTAGAAGTACAAGCCTTTTTTCCAGCATGTACTTAATGTATAAAATTTAACTGTATATCAAGATGTTTTACATCGTTATATAAAAGAACAAAGTGAGCTTTGTTCACAGTTTTGTTGACCATATAGTTTTGTATCTTCTTCAGTAAACTGACAAAAGCCTTGAAATTGTTTCAGAGGCTCAGCCAGATTCAGATGATGACGATGACGAGGAAGAAGATCCAAAAATGACCTTCAGAAAGGATGGATCTGAATCCAGTGCAGGTGCATCCAAATTTGCAAAGGTAAGTTTTTTTTCTGCCGTCTTTTTGAATTAATAGATTCATCTTCAGATATTTGAATTATTATTTTAAATACCTTTATTTGTCAAAGTAATAATTTATAATAGTTAAATTTTAAAGACAGAAAAGGAGAGGAATATGAAGGGCAGAAAATTGTCTGCTGGGTTACGCTAGTAGGAACATAAAGGAAATCACAGGATAAACTCAAGCAAAAATCCTGATCACTACTTTTATGGTTGAATATTTTTTCTGCATGATTATGTGGGAAAGAACTCAGCATATGCCAAGTACCATGAACAAATATTTTAATTTTGGTTAAAGTATAAAATCGTGGGCACCCTTCAAAAATACTCATTTGCAGAAGAGTCGAGAAGAAGGGGGTACAGGGGGAGATATGGAAAGAGTGCTGGTCTTTTGATATCATCAAATTACGAAATGCTTTGGATTTAGTAAAATTTACATATTGTGCACTGGGATCTGTAAGACGTCTTGAATATTCTATCGTGTGGTTGCACACCACACTTCTGGAATATCTACAAAATGGCTTACATTTCACATGCTTTCTACATGCAATTTCAGTCAAATTTTTAGGCAAAAGTATTTTTATGTTGAAGTGATTTCTTTGGTGTGGATTTACAAATAGAGGACAAGGTTTGACCCTTGCAATTAACAGAAAACATTTTAGTCTGTGTAATGCATAATTTCCAAATCATTTTTATTGATAATACTTTTAGGAAACCTTACTCCATAAATCTGTAGTACGGTAAATATAGATAACTTTTGAGTAGTTTCTGGAATGCACTCTATCACTTTACAAGTCAAATTACAACCATCTCACTATTTCATCACATTTTACTAAATAAATACATGTACAAAAATTTTCATAATAAATGTACAGGGTATTGCAGAAAAAACGCCATTACCCTGACCGAAAGCTACTCCTCTTGTGCCTTCTACCGTGGATTATTCATGAACTGCCAGTTTCAATGATTTCCTTAAGCTGTACCATACTTTTCTTCAACATTTCTTATTGTTATCATTATTATTTAACATTCGATATTTGAGGTGCTGTATTTTGAATTAAATTTGCAAAAAGTTATGATAGTTATTTTTAGAAACTGATTGACCCAAATTTATATTAAATTTAATTTAATTTTTTTGCTGTATTTTAACTGTAGCATACACTGCTAATTATGTAGTGTATGTGTTATGTATGTACACTAAACAGTGAGCATGTTCTTGTATTTTTTAGAAAGCAGTTACTGATGATGATGATGAAAGTGATGACTCTGATTGGGATTCGGATCCTGAGAGTTCCTCAGAAAGTAGTGATCCAGAGGATAAGAATCTGACTTTGCGAGAGAAGTTCTTAAAGAGGTAACTTGTGTAACATAACTGTTTATCTCATTTTATAAGAGGAGGAATTCTATGAGTGGGAGGGGAACTTTGTGCTTCTTTTCTCCCGTATTTTGTTATTGTGTAAATTAATTTCACATAATTAGTTTATTCACTAACAATGGAATAGTTAGATGTATCATTCAAAACATGCCCAAAATTTTTGACATGGATAGATTTATTAAAGTTCGCTTTGAGCTAATGCTCAGTGGCAAACGTGATAACAATTAGAATTGGAATTACAAAACATTTTCAACATGTACAATTAGGTTTACTATTAGAATTAGGGGTTGATATCATAGTTCCAATTTATTTCTTGCTAACTCTAAATTCACTTCTAGTTTACATAACACTTCACTACACTACACTACACTCCCTTCCCCTCCACTACACTACACTTCACTTCACTTCACTGTATAAGGGACATGACGATAATAATTATAACAATAACAATATAAGAAATAATAATAACATAAAAATTTCCCCAAAGCTAATGACTGCAAAATTGCATGATTTTGAATGATGCATGATGATGAATGCAACATTTTAACTGTTTATTCCACTATTACCTTATTTTATTTTTGGGTGAGCCATGTTGTAAGATTTAGAATTACTATGAAGATATATTTAGATACTAATCAGTGAAAATGATATCAGACATATAACAAATGAGGAAAAAGGAAAAAAATAGTAAGTTACCTTGCATTGTGAGATGAGCAGGTTTAGTAAAAAAATCGATGAGTAAACCAGGTGGACTGCTGACTTGCCCTCTTTGAACTGAGGGATATTTTACATCCCACTATGAGTTCAGAAAATGCAGGTAACTGCAGTATCTTTTCAAAAATAGATTGATAAAAATGATAACTCCTGAAACTTCTAATAGATAGCACTTTCGGTTTTGGTGCTGCGTTCTGAAATTCACTTAATGTAGTTCAAACACTGCCAACATGCTCAGCAGAGGGCTAATTAGAATAATTTATGTTGTATGTAATAAGTGTGATTTTCTAGATGACTTATCCTGAACTTAGTGTTCAGTGTTGTGCAGATGATTAGATAATGTTATAGAGATGATTCTCTTATGAACTAAAAATACTATATCACACCAGAAGAGATCAGAGATATGAAATATTTAATGTTTTTATTTTCAGAACTACTGACAAGGAGGAAGAGGAGAAAAAAGAGAAGAAAGATAAAAAAGACAGGAGAGACAAGGAAAAGAAGCAGAGGAAAGATGATGAAGAGGGTGAATGGGAAACTGTTAGAGGGAGTGGAGCAATACCATCAGTAAGTGTTAAAAGGTTGGAGGTATGCATTTTTGTGTGAACAGATGTATGTAACATTCTGTGTTGCTTTCAGGAAAAGCCTAAAATGTTTGCTAAAGATGCAGAAATTGATTTAAATCTGGTGGTAAAGAAACTGAATGAGATTGTTGCTGCTCGAGGCAAAAAGCGCACTGATCGCCGTGAGCAAATCAAACTTTTACATGAGCTTTGGAATGTAGCAGATGCTCACAATTTAGGACCAGCTATAGCTATTAAAATTAAATTTGCTATAGTTTCTTCCGTCTTTGACTACAATCCTAAATTCTCTGAAGCGATGAAACCAGAATACTGGGCCAAGTAAGTTTAAATATATTATTTTTGAGTTTACTTTTTAATCTGGTGGTTTTTGAAGTATAAAATAATGAAACAGTAGATACATAAGTAATGAGGACTGACATGGTATTGATAATCATAAAAGAACACTTAATTTGTGAAGAGGATGACTTTTTTCTTTCTTTCTAGATTACTTGACAACATTGATGAATGTGTGGAACAGCTTTTGGCCACTCCTGAGATTATGGTTGGAGAGCAAGTTCTGGAAGAAAATGAAATACTAGACAAAGCTCCATATAAAGTTCGAGGTTGTATTTTAACTATTGTTGAACGACTTGATGAAGAATTTATCAAGTTATTGAAGGAATGTGATCCTCATAGTAATGAATATGTTGAAAGGTAATGCATTCCTTGATAGGTGTCAGCATCATTAGCAGTGTATTTCAGTCCAAAGCAGTGTAGTTCTTGGATCATACACTTTGTGGATAAGATGTTTATATATTAAGTATTTTATTGTATTTCAGGATTGAATTATTATTGATCACAGATAATAATGGGTATTAATATAATTCTTTGTGTTAAAATTTTATGAGTCTCATACTTTATTTAATGTATCTATCACTTTCATTCTTAATGAAACATTAGTTTGTTTTCTCTGAGTATTTATTGGGTATTTAACTTCTGGTATCATGCTGCTGTATCCTGAGTGTTGAATTATGGATGTTTTGCTTCATGCAGATTGAAGGATGAGAAGAGAGTTTCGCACATAATTGATAAAGTTCAAGAATATTTGGAACGACAAGGAGTTTCTTCTGAATTATGTCGTATTTATCTCCGGAAAATTGAACATGTTTATTATAAATTTGATCCAGAAGTTCTGAAGCAGAAAGAGGTAAGTATTTTTAATTTCTGATAGCTTTTAAATTCATAAACTAATTAAGAATATTCCGTTTTTCTTATAAAGTGCATTTTTTAAATCCAAATTCATCCAGTAATGATTTTGAAATTAATGTCAAGAATCTGAATGTCTAATTATAGTTTAAAATGAAATTAGGAAATAGAAAAATGGTAAAATTCATTGGAAAGTGTAACTGGTAAGAAAATACTTTTAATTGTATAATTAATTACAGAATGACTCTCTACATTTATTTATAGAATTAACATTTAATGAAAAATGAAAGGGTGTCTTGGGCCTTATACTTCAACATACATTAATTCTAGAGTTTTCCAAGTTTTTTCTTCAACACAAAGATTCTGTTGTTGAAACCAATTGTATGATGAAATAAACACATGAACATTTTTAAAACTACATAAAAATTGAAGATGTTACTGTAACTATGTACAGTAAAACTTCACTTGAATGTTTTTCAGGGGACTGAAGGGAAAAAATGTATAAATGAGAAAAACGCGTAACTGAAATTTAATATTATGACCTAAACAAAAACTATACAAATATTTTTTCATTGGCTTGCTCTACTCGTGTACCTGCTTGTAGCACTCTTACTAATGTTACTTTTGATCTATTTAGTCAAATAACAGTAAAAACTGTAGGCGTCATATGGGGAAGAAGTTTCATTTGCACATGTTTTCTTGAGCTTCAGAATCTCTTCCCATTACTTTAACTATAAATAGTTGAATAATGAATAAAAGCTTCAAAAGATGCTAAGTTAGCAACTTTCCAAAACTAGAAATGTTCATTCCCGCGTTATAGAAAACTTATTTGAAGCAGTAAAAAAAACTGCAATTTTAAAATTTTTATTTTATTTTATTGCTAACATAATAGTAACATACCTCCAGCTCTACTCCTAACTTTAAGGCCTGTGTCACACGAGCATTGTGTTGATGTGCGTCACCTATCACAGTTGACATCATGTGCATTGATGCCTGCCCACATGGTTCAACACACATCGATGCATGTGCACATGAGTCACTTCAACGTGCATGGTAGTTTAATACGCTTATGTGAAACAACACATGAGCGCTCTTGACAATGTGCATTGTTACTTCTAGGCTGTCCGGGTGACGCTGCGTCGTTGGCAGATAGGCCAACGTTTCGCCTGTCATGTCGCAGGCTTCTTCAGGGTAGTGACACAGTGAACCACTACCCTGAAGTCCACTGTGTCACTACCCTGAAGAAGCCTGCGACATGACAGGCAAAACGTCGGCCTATCTGCCAACGACGCGGCGTCACCCGGACAGCCTAGAAGTAATGGACTCGAGCCGCGGAAGCCTATGTGTACGATGTGCATTGTTGCCAACACGCATCGCCTAGCAGGCGTCATGCATTGAAAGCTAGAAAATGTGTATTATCCTGACTTATGTTGTAGCTGTTGTAGCGTCTTGTTTGAACGGTACACTACACCTACCTAAGAGTGCTCATGTGTTGTTTAGCATAAGACAATGTTAATCTACGACGCACAGTAAGTGACCTGTGTGACCAGGTATCAATGCAACTGATGCCATCTGTGTTAGGTGACTCCTGTCATCACAACGCTTCTATGTTAGAGGCCTAAATACACCTAATTTTTATTGTGCAATGTTGGTGAACATTATGCAAAGCTGCTCTGGATGACGCTAGTTCCCATATCCTTTCAACCAGTAGTTTTGTGCAAAATTCTAAAATAAGAATGAAACGCCCTGCATAGCAATAAAATTAAACAACCAGAAATCTGTTCAGAAAAATTCCTTGGGCTCCTCTATGATAACATGTATGTTCTCACATATTGGATGCCTATATCATTATCATTAGGACATTATATAGACTTAAAGGTACTTTCATTATGAACATATAAATGTGTAAAACGTATGATCATAAAACACATAACTGATATAATTTTGCATGGATAGTATAGAAATTTATCCAGGATTTCCAAAATGAAATGTATGAACATGAAAAGTGTATAAACTGAGTTTCGCTGTATGTGTTCTGAGAAAGGGAAATGGTGGTGCTTAATATCTGTGATTGCTTCAAGAAGATAATAATTCAATAAAAAAAAAAATATTTTGATAAAGAAACAAAAATTTCGTCACTTGCCAATGGTCATTGCCTAATTGCGGACAGCATTATTACTTCAAATTATCTTGCTATCGTTGAGACATGTATTGTGTATTGTTGTTAGTAATGCAGGTTATCAATCCAGTCCTTTTCCCCCTTCCTCTGAAGTACTACAGGGATCTAATTACTCTTTGCCATTGCTCTTGTCCATTACTCTTTGCTATAAGTGTACATGTTTCAAACTCGGAGGGGCTTGCTTCCTACAAATTGATTGAGGTACATCAATTGTGGAGAAAAACAGCTGTATGTTTTGGTGCTAGCTTTGCCGGACAGGGACGTTTTGCCATTAATTGATTTTTCAGTATCAAGGACCCACAAAACATGCATTCTGACTGCACAACGTTTTAGGGGAAGTATTCTACTATTTATTGGAACAAGATTGATCTTCGTTTTTGGTTCCAGACCCTGGCAATAAAAGTTTTTCTGTTGAAAACTTTTCCATTTTTCAGTGCATGATTACAATATTTTCTTTTATAAAGTAAGGGCATAAAAATAGAAATTACATACTGCAATTCATCCACCTATTTGTCTCACCTGCTCTAGTAATTCTGTGTATGTAGATGAGGAGTGCAGTACACATTATTCGGCATGGAAGGGAATTTTTTCAATTCTTTGATAAAATATATTTGTCTTTGCAAAAATAGAATTGATTTGTTGTGTATCTTTCTTCTTAAGTTTTTATTTAAATTAATATTGTATTCTTGTTCTTAACTTAATAATTGCCATAAATAATTACATAACTCATGAAGCATAGTCATTGGTTAAGGCAGTGGCTTATACAGAATACTCCAAGTCCCACATAAGATATGATTGTTTTCATCATGTGTGTGGCATGATATCAATTGCACAGCTCCATGCGTCTCATTATTCACAACTGCCATTCATTCATAATTATCACCCTTTCTGTCTAGAGGTAGAAATGTAAATAGTTGGCATGGGCACAAAACTGGATAAGGGCCTGTCCTTCAGGCTACCTCAGATGGGAGATATTTCCAGGAATGACAGGGTTGCACAGAGCCAGGGTAAGAAGTGACAAGTAAGGGAATACATTCCTGTTGGAGTGACAAAGACTGCTTGAGAGGAATGCAGGATGAGCGTTGTGTAAACTTTCTCAAGTAAATAATTAGGTAACTCAGCTAGTGTAAAGATTGTGTGGGTGGCAGCTAATATTATTTCAAACTGTTAAATTTTCTCTACTAATTTTGATGCATTTTTTGCTTCCTAGGGAGAATTGCCACCTGATACTGTAACAAGTGTTCAAGTGATGGAAAAACTCTGCAAGTTTGTGTACGCCAAAGATGCAACTGACAGATTGCGTACCCGTGCCATTTTATCTCATATCTATCATCATGCTCTACATGACAACTGGTTTCAAGCTAGAGATCTGATACTTATGTCTCACTTACAAGAAGCAATTCAGCATTCAGATCCTCCTACCCAGGTACTCTTATGTACTGTATATTTTTTTTTCTTCTTGCAAACACACTTCATGCTTTTTTCATTATTCTACCAAGAAAATGGAATATTTGCAGTTACATTTTGCTCAAAAGTTATCTGATAGAAAAAGAATATTGATTTGTATGGAATCACTTAAATAAATTAGAAATGTCGATGGTATGAAATGATAAAGATTTAAAGATGGTGAAAACTTCAAAAGCTGCTAAGCAGAATCAGAAAGTCATTGGAAAGGGTGCCTGCATTTCTCTTGAGTCTTTTTGGAGGAATCTGTTACATCAAAACCATTCAGATTTGTGAAGATGTCAGGCTATTAACAACTCAAGGTTCTTGAAGGAAGATTTTACGTTTTTATTTTCTTCTATCACTGCAGTATTTTTTATTTTTGTGTTAATAGATCCTTTACAATCGAACAATGGCACACCTGGGTCTCTGTGCCTTCCGACATGCCAACATCAAAGATGCACATAATTGTTTAGTGGATTTGATGATGACTGGTAAAGTCAAGGAATTGTTGGCGCAGGGTTTGTTACCTCAGGTTAGTTTTATTGTTGTTCTCAAAATGCTTTCCCATCAAATTTAATGCAAATATTTTTCTACACAAATAATATTTCTTGCAGAGGCAACATGAAAGGAGCAAAGAACAAGAGAAAATTGAAAAACAGCGACAAATGCCATTCCATATGCACATTAATCTTGAATTGTTGGAATGTGTTTATCTAGTTTCAGCTATGCTTATTGAAATTCCTTATATGGCTGGTAAGTTGAAAATGAGGAAATGTGGTATATGGGATGTATTATGGGGAAATGTTGCATGTGTGTGTGGTGGGTAGCTGTTTTGTTTGATTTGCTCATATAATTGCAAGTCAAGTATGACCTGATTACTGTTATGATAAAACCCTTTGATTCAGTTGTTTGATTCTGTTGCAGCTCATGAGTTTGATGCTCGCAGAAGAATGATTTCCAAGACCTTTTATCAGCAACTCCGCTCAAGTGAGAGACAGTCACTTGTTGGTCCTCCTGAATCAATGAGGGAACACATAGTTGCTGCATCTAAAGCCATGAGAAATGGAAATTGGTCTGCTTGTAAAAATTTTGTTATTAATCCCAAAATGAATGCAAAGGTGAAGTAAAATGAAGCCAAAATTATTGTATCAAGTTTTTCTTTTCTTTTATGCAATAATTAAGGGCGATCTGCTGTCTGTTATTATTAGTTGATTTCTCTCTTTGCAGGTGTGGGATTTGTTTCATCAAGCTGAAAAAGTTCAAGAAATGTTGAGTCGATTAATTCAAGAGGAGGCTTTACGCACCTATCTTTTCACTTATTCACATGTGTATGATTCAATTTCAATGGCTACTCTTGCTGAAATGTTTGAATTGAGCAGGCCTATAGTTCATTCCATAATTAGTAAAATGATTATTAATGAAGAATTGAAGGTATTCCTTTTGAAATTATCAACAATGTATAATTATTGACAGAAAAATCTTGTAATAACATGTGATAATCTTGTTTGTGTTTATAGGCATCACTTGATGATCCAACTCAAACTGTTGTTATGCATCGTAGTGAACCTAGTCGTTTACAGTCACTTGCATTACAGCTCACTGATAAAGTACATAATTTTGTTGATTCCAATGAGAGAATATTTGAAATGAAACAAGGTATGTCAAAAATGTATAAACAATTATATATGTATATATTGAGAATGGAAAAGAGAAATTGATTATTATTGATTCTTTGTGAAGACAGTTGATTACAAAATTCGTGTTCTTTTCAAGGTAATTTCTTCAACCGTGGAGGTGGTGGTCAGGGCTTCCGTGGCCGTGAGAACTTTGGACGACAGGGACAAGATTGGGGAAGACGTCGAGAGCGAGGAGAAAGAGCCTACTGATAACATAGTCCCAGTTATTTTAATTTTGCTTCTTTGGATGTTAAATCAAGAGAACCATAATAGAAATTTTCTATGTCCATTATATCATGAATTATATGTACATTAAAATTGTGTATAATTTCTATGACAATGTTATAAGGTAAATGGTCAATCTTAAACACACAATTTGGAATTATGTTTTGAAATGTTCTGTGAATTAGCCAAAATATACTACCATCTTGAATTATGGATCTTTTAATTGTTTCCAATATAATTCTAATGAATTTTCCCGTGTGTTTTTGTCTCTTAGACTTTTTAGTGTTAAACAACAAGTGATTGTTGATCTTCCTCATATATTTTATTTTCTCGCTACAGCTTACACAGTATAGAGAGTATTGTAATTCTATGGGGGAACTGGCTAATTTTTTATACAAAAACTCATATTGTAGGGCCCTGGTAGTAAATTTCTTTCTCTAACACATTCTATAGTCAGAATCCTTGTTTGTGAGTCCGTGATACCAAAAAATCGATTGATGTGGTCAACGCTAGTTTCTAAACCATTGAACCTACTTTCTCCAAAATTGATTTTCCCCCATGGATTTGGCTGATGTCAGGGGCCCCATGAATTTGAAACCCATATTTTCAATTGGGGGAGGGGGTTATTTATATGAAGCCTATTGGACATTTTCAAAATTAAACAGAAAAGGGGCCAAATTTTTTTGGATTGTATAAAGGCTGAAAATGCTGCAATCTCATGATCTTAAAAATAACATATGTTTTTAAATTTGCAAAAGTACAATTTTTTGGGGCACCTTCCTACAACTATAATATTGAAGATAAAGATTTGTTTCCTTAATGAAATCTTATCCTTAAAACACATCTTGAAATAATGTCCTATTCAATTTTTCAAAAATATGAATAGCGATCTTGTAATTTTGCATGAAATATAGGAAATTTTTTAAAAAAATTATTTTCTTCTCAAAAATTGCTCAATTTTTTCTTTAAATTTCTTCTTCCTATGTAATAAAGGATGATAAAAAATATGGCGTTAGTCCCACTTTTTCCAAAATTGCAAAAAATATACATTTTAATAATGGAAAATTGAAGATACAAATTTTTGCCACAGATGGAAGTCTGTTATAAAAAATCAGCTCTTTAAAAATGATCACGTTCGATTTTGTGAAAACAAGTAGTTTTCATGAAATCTGCACTTGATATTTATGCAATTTCTAAAAAAAAAATATTTTCTTAAAAACCATTCCAAAGTTTCTCTCGATTGTTTGAAATTAATGATACATATACAGGTGTCCCACCAACTATGGGCCACAAGAAAAATCCTTGAACAGGCATGGATTGAAAGTGTACAAAAAACATTTAGTTTTAATTAAAATTTACTATTATCCCATTATTTGATTTTTACACTTTTCTAAGATTTGTATTCTCAATGTATTGGTGTATTTCCTTTCAAGCTATCGGTAAACCTTAATTTAAATTAGCTCAATTAGGTTTTCTCTCCAAATTTCGATTTAAATGTAATACGGAAAAAAAATGAATACCATAATTTTATACGCACTTTTTAACGATAAATTTATGCTACCACCATATGTTGCATTGGGCAGCGGTGCATATTTGAGAAGTCTTTTGTTGAATGGCGACATGAAGGAAAAGATAATATGAATGTATATTCAGAGTTTCATAAGATAATGATATCGTTTGAAATGCATTCTTAATGTGATGTATTGTATGTCCTTCAGTTCTGGATGTTCAATTTATATGTGAAATTTTCCTTACTTGCCTGTATGATGTGCTGGAAATAATGTGAAAAAGAATGTGCTGTTGGAACTCCTAGTTTCATTTACTGTAAAACCCCACATTTATCTTTTCCTGTTGTCTTTTACACCAATTATTTATCTTCTATTTCTCTAAGATCGCAATGTAAAATTATACCCGCTTTAACACTTTCCAAATTTCTGGACTTTCACATGCATCATGATCATATGTTTGGCTGTGGATCTTGTATACATTTTATTGCTCTGAC
Source organism: Gryllus longicercus (assembly GCA_038098605.1). Lineage (NCBI taxonomy): Eukaryota > Metazoa > Arthropoda > Insecta > Orthoptera > Gryllidae > Gryllus > Gryllus longicercus. Next base: position 4,203,167 of record JAZDUA010000016.1, read on the forward strand.
CGTCATAATTATTCCATATTATACCGGGTGTCCTAGATTAGGCGTTATGAAAGAGAAAGTCCTTTTTAAATAGAATTTATTATGTGCATTTTGAAGTGCACAGCCAAAGAAGTCCATTATGTACTCATTAAAGATTAGATGTTAATAAAAGAAGGTACTAAATGTTTTGCGTATTGTTATATTAGCAAGTACCAGTCTCACTTTACACTCTTATTAAATACATTCTTGATACTATTTACTCCTTTGTTAAGGTCTTGAATGTATGAAAAGGGGTTTGTAAATTTTTAACTTTTCTTTTGCTTAGTACTGTACTCTACCTGTTTTTAAGTTACAGTGAAACCTGGCCAAGCAGCCACCCTAACGAAAGGCCAGATTTTTCCATATAATTATATTTGAAGTAGTAGTTGAATTGACAATAAAAGTCATGGTCAACAATAAAGTTTAGGATTAACTTCATTACCTGTTAGCCATTTGTGTGAATCATAACAAGAAGGATTGAATTTTCTTACATTTTTCTGACCAGCATGATGTACAATCCTTCTCAACATAGGAGTAGGTCGACCATTGTTCAAAACTTGTCTTCCCTACATCATTTGGACGAGAAAATTCTGTATGTAGTAGTTCATTCACTGTATCTGTCATAATATTAACGTAAAATCAGATTTAAATATCAAACTTAAAGTAACTCTAATACTCCGCAGCATACTAATTTAAAATGGAAAAATAAATGTATTAAATAATAATCACATTCTCCATTTGTTAATTTGTCAACAAATCAGTGAACACACACGCTATGTGGCATGTATGTGAGTGGAAATCGGAGTCTTCTATGCAGTTGTGTAGCAAGTAAATTTACTGACCTATGCATAACGTGCATGCATCAAGTATGGGTTCAGCATGCTACTGCTCTACACTCACTACAGGGCCTTTTCTCAGAATACGGTGTGAAGTGAGGCAGCGCCCGGGCGTGCCTACCCTGAGAGGTGCAAGCAGACACATGTCTCTGCGGAAGAGACAAGACATTGCGTAGCGCACAGGTTGTTAGAAAACCCTTGAAATGGAAATATAGCTAATGCCACGATAATGAAATGTTCTTTAGAAATTTCCAGATGAATAACACTTATACCAAATTAAAATTTTTAGTCATTTAATTTTTTATTACTATGAAATGTATTAAACTAATACGTACCAGTGTAGGCAGTGCCTGCCTTGCGTACTCCAAGGAGCCATAACTAGTACATACCCTACTCCAAGGAGCCATAACTAGTACATACAAGACCCTCAAAAGAAAAAATTTCTATGACCTTTTCTCAGATTACCTCTCTTTTTCAGTACTTGCTAACCAGACAATTTGGAGAAAATCCCATGAAAAGTTTAGAGCCTTGTAGGCACATGGATGGCCTATGAACATCTCAGAAAGGTTCACAGGCAGATATTTTCAAAGAAAGAAAGAGGGGGATATTGCTTCAGAATCGGATGTATTTACAAACAAAATAACATCAATTTTTTGCAGCATTATTTTACTTTCTCTACACTGAGAATATGAGAAAGAAAATCTATATAAAATACTACAAAACCAAAATTTTTACAACAAAAAATACAATTAAAAAAAAAAATGATGTTTGTAATTTAAAATTATTTTACATTTACTGTATTCATATTTACATATTGTACGAAACACTTATACAATGGTTTTTGTTTTTTTTTTCTACCAACAAATGTACAAGAAAAGCTTTTTATTGCTACATACATTTTCCCCTTAATTTAGTAATATCAGCTGGAGCAGCTCACTTTAATATGTCGAGCCCAACAAGGAGGAGGAGAACTATAGCTCATTTCTTCAGCTTCTTCCTGATAAGAAAAGGGAGTCTGTAAAACTTTCAGGAGTAAATTTACTTCTGAAAAATCATAGTTCTCTGCTTTCTTAATGGCAGATTGAGCCATCCACTGCCGCAGCACATACCGAGGATTATTTGCCTTCATCAAAGCTTGACGTTTAGATTCAGTTAATTCTGTGAAAAAAAATACCATTTGAAAATCTTTTGAATTATTACGAAACAGTGAATAATATAAGACAAGAGACAATGACAATCTAAAAGTACTGAGGTGCCTTAGATAGGAGATGATAATACAGTTAATTCCGGTTCTAGTGAACACTTGATTATGGTCACGGGTCCTATTTCACTTACATTACAAATAAGCATAAGAAGATTCAGTTATAGTGACCACTGAACCTTTACTGTAGTGAACGTAGGAAATACGACCCGAAACTTAATTTCCTCAGTGCCACAAATTGCAACCCTAGCCAGTTTGGAAAAAAATATCATCAGCCAAAGGTCATAATGCAAGAAGTCTCTCCTAAGGAGCTCCTAATGTTTCATTCAACAGTTTCATTAGCTGCTTATGCCATGCTGCTTCCAAAGGGATCTCTTTATGATATTAGGCAAGTAAAAGGGCAAAGGCCCAAAAGGGAGTGGTTTTCCAACAGTGCAAAAGGCATTGAAGGGTATTTTTAATATGAAGACTGCATTACAATACTTAGAGACAGTGGTCAATTCAGCATCAAGTATGGAGAAAGCATGAACTCGAGATCTGTGGGAATTTCTAATGAAAAATGTACACAGCAAACAATTGCAAAATAATAATATTTTACGTCACAAACATATTTTTCAGGTCATGCTATTAATGTATTTTGCTGTTTTTATATTAATACAATTAATCATTGAGGAAAAATTATATGACATCATCAGATATAGTGAACCAAATGTTAGTCCACAAAACTTCACTATAACTGGAGTAGACCGTATTAAGAGTGCTATGGAAAACCTTTTTAACCTTAATTATTGGTTCTGAGAAAACCAAAATGTGTAATTTTTCAAAACCCAACCCCAACCCCAAGCCAAGGGATAAGTCTCCCAATCTGTAACATGTATCTATGGGTTTGGTCAGGCAAATTGAGAAACTAATGGTTTTTTATTTCTTGTCGAACTATTTTGCAGAAAACTCTCCATTAAAATTTAAGATTTGGGTTCTTGAATTTCTTTCTGTGTGGATTCTTCAATTAATAACTTAAAATTCAGCTTGCTTAATTTGGAGAAACAAAATCAAATATATGAAAAACATGTCTATATCAAAATACTCATGTGTAATGCACCATGGAGCTGCTAAATTATAACGAGAGTACATAGCAAAAAAGTGATTGAAATTACCAGGCAAGGAACTACAATCCCTTTTTTCCAGAATACAAAGGTCATTGATCTTTCGCATTTTACTTGGAAATTTGAATTGTACTTTGGCTTATAGGATCACTGTTGCAACCCTTGATATAAAAGCATTTGTTAAGTACCTGGTTCTAAGGCAATCCGCTTCTTGTAAGCCTCAATGAATGTCTGGAATGTTTTAGCTTTTTTAAGTGTTTCAAGAGCCCACTTTTCTTTGGTGTGTTCTGGCTCAAGGATATGCTCAAGTTGAACTTCTCCCAACTGACAAAAGCCCATAGTAAAATCAGTACTAGTCTCCTGCATGAGGTTAAGTAGTTGCTGGGTCAACTGAAGATCTCCTGGTTGATCAGTTGTGAGTCCTAATTTCTTGCGAAACACAACACTTGGGGGAAAAAAAATGTTTTGAAAGAAAAGAATGGAATAATTAACAATAATTTGCCCTAGAAATATGGCTCATTATTATGAAATATAGTTTTAACTTTAACTTTAATAATAATAATAATAATAATAATAATAATAATAATAATAATAATAATAATAATAATAATAATAGTAATAATTATCATCACCTTCAATCAATAATTATACTTCTTAATTTATAGTCGTTGAAAATATTACAATAACTTCTTATTCAATATCAATTTTAATTACAGATAATTATTATTGTTTTATCCTCCACTTTTTACCATTCAATGACTAACCAGTTAAAAGGTCCCTAAAGCCTGACAATTAAAAAAAATATCACATCTGAGAAGGGACTAATTTACCTGAGTTTATCATTTGCATGTTTTTGCAAGTTCTTCACCATTTCCATTAATTGTCCAGTTCTTTCTTGATTTAGTAGTACTGAAAGGGCCCTTGCCAATTTTTCCAAATTCCATATAACAATCTAAAGATGTACATTTAGTTGTTATGTTAATAGTTAATTAATAGTTACAATTTTTCATCAAAAATTAACCATTAACAGCTTACTTCTGGCTGTCTTCCATAACAATACCGGCCTTCTTTATCAGAATTATTTGGGATATATCTTTCATGATAAGCATCTAAATACCCAAATGGACCATAATCTATTGTCACACTTAATAAGCTCATATTGTCAGTATTAAGAACTCCATGAGTAAATCCTACTCCTTGCCATTGTGCAACAAGTTGCAAGGTCTTATGGGACACTTCATCAAACATTTGAAGATATCTATCCTCATCTAATGGATTTATGGATGGAAAGTGCTCCTGAAAATGTATGAAATATATAATAAGTTTGGTCTATAACATTTATTCGTTTTAAAATCACATCAAACAGGAAAATACTCACCTGTATTATAAAATCGGTAAGAATTTTTAAAGTTGTGACTTCGCCTTGTCGAGCTAAAAGTTCCAAGGACCCAAACCTGAACCATGTTGGAGCAAGACGTAAAACAACAGCTGCTTTTTCCAGCTCAGGGAATCCATTGTAAAACTGGTCTCTTAAAACAGGATCATTGCTTACAACAAGGGCAGCAGCTCGTGATGTTGGCACTCCTATATAAATGATGAATTAATTTACCAACATGGGCCTTATACTCACAGACCCAAGGGGAACTGAATAGTTCATACCTAAGTAATGCATGGCTTCGGAACACAAAAATTCTCGAATTGATGAACGTAATACTGCTCGGCCATCCCCATCACGAGAATAGGGAGTCATTCCAGATCCTTTAAGCTGCAACTCCCAATGTTCTCCTTTGCTATTAATACAAATTACAATGAAATTTAATAAATATTTACCATATATACAGAGATAATATGAAAAAGAAGCAAATCAAGTACTTAAAAAAACATTTCACCACTGAAAATAGTTCATAACTCACTTATTTATGTATTCTCCTAATAAGTGTGCTCTACCATCACCAAGCTGCATGGCCCATGTACCAAATTGATGCCCACCATAACGATGAGCAAGAGGCACTGAGCTAGAAAGTACTAGATTGCCAGACACAAATTCTGTAAAGTCTTCAGATTCAGTAATGGAAGGGTCCATGTCCAATATATTAATCAATGCATCTTTTGAGTAAGAAACTAGTGAAATTTTATGTTTTAGAGGTGTGGGTGAAACTTTAGAAAACACAGCACCAATAACATTCCTTCTAATATAATTACTTTCTACCTTGTCAATTGGTAACAGCAATAGTTTAGGTGTGCTAAATGACCACTCAGAAAGAGATTTCTTTAGAACATCACACTGACTTTTGCTATCTTCCATGATTAAGTTTGTATAATTTCTTATCAAATGTGTGTGTTTTAGTGTTGTAAATATTTGTGCACTAACAAAACTGTGTAACATATAAATAACAATGGAAAGATTTTTAAGGATTATTGCCATCAGTTTGCATATTTAATCCATGCACAAGTATTTTGAACTTTCAGTATTTAACTGCAATAGGGATTATTTAGACAAAGAGCGCAATTCTTCGCGCACTTGTGCGTGTAGCGGTTAGGATACAAGCGGGTCGTTATCATTCATCACTACGAAACTTTCGTAAGTAATATTGCACGGGTGTAATATTTATCACTTCAATGTGACGATTTGTTCTTAATAGTTTTTAACTGTAACTTCGATATCATTCGTATTCACATTTGTTCACATGCTTGTGAATTCGAAACGAAATACCACGGTTTTTCGTACACCGTGCGAAATACCGTCAAAATTGGTCAAAATATCATGTGGATGGTCTACACGTGACATTCTTCGCAAACTGTTTCTATAAAAAGTAAAAATTTCTACTAAAAAATTGTGATTTATATGTACTACAAACAAAATTACTATGTTGTGCAAAATGACTGTGCTAAAAAGACTATGCGGCGTTTTTAATAGACCTTTAATAAAAAATTTGAATACAATTTCACTGAATGTGCTCTAACTTTCCCAATTGCAGAGCTTTCGACTGGTAGGTTTCAAGCAGCGGGTTTCCACGTAAATGGGTGGTTTCGACACCCATTACGAAATCGTAACTTCAACATTTGAACGGACGAGAGGAGTGAGAAAGCATTTTTATCTCCTACAACGTGCTTTTGACTTCTGGGGTTGCTAAAGAGCGCTAAGTGCTCTTTCCATGGAAACAGAAAAGTAAAGAAAAAAAAAAAAAACGGAATTTTCACTCATGTTTACAAGATTACAAGGATGTTAAAAATCTTTCACGTACTATTCAGAAAAAAGTATTGTAAGATTTCATACTCAATACATTCATAAGCAATATATCAGAAATAATATTTTTTTTAAAAAAAATTTGTATTATTCGCATTTTCTAGTTTATTAAATTAATTTAAATTTGAATTTCATTTATTGAATTTTAATTTATATTTCGCATTTCCTAGTTTCTTTGTTTTGTAATATTACTTCAAGACCAAGGGTCTCTAGGTAACCATATTGGGGCCACTCCTTTTTAACCCTCAAAAAGAAAAAAAATACAACATATTTATTATTTAACATAACAATATAAAATAATTATTAATTGTAGGTTCATGATATGTTGTTCTCAAAAATTTATTTTGTATATTTTTTCAAATATATGCCTGAGTTTTTCTATCTTCTTCTTTTATATTCTCTCGACTCAATTAGAAAACTCCCTCTATATAATAATAATTTATCATGACAGTCGTTGGCGATCAGTAGCGTACGAACCAGGGTCTTGGTTCAAAAACTAAATTGCATCCCCCCCCCCCAACAAATTTTGTCCAACTAAAACAAGCGTGCCGAAAGCTAATTTAAAGAAACTATTAATAATAATCAATTACAAAATTCAGAATCGAGCCCTGCGGACTTTGGCTTTGACGAACTTACAAATAACGTCGCCCAGGTTCGCTTTATTCACAATGGACAGCTAAGGTCTGCCGGTGTCTACGAACAGTAAGATTTCTGGGCAACGCCTGGAATGTTAGATTTCCACCAAGTGAAATAGTGAAGTACTCGGTCAAGGTCCAAGTTAACTAACTCTGATTGAATGAATCTTCGAAATTCGATCTCTCATACAATGTAATAGCTGGGCGAACTGTTGATCAGTTACGTCGTCATACCATTCGCTGAATCGCTGAAATTTTCGCATTGATTCGCAAGTTCTTATCTGAAATTTGCAACAAAGTTTGTGACTCACTTGGGCTGAATGATCGCACACGAATCTATTATTTGATTCAAGCGAATAAGTCGATGACTCAGCTGACTAATCACAGTATCAAAACAAGCGAATTAATCAATAATTTTCAATCATTTTTGCCGTCAGATAAAACGTTGATATCGCATATTTAATCGAAATGATATTTTGGGTTTTTAAACATTAAACGTTTTTAAAAGTGAAGTGAGAAAGGAGCCGATCGGACTTCCTACAAGTTATTGATGTAATTATTTTTTTATATAATTTTATTAATTTCATTATATTATGTGTCCGAATATTTTTTGACGTTCCGAAGGATTAGGTATTCTTCAAATTTATTGTAATTGAATAATTTTTAATGTGAAAATTAAACTTCCATGTTGTTCTAATGTATGAAATGTGCGTCTTTCATTATTCACAACCAAAATTGTGACAACTTTAATATTTTCTTCTAAATTAAAGAAAATGTAAAATCGAAGGTGTCCGAATATATTTTTGAGTGAGTGTATTTTCATGCAATACTATATATTTATAATTACAACACACGTCATAGAAATCACGTTTATCAAGTGTCTGTATCAACAGCTCATTATTAGAAATCCACATACAATACATGTATCCACATTCAGAATTCTATCAAATTCTGTCAGTCTTCATGAAGCTCGTTGCGTGTATTTTGCAAATGTACATTCCCACCTGAGATATGGTATAATATTCTGGGGAAACTCATCATGTAGTATTCAGACCTTTAGATTGCAAAAGAAAATTATTCAAATAATGAAAAAATGCCATCCGCGTTACCATTGCAAAGCCTCTCTTCATTGAGCTTGAAATCTTAACACTGCCTTGCCTACAATACTTCAGCTTCCGGGTCAATGACCCCATCTAGATCAGGTTTTTGTTCAGTTTCCCTGATCCATTGAGCAAATGCTGCGATAGCCTCTAGTTTTGCTTCTGGACGTAAATGTAGCTTCACTATCCGCACGTTTTGTTGAACTCTCCTTTTGCTTGCAATGGTAGGAGTAGAGGTAAGGGCGAGTTACTATTTTGTTAGCAATGCAGAAAAATCATACCTGCAATTCGTTTATCGATGTAAATAAGTTTTCTATAACTCGAGAACGAAAATGTCTAGTTTTTTTTCAAGTGTTTCTAATCTCGCGTTTCTTTAAAATTTATTTTTAATTATTTATAGTTAAAATGATGGGAAGGGATTCTGGAATTCAAGAAAACGTGCGCAGATCGTCTCCCCCATACGTCACATATAGTTTTTTTTTACTAAATAAATCTAAATCTAAATCTAAACCTCTGAGGGCGACTCTATGTATAGTTCTCTTGGGGAGGGGGCAGCCACTCTATGTAGAATATTCTAGCTCATTGGATAGAACAATGGTGAAAATAACTCTATTTTTTCTTCCTTTTTTCTTTTCTTCAGCTCGAAACAGTTAACCAGAAACAGAAAGTTAAATGCGATGAGAATTTTTATTTAATTATTTATTTAGTGCTTTTTTAGGGAAGTAGTGTTGTGATGAATTATATATATTCTTCCGTGGTATTGCATTCAGTTCTTCACTTGTTTTCGTAATCTTCTGTACGTGCCAGTATTTATTTCGGAACATCGAGAAGGCGATGATTGTGTAGGCTGCCGAAATTTAAGTCGTGGCAGTGTCTGCGAAATTAGTTGTGGGTGAGGTATTACTCTATTTATTGTTATTAATAATAATAATAACAGATAGACATTGCCTTCTCAATAATGTCATACACTGAAGAATACGTTAAGAATAAATTGCTAAAGGAGTTAGAAGCTACCCATGTTGTAAGTAAGATTGCAAGTGAAATGTGCATCATTTTACATTAGCTCGCCTTAGAGACTGATCAATTGTACTGTTATAGCCGTTCATTTGAAATTTAGTGGAAATCAAACTACAGACATGACTTCTGAAAATGCATTACGAGGAGCAATGTTTATTGCACTTGCACTGGCTGCCTTGCTTCGATGGTGTGTTTCCATGCACCCATACTCTGGTCAGGGTACTCCTCCAAGGTTTGGTGACTATGAAGCCCAACGCCATTGGATGGAAATAACATATAATTTGCCAATACAAGACTGGTATTTCAATACATCACACAACGATCTTAATTATTGGGGCCTTGACTATCCACCAATAACAGCATATCACAGTTACATCTGCGGTTACATTTCTAATCACATGAATCCAGCATATGTTGTTCTAAATTCTTCACGAGGTTATGAAAGTTATGAACATAAACTGTTTATGAGAGCATCAGTTTTTGTAGCAGATTTTCTCATCTATATTCCTGCTGTTTGGTGGTATTTTTCCTACAAGAAGCCAACATCTGCTCATCGAAGCTCATTTAGAAGTCTTAGCAGTGGTGTTGGTGTAAGTGATGGGAGTGATGGTGGTGGAGGAAGTGGTAGTGGTGGCAGTGGCGGCAATGGCAGAGGAGATGGCCAACCTGTAAACAGTTATGACTCTTCAAATTCTCAGATTTTGGCCTTATTCTTGGCTTTAGTGTATCCGGGATTAATATTAATTGATTATGGACATTTTCAATATAATAACATCTCTCTTGGATTAACTGTAGCAGCAGTAGCTGCATTGTATCGAGGTTTTGAACTTTCTGCATCAATACTTTTTTGTTTTGCTCTTAATTATAAGCAGATGGAATTGTATCATGCATTACCTTTCTTTTGCTACCTGTTGGGATCTTGCCTACCTAATAAAGAACAGCCACTGAGAATTGGGTTAATTAGATTAATCAAAATTGGACTTACTGTAATATTATCATTTCTGCTTGTGTGGCTTCCATTTCTTAAGGATTTTGATACAACCTTACAAGTAATTCATCGTCTGTTTCCATTGGCTAGAGGTATCTTTGAAGACAAAGTTGCTAATGTATGGTGTTGTATAAACATTGTGTATAAATTGCGTAATGCATTTAGCAATATTACTATGGCTAAACTGTGCCTGGGAATAACGTTATTTGCTGTTTTCCCTTCAAGTGTTGATTTGTTTTTACATCCTAATTTGAGAAAATTCTTAATTGCATTAATCAATTCATCTCTAGCCTTTTTCTTATTTTCATTTCAAGTGCATGAGAAAAGTATTCTTTTAGCGGCTATACCAGTTACTCTGTATCTTCCTGTAGAACCTATGATTTGTTTTTGGTTTCTTTATATCTCCACTTTCAGCATGCTTCCTTTATTTATAAAAGATGGATTGTTGCTTGCGTATTTGGCTCTGACAGTTTTCTACGCAATTTCTGCTTATTTAACGATTGACTTTTGGTTTAATAAACCAGTTTACAGTCTGTCAAATACCGGGGTGTTAGTTTTCAAGTCTACGGTTGAAAAAAGTAAAAAAGCCTTGAAAGCACATGTTGATAATGTAACACAACAGTTACAAAATATTCCTTCTTCTTTAAATAACGCTTTAAGACTTGGATTTATACTGTCAGTGTCTGGTTGTGTAATACTTACTTTGTGCATTAGCACTTTGCATCCTCCTGAGCGTTATCCTCATATTTATCCTTTATTAATATCTGTGTATTCTGCTGGACATTTTGTACTTTTCTTCTTATATTTTAATTATAGACAGTACTGCATGGTACCTCCCTAATGCTGAGGAGAGGACTAAAATAAATTATTTGGTCAAAAGATATTGATAAAATTTTGATTTCCTTTATAGTATAATGTGGTAAAGAGATAATGTCCAAATTAACATTTTTTGTTGGGTGATTTATTGTTTCTGCAAGTGCTATGACAATTAAGTGCTACATGTAATTATTAAAGTGTATAATTTGTATTTCAGTTAAGCATGAGCTATTATATTTGCAAGGATGACTCCTGATGTCTTCGCATGACTTATTTATTCCCAATGTTATATTGTAGGAAATGATGTGCATGAAAATTGTTTCGCACAATGTGATATCTAATTTATGGAAATAACATTTCTCTATTTATGTGATTCTTGATATTGTGATTTAAATTGTATTGTATGAATCTCTGGATGTGAAATATGATGTATGAGAACCACGGTTGTTCATTTTTTAATGCAAAATATGTGTTCCAGAATTTGAGATAGACTCAGGATCTATATGTCATAGGGGGTGGAGGGTTTATTTTATAATATAAATTTGTTAATAGGCTGGGTAGGCAGTCATTGATGTTGTAACAATTTAATATGAAACTTAAATGAAAACCTTCAAACTTACAAAACAAGCCTTAATTGTCGTGTCTATGTAAATGAGCCTGCTTGTTACTTTTTTCCTAAATTGAAGAGGAGATATTGTTTGAGGAGATAGAAATGGAGGTTTGTGTTCATTCAAACGTGTAAACTGAAGAGGCTCCAATGTTCTAAATCTAATTGTGATGTATGTTTTGGATTTTAAGTTATGGAGAATAGAATAGTTACTGATGTACCTTGGTTTCTCAGCAAGTGATTGGTTTCTTATTTTTTAGTACTAGTCATTGTATGATTGATATTGTTAAGAAAATACTTGAGGGACATGTCAATGGCATTTATCTTTTTGTATCATAGTTTTATTTGCTGAATAATCTAATAAAATTAGAAAGAAAACTATGTTTATTTTATTGTATGATACTTCTGCATAAAAGGACCTTCCTTTTCTTCTTGGAATGACATGCATTAATTATTTTAAACGTGCATGTTTTACCTTACCCTAAGTTTTTGAATTCTATATATTATAACATAGACTTCAAAGAATATTTTTTAAATTATCAATATTTTTGAATACAGTTTGCTTGTTCAATTTTCAATATTCCGTATCCATTCATAATTGCATGAGAAGCTAACCCATTTGAATGTTTGAGATGAAAGATAACCGTGTTATTTTTAACCCTTTGAAAACGGTAGAGAATGACTGCTGAATCTCATTACAGGAAGTTGAGGATTTATCAGATGGTTGTGGTGCAAAATTTAATGCTCTTATAGTCTCTTCAAAATTTGAGGGAAAACCATTGCTTCAGCGTCACAGGTGAGCCAATCAATGTCCTTTTTAATTTTTGTGTTTTACAGAATTGTTAATACACTGCCACATGTAAATGTTTTGACTGGCTTACAGGTTGGTCAATTCCATATTGAGTGAGGAACTGAAAAGTATTCATGCATTCTCCCAGAAAACAATGACACCCAAAGAGTGGGATAAACAGAATAGCCAGTAGGAACATTAATAGAATGTGAATTTGCTGCTGTTTTTAAAAACTACTGAAAATATTTTGGCATTAATATGAATAATTCTCAAACAATTGATTTTTCAATCTCTGTTCCTGGAAAAGTGATTCTTCATGGTGAACATTCTGTTGTATATGGGAAGACAGCTTTAGCTGCTAGTGTGAATTTAAAAACAAGATTAAAATTTACTACAAATGTGGAAGAAGGTGGACCAAAAATAATTCTTGATCTACCATGTATAGAATTTAATCATTCATTTCATTTGAAGGATTTACGAGAATTATTTAAGAAACAAGAAGTTCCCCTGCTAAATGATGCTCCTCATAGAACTTTCTCTTTGAATTCTCCTGATTCAATCAATTTTGATAAACATCTTGAAATTGCAAAATCATTTTTACTGTCTCAAAATTTGCCAATTTCTAGTAGCCAGGAAAGTGCAGTTTTATCATTCTTATCCTTATTTTGGGGCATGTTTTCTAGTGTAGATGTGCCTCTGCCAAACTGCCTTATAAAAGTTACTTCAGAATTAGATATTGGAGCTGGGATGGGTAGTTCAACTGCATATAATATTAGCCTTGCTAGTGCTTTTCTACAGTATATTCGCCGTTACAAACTGAAACAGCTTAGCGATCCTTGTGAAATATCAAAACAAGGTTACAAGAGCTTTGTGTACTGTACTACTGACTTGGAAAAATTTGAGAAAGAAGAATTAGATCTCATTTCTCGTTGGGGACGTTTTGGAGACAAAATAATGCATGGAAACCCCTCAGGAATAGATAATGCTGTTTGTACTTATGGATCAGTAATTGAGTTTAGAAAAGGAACTCATGGTCCAGATATAAAGATTATTCCAGATCCACGATTCTTGAAGATTCTTCTGGTGAATACAAAAATTCCAAGAAATACGAGAAAATTAGTTAGCAATGTAGCATCATTCAAAAATCGCTATTCTTGCATTGTTGAACCAATTCTGTTGGCTATGGATAGTGTTGCTTTAACAGCTGCAGAAGTTTTGAGACGCATGAGTCAGATTGGTGAGAATTATGATCCACCAAATAGTAATGCTCTGGAAGAGACTTTGAGTAAAGAAATAGGGAAACTTGAGGTAAGTACACACTTATTTTATTATGCTAATCATTAATTTGTAACAAGACATTTTTCAGTTTTGCCATTGCCCATGCTTCCATTTCAACATCCTTCACTTTCCTTACCCAGTGTGTTCCGAAATTTTGTGTCCTGTTTGTGCTGTGACTTCAGTTCAAGGATGTAGCTTGTAGCTGAGCACATGATTTAAATAAGGTCTATCTGCCCCTTTTAAGTTTTTTTGTGAAAGTTATCTATATTAAACTAGTATCTTGGCCATTTTGTAATCCATTTAATATTTTCATTTCTAGGAACTAATTGATGTCAATCAAAAACTACTGGAAGCACTTGGTGTCTCTCATGACACATTGGAGCAAATATGTCACATTGCAAAGAGTGAGGGTTTGCATGGAAAGTTAACTGGTGCAGGCGGAGGAGGATATGCATTTGTGTTGCTTCCATTTCGTGGTTATGATAAACAGTTGTGTGCAGTGAAAATGAGTTATGAAAAAAATCACTTTCCTGTTCAACAAGTTACATTAGGAGGTAAATAATTATCAAAAATGAATTTTATTTTGAAATGTGATCATTAAAAAATACAAAAAGAATACTACAGTTTTTGAAATTCCTTAATTTGTTTTATATTTAGGTCCTGGTGTTACATTAATTGATTCATCTTTGAGTCGAACATACGAGCAAAGAAGGAAAAGTGATTTCTCTACGTAAGTGGGTTTGGATTATTTTATGTTCTGTGCTCAAGAAGGGTGTTAATGGTCATAAAAATGGTGATGGCATTTTATGAGAAAAATAATATCAAATTCACTTTTCATTCCTACTCCTATTTTTCCTATTATTCACTTAAATTGTAGCTGAGTGAAAAACGTATGTCCTGACCATATTTCTATCTTACCTTTCCTCCAGGATTCCTTCAACACCCAAGTCTCCAACTCATGATTTTAATGGTAAAATATCTTCTGATTCATCTGAGACCGATGAACAAAAAGCCCAACCAAAGGATGAAGATCTTGAAGAATGGCCTTGGCCATTTGATCTTCGGGAAGTAGTAAAGAATATGTTTGAAACTCAAATAAAAGAAGATTTACAGGGGGGTGAAATTGCAATTCCGCTCCAAAGTTTATGTGCAGTCAATGTTCCTGAACCTTTACCACAATGGATGGATAAAATCACAGAGTTACAAGATCGCATAGCATCAACATGGAAAAATGCATTACAAGAAGGACTGGCACAAAGATGGAAAATGCAAGATCAAACTAAGGATAGTCAGTTTGGAACTAACAAAATTTTAAGAGCTGCACAAAAAAAGCTACAAGATAGCACTGCTCCTATAACCAAACCAGGTGCTCTCAAAAGTAATGTAGACCAACTAGTTTCTCCTACAGCTAAAGGACAGAGAACCAGCAAGCGAATTTCCATAGATGTAAGGTCAGAAGAATCTGATTCAAAGGCAAAACCAACTATGGATGCAGAGTATTACATTCCTAAGCAGGCTTCATATGGAGGAAAATCTCGTGAAGAATTGAGTCGTCCTTCAAAGTGGTTGAAAGATCAGTTTCCTCCATATGGCAATAGAGAGTGGAAATATGGTGCAGATTTGGATGAAAGTTCTCGACAACTGCAAAACCTTCAGAGAAAGCACAAAAAGTTTTTAAAACACATGAAACCCGGCTGTGATCATTTCAAAAAAACATGTGGGAAGGATTCTTGAAAAAATTGTTAAATTATAGTTTGACATAGTTTCAGGAAATCCTATGAAAACTATTATTGAAATAATGCTTTTGACTCCAGTCAGATCTGCAATGTTTTCAGTAACATTTCTTTTTTAATCTTCAATTACATAGTATGTTTCTTAATTATTCAGCCATTGTTTGTGTTTCAGGTTTATTATACTTTTGTATGCCTTTTTCAAAAATTTGTATTATGCAATAAACTATTTTTTGTGTTATTTGTAATTTCATTTGTGAAATGATTAGAGCTTTTAAACTGTTAGTTTTATTGACTCATGTTACACAAACGTTTTTCTTCTTGACTTTTTTTCTTCTTGCAATCACAACAGTTCAAATTCATGTTTAAATACGTTTTTTAAGCAAATAGTTAATGTCATCTTAATCATACACCTGGATTATTGGGTAAGAGAAAATTATATAGTTTTAAATCTCCAATCTGTATTTGCTCCCCCATATGTTCAAGGCTTTAGTAACACGGTACTTATAAAAAAGTTTGAGACAGACTGGACCTTAAACATTTCAAAATGTCTAATATTTTTCCATTCATTTTCATACACTTGTACCAAGATAGTATATTTCCATAATGGTGACTTATGACTTATAAAATTATACATCCATTCTGATAGTTTGAAAACCATATTAATGAGGAATGTCATCACATGCTTATAAGAGGTCAACAAGCGATAGGCGAGATTCTCTGCTAGTTTTTTCTTTTTTCTAGAAATATTTGAATGTAGAATCTGTTTCTATATATCAATAAATGGTCATAAAACAATTTTTTCTTCAATTTTTATCTACCTTTAACTTTTTGCTTTAATTATTTATTCATAAAGTTCACTGATTGAACTTGTAAAATTAAGACCCCTCAAGTTTTCACGTTTTTCTTAATATTTTTAACTTTTCAGTAAGACTCAGAGATAAATATGTTTATTTATTATGATGAATTTGCTTTTGTCAGGAGGTAGGTAAACAGTGAGGATGGATAATACTAAAACACTTCAGAAATTGTGCAATCATTTTATTGAAATAGATTAACTAATGGGCAGCTTTAAGTACTCAATGAATGAATTCTAAAATCAACATTCTGTGCTAAAAATGTAACTTAGGATTTTTTGCATTGTTAATTTATGTAAATATATTGTAACAAAATTCCCCTAGGGAGATAGGGTCAGTTTTGTATACATTATTTCAACATGCATATTATAACCAAACCGTTTGGAGAGAATATTACATTTCTGTAAACTAGTTTAGGCAAGACACATTAGCAAGAATCTGAAATAAATGTAATTAAACATTTCATGATATGTAAGTATTGAGAATTGCGTAAATTATAGTTATCACAGTGCAACCAACAGCATATTCTCTGGCACAAAAGGAATAATAGTATTCTAGAAAAATTATAGACTTGCCTTACTTAAAAAATGTGTGATGTGTCACCTTGAACAAATTATCCTAATTAATATCAAATAAGGTACAGAGTAAATATATGTACAGTCAAAAAGAGTTTCACTTGTCTTTTAAATATGCCTGCGATATTAGTAGGCTACGTTGTATTTTCTATATAATTAAGGTTCTTAGATGTATTTTCAGCAAAGTTACATGATTGAATTAAACGTTGGCTGAAGTTGGAGAGTTAAAATGAGTTTTCACTGTAAGAGTAAATATTCATAAAACTATGATTTGAATTCTTTTCTAATTAACATTCTATTATATGTGGGAACTTTTCTATTACTTTAATTTCATTATTGCACAGTTTTTATCTTTTATACTTCACATATCAGTTACGGAACCAAGATGTTAAAATAATATTCATTGTTAGTAACAATGTCAAGTTATATATTGTGAGGCATCTCATGAAAAGTTGCAAATTAGACAATGAAAATATTGAACACTGAAAACCATATGGATTTAATAAGATATAAACTTGGAGTAAAAAACAAACAAAAAAACAATAAAATAATAGCTGCCAGCAGCTAGAATGTTACAAGGAGTGCTGTTGATTGTTATTCCTTAGCAATGATTGATCCATTTACATTTCTTATTCTAGGAACTTTTGCACTGAGAATTCTATGCAAACGACACTTAACAAAACATTAAATCACAATAGATTGGCAGTAAGTTTTCAAGCACAGACTATAGAATACTGTAGAGATTCACCAGTATAACTGAACAGATCTGTTTTGGAAAAGATTATCCATCAAAACATACATGTTGCTTTTCACATGTTTTAATGAATATTTTTCTTTCATTTTCATGTTCTTACATGAAAATATACTTGTACTGAAAGACTGTGACTAATTGATTACATAATAGTATGTCTGAGACATTTAAAAACAAAAAATAGATACCAGAAAATGAAAACCAATAGTTGCTTAAAGTTCTACAGTTCCAAAACCAGCACTAATATTATTTCTACTCTAGTTTACTCTATATCTAATAATCTCTTGGTAGACATTTGGTAAATAAAATATAAAAGAAGATAATGTGAATACTGTTAGCCTGAGGGAAGTATTTCTATATGTGGCAGTACAGTTCAGATAATTTTCAAGTAATACTTACTGTTGTCAAAATAAAATCTTTCTGTTTCACCAAAGCAAGTAGATGTTTATAAATCAGCTCATATATTAAACAAATTATATGCCTTTCTCTCTCTCTCTACTTATGTTCTTTGTTCCTCTTTCAGAGTTTATCTAATATACAATGCATGACTATACATCCTTCAGAACACTTACTTTAAGCAATATTCCAGAGAATATCTTGGGGCAGTTTAGCTATTTATCATTATACATTGCATCCTATCATTTCATGATAGCAATAAATGCCGTTTCAAATTTGGATAAACTAGCCAAATGATAAAAAATACTTCTCTCATGGAAATGGTAACTTATCTCCCACAAAGTTTGTTCTTTGTTGGGTAAAATTGTCTCATATGAGAAAACAACAGTTAATTGAATACCTCAATTAATAACAATACATACCATTCAATATGCAACAATCTCATAAATAATAATAAAAAATTATTGTTGTACAATATAATGTCTTGAAGAAACAAGAGCATTTTGAAAATGGAATGTCCAGTTCCTAAACATAAATATTATATTGCAAAAATATGTCTGAGTCTGTAAAAAACAATTATTTGCTTGTGCCGGCCCAGAGAAAAATTCAATTACTTGAACAATTAACAAGCGTTGGAATCTAAAGAAAACCTTTCCCATAGCAGAATATGTGACAGCAATTTTAAGCACAATTGTAATTATAAAAATTAAATTAATTGAATTAATAAATTATCGATCTAGATAACAAGACTTCAAAATTAAGGTCAATTCAACTATTTGGCATTTACATACATATTTGTATCTACAGCGAATGAAAATTCAAATTTTTATAATCTTCATCATGAAGGTAAAGTTACATCAACGTAACTTTAGTTCATTTTGTATTTAACCAAAAACCAGACAAAAGATATTCTCAAAAAATATTAAATCCCTGGCAATTTGATATTTACCAATCATTAAGGAAATTATTTCATTTTATGAATGAAATAATTTTCTAGTTTAAGAAGAAACTCTTAATTATTTTCTCTATATATGTACTCTTTCTCTATATGTGTTCTACATTACTTCTGGTTATAAATTACTTTTAAAGATATTTTTAGCCTTGGAAAAATACTTAATAATAATGGAAACTCAGATATTGATTTACTTGTTGCTTATTGGTGCTTTACGATATGTCACTGCAATTTTCAAAATATTTATTTACATGTTTCCATTATTTAATTTTTGCAAAAACACATTAATCAATTTTCATTTTCAGAAGATTCATTGGGTTATCACATATTAATAGCCACATTATATCAGTCCTATGTTTACAATCATATTACATCTTTTAAAAATCTCTGAATAATTGAATTGAGTGCTCTCTCTTTCCTAAATTGATAAATTAAACTTGGTCTTTTGAAGACAAAAGTTAGGATACTACATATGTTCACTACTGTTACCAGGAGTGTGATAAGGGCAAGAAGTACACAGCAACTTTATTGTAACCTTCAGAAATACTACCTTAAGAGTTAATAGTCACGTTTCTTTGGTATCCATCACTCTGTACAACAGTGTCAGCAATGACACCTTGTTCAGATCCTGTGGCTATGGAATCATCGTCTCCATCTCCAAGGTCAGTGCTAGGTATATAACCTTCTGATTGTTCTGCAAGCTCAGCCTCATGCATCCAGTCTTCTATTTCAGAACGATACATGCGCCTCTGTAATACTTCACGGTTTCGAGGCCGAACGCCAATAAAAGTAGCTGTACCCTAAATACATAAAACAGAAGAAAATTAATAATTCTGCATTAATGTAAACAAAATTAAGGAGATCTACACTTACCCCTACCACTAAATCTTGTCGCAACTTTTCTAGTAACTGGAAGTCCTGTACCCAGCTTTGGAGTTCCTCCCATTTTAAGTGAACTTCTTCATGAAGCATTTTCTCCTCTGAAACAAATAATATAATATTATATGATTGTAAGTTATCTACACTAAAAAAAAATATAGGGAAATCAAATAATGCACTGTTACCTTCTCTTTTACTTGTTTGTCGTTTGTACTGAATCCTAAAGCGGAATGCTTCCAGAATTGAAGCAACTACAATAGTTAAAACAATCATAGTTGAAATGTAAAATAGCATAAAATAAGCTCTGCTCCACTGAGATACAACTGAAGCATAACCATTCATTAAGATAAACCAGTTATTAACAATTGTTAGTTCGAATAAAGTTATTCCACTTGTCATTAAATTTTCAAAGGTATTTAAATAATAATATCCCAAGGCAGTGCTACCATTTGCACTGTATTTATAGAAGTCTTCCACAGTAGTGTTTCTGTAGAAAAGAATGAACACATTACTCAAGAACATAAGGGATTATTTATGCAGTACTATTATCAATGCTAAGTAAATTACTCACATGCAGCAATTTCTCATGTTGTAACCTGCAAACAGTTCCATGCCAACAATCGCAAAAAAATAGTACAACACCAGCATTACAATGGCAGTCGAACACATAAGAGGAGTAAGAAGAACAAGAGTTCCAAATACGTCTCTATAACGCTTCTTAAGCTTGAAAAGACGTAACAGCCGCAAAGGGCGTAGTACCACAACATACACAAAAGACGGCACAAAATACAGGATGACAACACCCAAAAGTGCTGCAAGCGTAACAGTAAAGTCATATATATTCCATCCTGAGCTGAAGTACTGCATGATTCCCAAGCCAACAATTTTAAGCAAAGACTCCAAAACATACACTGAAAGAACGCAATAAAACTGTTGTAACATGGTGAATTTGCTTTTCAAATTTGTAAAAATTAACACAATTGACACTGGTACTTACATCCAACAAATAATATTGTATCCCAGGAAGCACTGAAGGCTCTAGCCGACTCCTCTAAATCATTTGTTGCTTCAATAATACGTGCTATCATGGCAATACCATTTGAAAGTATGAGTCCATCTGTGCAATAAACATTAGAATGAGACAACCATTCAAACTTGTAATTTTGGCAACACTGGTAATCACCAGACACAAGTATCCATAACACTTTAGATGCAAGACAATTGAGGCACTAACTTTCAGAACCAGCTCAATTCAAAATATACCAAAAATTCACTTTTTTCAATTTTGTGAAGACAAGAGGTGAACTGAAATGTAAGGATTGAGTTCAAAGCTAGCTTATTCCCATGTAAATCATGACACAAACATCCCATTCATATCAAACTGTGAGATATATTGGTCTCTCTTGTAAAATTACTGCAAAATTTTAATTATAATTATTATAATTTACATAAAGTGGTCGTCTATTATCAGAGTGCAGTATTTTCATGAAACATCTGTTATCCTAATAAAAGAAACTTTCTCATGCATTATCTTTAGAACCTAGGAATTGGAAATTGATTAAATAGCAACAAGCCCAGATCCACTGTCAAATGTGACCTTTCTGAACTTGAAGCAAATTCACTATATACTTTTGTTACAGTGTTATTCTCAATTGGACTACACGTTATCCCCATCACACCATAAAGAAAGCATTTTTGGATTTGTTACTCTTGTGTCAATGCCTAGTTTATACTTACATATGATGTATTCAAAATATTTCCATGTTACAAGGTCATGGGCCAACTGACACATTGTTTGAACTGGAGCCCATGTAGTATGAAACCATGGGATCTGTGAGAACTGGGCATCCCATTTCAAAAGCGCAGCATCATAAACAGAATAAAACTCTTCTAGTGATAATGTGCCACTGCTAGACGTGTTGAGTTCTTTGAACATAAGCACGGTGTCACGTGTTGCTGAAAGATGCAATCCTCAGTAAAAATTATCCTTTCAGTGCACTTTTATATGATTTGTAAATGCAAATTTGAAAATATACTTACACAATTTTGGCATATAATACCTCAACACACCCGCAAATTGTTTAAACTTCATTCTATTGGGGTCTTTTTTAGAAACCAGGAGTCGAAATGCATGTTGACATGCTTTACGCTTATGAAGTAACAACTTGCGGAATTTTTCTTTTTCTATTCGTGTAAATGTTTCATATACAACAGCCAACATCTATGAAAATGATATACTTAGGAATGGATACATGTTTCATGTAAGTAAATAAAAATATATAATGAAATAATTAAAAGATTACTAACCAGATTCATCAGAACGTAAAGAACAATGCTCAAGTATGAAATAAAAAATATTGAGAACCACTTTGATCGAGAATAAGCAGGCATCATGACATCTGGAAAGCTGAGACAGTAACATGTATATTATATTATTCCATTAGGCATCAGAAATATATTTGCAAAATATAATACA
Source organism: Gryllus longicercus (assembly GCA_038098605.1). NCBI lineage: Eukaryota > Metazoa > Arthropoda > Insecta > Orthoptera > Gryllidae > Gryllus > Gryllus longicercus. The sequence continues at coordinate 4,225,419 of JAZDUA010000016.1, forward strand.
AAAAATTAATGACAATGACCTCTGGATATTTTATTCACACAGATATTAAAAGATATTCAAAATAATTCTTTACTGCTTTCTCCATTTATATGAAAGTGACTAGAACTTTACATTGCAGGTAAGAGATAATATTTTAGTATTTATTTTTTGTGTATATTCTATTTGCTTTTTCTCTTAGATATGCAAAACCATATGAATTACTTTCCCTTTACTTGAATAATAATTGTACTTAATCACATTTGTAAATACAATAAAAAGTACTTACTTGGCAGTGGTCAGAAGCACAAACATGCTGACAAAACTGTCATGAAGTGTAGTAAAATGCTGATCATGAGGATCAGCTGAAAACAGGAAGTACCCAAGAAGACCATAAATTGACACACAGAACAGTAGAAGGCCAAGCATATCCAATATTGGAGGCAATGACTGGAAGATCTGTCTGATAAAGCGCCTGACACCACCACAGTGCCTCGTGTCCACCAGAAATATTGGTCTCAACGCTCGAGTCACCCTAAAGTGAGATGACTGTCTAATGAGAACTACTATTGCCTCTACAAACATAATTCCTAGAGTCACACACTGTTGAAAAGAAAACAACAAATGTCAAAACATTACTTATATAAAGTTCAAGTTCAGTACAATGGAAAATAATGTACATCTTTTCTAATTTTTAATAATTTGTGAACATTGACAAGACAGTCATGATTTTCTTTTTATGTATTGTGTGGAGAACCTTGTCAGTACAGCTGTCAATAAACTTTCAATATGTTCTGTTACAGTGAATTACACAAATTCAAATTACCTTAATCATTGTCCTTTTATGCTTCAAAATTGTTCTCCATCCTATCCAACGTAACTTCAGTGTTAGCTCAATCCCAATTATGGTTAAAGCTAGCAATTCAATTGATCCATGAATTCCAACAGGTAACTAAAAAAAAAACACATTCTTATTAATATTATTAAATAATTTACAATGTATTACAATAATGCAATATGGATAATATCCTATTTTGAAAAAAACAAACAAACAAAACATTTCATACTTTAAACAATGGAACTGCAGGCTCTTCCACAAAGGCAAGAGCAAGGAGAATTAGAGATGTTGCCAGGTCCAAACCATAATACCACCTATTATGAACCAAAAGATATGCTGGGAGAGCTTCTTTGTTGTGTGGGTGAGAGTCAAACTTTTCATTATTTTCTCCTTCCTAAAAGACATTATAATACGCTTTTAATTTTTTTATTGAATCCATAAAAGCATTTACAAAACAGAACAAGATAGACTCAACATGCCTCAAGAAATATAGCAGCTTCATGAAAATTCATTTCCCAATGTTGCTCGACATCAATTTGTATGTCACCTGACCTACTTGACAGTTCAACGGAATTTTCTGACAATTCTCGATTTAAACTTGATGTACTTCCTATCTCATTGGGGTAGTCTTCATTTCCATTTGGAATGCGTTGTTCTGAAATTACGATTAACGAAATTAATGACAAGTGGAAGATAAAATGTCATTAGCATTGTCATGCTCACTTCACAATCTCAATAAAATAATGATTTTTAATTATATTTTTAAATATTTTGAAACTCACTGATTTTATTTGATTGGTAAGTGCCTTCATAGTTATTAGTTTCATCATTAAATCTAGAATAACCATCAGCTGACGATTGTGTACTCCGGAGAGCAGCCATTGGAAGGAACTTTCTACAGCCAACATGAGCATTCTATTATGTATTAATACTTGTATAGAAGGAAAAGGCAGAATGGAATGATTTAACAGGCTTGTTACAATTACTAACTGATCTAATTTTATTTCCACCAAAATTTGTTGTATATGAACATGCTTTATGATTAAAATACAAATCATGGAACAAAATCGATGGCACCACTGCCATCGAATGGCAACTAGAACAGCCCGCCATCAGCTGGTTCATAGCAGAATACAGCGGATGCTGCGGTCGTAGTTATTCCATTGTCCGTAACGCCACCATGTTGATTCTCGTATTTACCGAGATTCTTGATTCTTCACTCGTTCTTCACAGAGGTTCTCCAATACTCCTGTAGAGTGATCCCCTTTCGTGGAGTGTGGTTTAAGGTAAGTCAACGTGTCCGTTTAGAATTATTTTTAATCCATTACATCCTGTAGTTTTTTGGATGAAATAATGGTTAATTGTTAATCAAAATGTATATTTATGCATTCGAGTTGCTTTTATTATCTTTATTTCCGTGATATTTAGTAATGCATCCAGTTTGAAACATTCCAATGTTGTTGTTTGCACATGTTTTCTGGAGACTGCGTGAATTTATTTCTCAATTTGATAAGTACATTCAATATTTTTGCAGATGACTAATCCTAAAAAGGAAGCTACTGCAGCGGCACCTGCGCCAGCTGGCAAAGGTGCTGCCAAAGCTGGCGCAGAATCCAAAGCTGCCCCGGCTGAAAAGAAGCCTTCCAAAACTGCGATTAAGAGAGCAGCAGCAGCTGCTGCCAAAGCTAAGAATGCAGCTGCAGCTAAGGTCAAGAAATCTAGAAGGGGTGGTATTGGCAAAAGAAGCCGGAAAGCTAGAGCTACTAGGAAAGAGGAGAAAAAAGCTGCCCATGCTCAGAAACGCAGTGCGTCTGATTCCAAGGATGGCCCTCCAGCAAAGAAGCAGCGACGCCCTCATAGAGAAATTGCTAGTGGTGTGATGAAATTCAGCAGGCCTTATAAATACCACAGAGGAGGAACCTGGAAATTCGATGGAAAGAAGATCAAAAAGGTACTTTTATTTATATGTAATATTTTGGGTTTGTAAATTACAAAAGTGTTAGAAGTAGTTTGGTTTGATACTCAAGACAATTTGGTAATCATTCTGCCGATTATGCTAGAATATTTTCAATTTTTACCACCAATGTAAACAATACTTAAAATTATGCAATTGATCATGCATGACTCTTTAACACTGGTAATTTTATTGCTATTTATATGTTTCTGACTGCTACTAATGATGTATTTTCATGTATATTGAAATAATGTGAAATTAGTTTTTTTCGTCACTACCTCTGAAGTAGCATTGAAATTTTTGTGAATGTTAAAAACAAATTATTTTATGAGCATTAATTTAGAAATTTTTTTTCTCATAATATGTATTAAATATGGAAAGAATTTTCATTGATATGTTACCTTTCAAGGCCACTCCCAAAAAACCAAGAACTATTAAGAAAGAAATCGGAGGTGAAAAGAACGGAGGATTCCGAATCGTTTTGTTGAAAAAGCGCCGCAATAACTATCCAACTGCGGACAAGTAAGTAAATATTTAATTTTAATTCAGTGAACAGGTAGTCTCTTGAAATTTTAATGATGCATTGATAATATTCATATAGTTTAAATAATTTTTTCAGTTATTTTAATTGCTGAAAGCTACTTATGATGTGTTATCATGTTTATTGAAGTACTGTGAAATTGGTTTGTTTCGTCACTACCTCTGAAGTAGCTTTCAGGATTTAGAATGTTGGAGAGTTCATTGTGTTTCTGTTCAGTATATGTAATTTGTTTCATAATAAACAGTATGTAATGACTTGTAACTGCATTTTACACAAGTTATTGTGCAGTTAACACAAGTTGCTGTACTTTTTTCGAATAGTATCATGAGATTAAGTGACGCCCAGAGAGTAGACAGAAAAGACAGCACTTGGTGTATAACGAGTAGTTCTTATTTGATGTGGTGGGGAGATCCATTGGAGGTTGAGGGAGGGCGCCACAATTTTCAGTCCCCAATAGCGTTGAATATTGGAAGTGAATAGGGTTCACTTCCAATATTGTTTGTCCTGATTTTTAAATTTATTTATAATATATACATAATATGCAGGACAATTAAGAACATAATAGAGGGAAGGAAATAGAGGATAAATATGCAAAATAAAAGTGAGTGATTTCACATTTTCATTATTTATTTTTAAATTAAAACATTTAATTCCTGATAATACTATTAACTTAGATTTCAAGTTAGCCTGAAAACAAGTTTTATACATTTGTTGCTGAAAGCAAGCTCAAGATCTTTTTCACACAATTCATCTTTTAAGAGTGCAAATTACCGAGCATAGTTTCTATTGTTCGGATGGGAACTGTGCCTTTTGCCCGAATATTGCTTGTTGCTGTTAAATCTCCACATCAAAATAAATGAATAAATACGGAAGACAATCTTGAATACCACAATATTTTATAGAGTTAAATTCTTTTCTTGTACAAAATCAGTTTTACTATTAAAAATGGAAGTCTTTAATTTTTCATGATTAATTTTGAAAGGATTCATAACACGTTGCAAATAAAAGGTTGAATTATGCACAGAATGTAATTACATATAAATTCTAGCTTTGATTATTACACAATTGTAATTACAATTTAATCACAATTGTATTACTTCATTTCATTTATAGTACAGAGTTGTGCAACACAGTAAAAAATCGATAACTATATTTCTTTTATTTTATTTTCAAAAATACACGGACCTAAGTCCTTTTCTAGCCAAACTAGTTACAATGTCCTTTATTAGAAAGTACATACAATTGTTAAAATGTGTGTTTAAACTTCATCACCATCATCATTAACTTCTTTTGTCAGAAATAGATTGATTTGAAAGCGCCCTTTCTTAAAATTGTATAACAATGTCAGCATAGATACTCTTTCTGCATCTGTGCTTGGTTCTATAAAGAAAGAAATTTAATAAAATTCAGATCATTTTATGTTGTGCCTCCTTTTGATAAAACTCTGCTCTCACAAAGACTTTTCGAAAGACATGGCGGCGGCGATGGTGTAAGGGTTAGCGTACCGGACTGTTGTACCCAAGTTGGTGGGTTCAAACCCAATAGAAGCCGTGGATTTTTAAGGGCGAAAAAATCCTTTGGAGGTGAAGTAAAGCCATCTGTCCCATGTTAGTAGATTTACTTGCATGTAAAAGATCCTCAAGCCTAAATGACGCCTCTGAGCTCAATTGAAAATCTCCTGTTTCTCGCCCAAGAAATACCTCCTTTCTCTGCTAGTTGATGAAAGGAGCGTAGCGAAATTTGCGTGGTCAGATGGAAGAGCGGGCCCGATGGCCCGAGTCTCGCCACATAAAATAAGGCAAATTCAATTCAATTCAAAAAAGTCACAGCACAACACAGACACCCCATGTCGGCCCAACAAACCGTACAAAAGCAATCTGGAAACCAAAGGAAGTTTTTTTTTTTAAAAAAAATTGAAATTTTTTTGTTATTGCATTCTAAATATAGTTGTACTGTAATTATTAATAATAAATGTTACCTCTGTTTCCTGGTCTACTCACCAAAAATTGGCATCCTGTCAGGTTATTCAGGATGTAGAATATCAGAAAATACAGTTGGGACAACACAGTAAAGTACAGTTCTCACATTAATGGCACTAATCATGTGCAACATGATTTACATATTCATATCTTCCACTAATTAAGAGTATTCTATAGTGAAAGCTAATTCCTTTCAGCTGCTTTATATACCTGAAGTTATACCTGTAATAAATGATTAGAAATATTCAGTAATATTCTCAAATGTAGTTTTTTTCACAAGCAATAGTAAATTATTAATTAACAGTAATTTATAATATTAACATAATAGTAATAATTATAAATGATAAAAGCATGAAGATGCAAATATCAATGCATCAAGCAAATCTGTTGAACACAATTGTCTTTCAGTACTTCCTGGAAAGAAAACGCCTTGCCCTTCCTGCAGCTTCGTTGCCATTATTATGGCAACTTTGCCACTTAACATCCTCTGTTGTGGCATTTTGCCAGGGAAAAATCGGGAAATATCACACTTTCTGTAAGCATAGTACTAATTCAAGTACGAGTAAAATTCTTTTATAACAGTTCACTCCAAACAAGCTCTGCGCAAATGCTGAGGGAAAAGTTTCGAATTCTAAAGCGTTCCTGTTTTCTGTGGTATTTGTCAGTAAGGTTTGGTAGAGGGCTCTTCATGTAACTACCGGGCCTGTTTATGGTTGTATCTCCCCTCTGCAACTTATTTTCACAAAAGTGATACAAGGTATGGGGTCTGTTCTAGCTAGTGATACAAGACTGGTGTTACCACACGCACTTCATAGTTCTTAGTTGCTTTGGTATCTTCGATGTGAATGTATGTTTGACAGACAAGCTTAACAAGCCATCTGTTGGGTGATATCCATGGAGGCCTTGTGTATTGCTTTTTTGGTTGTAATGTCTATTCCACTTTAAGTAAGTTGCCTTGGTGATTATGATGTGGTAGGTATTTTGTGCATTGGTTTCTTTTGGAAGGGAAAATCTTGCATACAGATACATGGCTTCTCTCAGGAGCAGTGTTGGATGTCTTAGCAATGTGGTTTATCTAAAGGGCTGAAAGTGCAGGTCTTATAAACCAAAGAATGTGTTAGTTTTGAGACAGGTCCTGCAGCATAGTAGTTTAGACAGCAGCCATGGTCTGTGGATTTGAATCTTGCCTTAGGCATGGATATTTGAGTCAGTGTGGTGCTGGAGTCCAAACCAGTAATAGTTGGGAGTTGGAACTCCATAAAACATAAGGAATGTAATTTCCAAAATTCAGAACACTGAATATATAATAAAATGTAAGCAACTTAGGTATGCTCACTTCCTTTGCAAGTAGTTTTCATCCATGATTTTCAATGGACACTCCAGTTTTTTATTCTGCATCGAGACATTTGCTAGTAATAGAATTGGTAATTATAAAAATAGACCAGGATTCCAAAACACAGTGATTACATTCCAGTACTTTGCTAGAAGCACCATTTGGATATGTTTTACTTAAGTTTTGTTCATGATTTTTAGTATTGCTGCTATTATTATTAATAATAATAATAATAATAATAATATTGTTATTATTGCTGATGGTATTATTGAAATAAAAGTATTTAGATTTTAAAATTTCATTTTTATTGTATTGTTTATCATAATGAAGATGAGATCTGTAAATTTTCTGGAATGTAGGATCTTAGTATGAAATTATTAGCACATTCATAACTTACTTAAAGTGATATCTAATGATTATTTTTCAAAATGTGAAGTACATTTTCATGAGGTAAGATGTCA